>JZKD02S1756660.1:628196-644717 GCA_000966675.3 Picea glauca
GGATCCAACACATTCGCCAACAAGTCCATGACATTCTGGAAAAATCCAATGCCAAGTACAAGCAGTGTCATGACCAACATCGGGTGCCACACACATACCAGGTGGGTGATAAGGTTTGGTTGCATTTGCAGAAAGAAAGAATCACAGGACCTCATCGCAAGCTACGCCCACTTCATTATGGGCCATATACTATCACCAAGGCTATCGGGGATAATGCTTTTGAATTAAGCATCCCTCCATTTCTTGGCTTGCACCCTGTATTCAATGTTGAGCTCCTTCGCCCCTATTTTCCACCATTGTTGGACACCTCAGAAGTGGCCGAACAGTTGGCACCAACAGAACTCAACCCTGACTGTTTGGAGAAGGAAACAGTTGATCGAATCATGGATTCACAGGTCAAGGGAACTCTCCAGCAACGTGTCTAGCTCTATCGAGTCGTGAAGGCTAGGCAGTTCCCGCATCAGGGGAAGTGGCTCACCCGGAGCCAAATTCAGCTGAAATTCCCCCATCTTATCCTGGAACTTGACGCAATGGGGACCATTGCTTCTTAAGGGGGGAGGAATTATCTAGATGGGTATTGGTGGCCGCCTACCTTTCCATCTGGCTCAAAACAATTTTCTGGCATTTCTGGTAATTTACTATTTTTAGCAGTTTTTTTGGGTCCTGAACTTTCGGGACCATTTTGAGGCCCTAAATGATGTTTTTTTGGGTATGTTTTTCTCGGAAAATAGCATCTACAATGCTATTTTTTATTGATTATTGTAGGCCATATATATATCTTTCCAATGAGCTATCGTGCGCCCTAAACAGAGATCGTATGCAATAGTTATGACTCCGGGAAGTTGATGGACTAACTTACCCAAACAGGGCCCACTTGACTTTTGGCGTTTCATCTTCTAGGGTTAGGTTTTTTGTTTCTACCTTCTTGCTTTTGATAAATAAGGCCCTTCGACCTCTTTTTGTAATGAGCTTGGTCACGGATGAGCGTAGCCGCCACATCTCTTATCAGGTATATGCTACCACCATTCTAGCTATGTATTGTTCAACAATGTTACAGTTTCTCTATTTCATTAATTAATAGAAGCGTGTGTTTACTGTATCACTGTGTTCTCTGCAATACTATTGTGCACACTCTGTTATTTTCTTCTTACATTTTGTTCCTGCATAAATCTAGATCTGTGGTATCAGAGCAGACTGCTCTTTTGTCATTTTTTCGTAAATGCCACCGACGAGGTCGGGATATAAGGAGTTGGGTCTCGAATTAGTTCAGATCGAGAGAGAAAACCCTCTCTGACACAAACAATCGCCCATGGTGGAGGAAAAATGAGATGATGGAGAAGGATATCCTATCAAGATGTTGCTCGAGGAGACTCTCGCGCGACAACAGAATGATATGATGGACAATTTTGCACAAATTCTTCGACGGTTGCCGACCGCCATGGAAGGAACCTCGACCAACAATCAGTTTGGAGAACCGACCCCTTTCAAGGTACAAGTTAATTTTGATATTCCCTTATTTGAAGGACAAATAGATGCAGATGCTCTGGAAAAATGGTTGAATCAGCTTGAGGGTTACTTCTTGGTCCATAACTTTTCCAACAGAGAAAAGATTACATTTTCACTTCTTAAGGTGGTCCCCCATGTCAAGGATTGGTGGGAAACCCTCTACGAACAGAAAGAGGAAAAAGAGGGTAATGAACCCACACTGTTTGGGACAGAACCCACATGGGCATCCTTCGTTGATGCCCTCAAGGAGCAATACTTCCCTGTGGGGAACTATGACGACCAGTACACAAAATGGGAAACTCTGCGACAAGAGAGGGACCAAGAAGTGATAGAGTACACGAACAACTTCCATACCCTGTGCACGAAGCTCGGCATCAAAGACTTCGAGCCGCACCTGGTTTTGAAATATTGCAGTGGCCTGCATCGGTACATCCATATCGAGACGGAATTCCTGGACATCTTGTCATTGGGTGCTGCCTACCGGTATGCTGTGAAAATCGAGCAAAAATTTAAGCAAAAGAACAAGCAGGAGTTTGGTTTGACAAACCAGAAGTAGGGTAAGGGAAACCCTAGTTCGCACAACACTGATGAGTCCCACACACAACACTGATGAGTGTCGTGCAAAACAATCACTGCTTACAGAGATGAAAGCGCCCGAGTCAGATCCAGGATCTGAATTGGAATCAGAGACAGATCATGGAAGGAAGATCATTGAAGTAGAACCCAACATCACCATTGCCACCACAAAGATCCAGCCTGACGATCCAGAGGTGACAGAAGAAGGGGAGCGGCTCTTCCACTCACAGATGTGGGTACAAGGGAAGCCATTACATTTCATTGTTGACAGTGGAAGCCAGAAGAACCTAATTTCAATAGATGTTGTCAAGCGGCTAAACCTGCCAACATTGCCACATCCACAACCATACAACATTGGGTGGCTCACTCTAGGGTGAGACATCCGTGTTAGCCAGCATTGTCGCCTACCATATGGCATCAAACCCTTCAAAGATGAGGTAATGTGTGATGTTTCTCCATTTGAAGTTTTTGATGTTCTTTTAGGTCAACCATATACGTGGAAACACCATGCTATGTATGAATCCAGGTCTCATAGTGTCATTGTTACTTTGAGAAAACAACGCTACCAGATACCAGAGGTAGTTCCCACTACCACGGTCTCTCTCATCACAGCTAAGCAGTGAAAGAAGGTGATTTCCCAGACTGACAAATTCATCCTCCTGATGATTCATCCAGAAAGGAAACGAAAGACCGCGGCCACATCTACTGCCTCTACACAGGGTCACTCTGCACAACATAGACAAGTAGACAAGATCATGGAATCATACCAGGACATCTTCACTTCCCCTGCCGGAGTGCCGCTCCATTTTCAGGTCAATCATTCCATTGACTTGATACTCGGGGCACCTGTGCCGAACGGGCTAGTTTGCAAACGTTCCCTCATGGAAAATGAAGAGATCAAGCGCCAGATCGAGGAATTACTCCAAAAGGGGCATATTTGACCAAGATCCTCACCTTGCGGGAGCTCGATTGTGCTAGTACATAAAAAGGATGGGACTTGGCGACTCTGTATCGATTACAAAGATTTAAACAAAATCACAGACCAGAATCAGTATCCTATCCCCCAGATCGATGATCTCCTTGATCAACTAAAGGGCGCCAAGTATTTCAGCAAGATTGATCTAAAGTTTGGTTATCACTAAGTCCTAATTAAGGCGACTGATGTCTCGAAGACTGCCTTCAAGTCTCGGGAAGGCCTTTTTGAGTGGTTGGTCATGCCTTTCAGCTTAATTAATGCTCCGATAACCTTCATGAGGATGATGGATGATATACTACGACCATTCACCAATTCTTTTGTGGTCGTCTATCTCGATGATATCCTCATCTTCAACAGAACGTGGGAAGACCACTTACAACATATTGAGGAAGTCCTTCGCACCCTGCGACAGCACAAGTTATATTCCAATCTCGAAAAATGCTCATTCGGGATGAAGGAAATTCAGTATTTGGGATACATTGTGAATGAAAAAGGTGTGCATGTGGATCCAGCCAAGATCCAAGTCATTCATGATTGGCCGACCCCAAGGACCATTACAAAGCTCCGTAGCTTCCTAGGGTTGGCCAAATTTTATCACAGGTTCGTGTTGGGGTTCTTTAACATTGCTTGGGCCCTTAGCAACGTGACCAAAGGTGGGGCTAAAGCCAAATTCTTTTGGACCCCTACTCAGCAACAAGCATTTGAGGAACTGAAGCAACGCTTATTTTCAATGCCCGTCCTTACTCTCTCGTATTTGCAACAACCTTTTGAAATTGAGACAGATGCTTCAGATTATGCTGTTGGCGCAGTCCTCACTCAGCATGGCTATCTAGTGGCATATCGCAGTGAGACACTTTCAGATACAGTTCGAAAGTACCCCACCTATGAAAAGGAAATGTACTCCATTGTCTAAGCTTACTGACAATGTTAGCATTACATCTTAGGCAAAGATACTGTTATTCACACTGACCACAAGCCCTTGTAGTTTGTGCAAACACAAGGGAAATTGCAAAATGACCGCCACCAAAAGTGGTCTGCATACATGTAGCAATTTCACTTGAACATAAAATATAAGAAGGGCAGGACCAACCATGTCGCTGATTGCCTCAGTCGACCGCCTGTGGCCGCACTCACCACAGTGATTAACTCTTGTGGCCATGAAACCTCTAGGTGGTCTCACTTATATGACAGTGATCCTGACTTTTCAGCCACCTATCGAGCAGTTTGTGCAGACACTCCAATGAGTGACTTTCATCTCCAGGATGGACTATTATTCCTCCTAGGCCACCTCTGTGTTCCTTCAAGCGAGCGCGTGAAGATGATCTGGGAAGCGCATTACAGTCGGGTCGCAGGGCACTTTGGCATTGAAAAGACAATAACAGTGTTGCAGAAGTATTTTTATTGGCCAAACCTCCGACAAGATGTCAGAAAGTATATCAGATCCTACATTGCTTGTGCCATCGCCAAACTAGTCATTAAGAAGCAAGGGTTGTATACCCCTCTTCCTATTCCCAATGGGCCTTGGAAATCTATCTCCATGGATTACATGTCAGGACTGCCTCCAACCAAGCATGGGAATGACTGTATATTTGTGGTCTTGGATCGCTTCTCTAAATTGGCCATTCTGTTCGCCTGCAAGAAAAGTATCTCCGATGAAGTCACTGCTAAGCTCTTCTTTGAACGCATCTGGGTACATTTTGGGCTACCCCAGACTATCATTTTAGATCATGACAACAGGTTCCTCAGCACATTTTGGTCCAACCTCTGGTCACTTATGGATACCAAGCTCACACAGTCGACAACCTTCCATGCCCAAATTGATGGGCAGACAGAAGTAGTGAATCAGATGATTGTGCATATCCTGCGGATGTATAATTCTAAACACCCCCGCACATGGGACGAGAACCTGCTGTATGTTCAACATAGATACAATAGATCCCTTCACAGCTCTACCAGTCATAGCCATTTTCAAGCATGCATGGGGTTTCAACCATTGGCCCCCATCAATGTAGCTCTGCCCATTGCCTCCACACAGACAACATCTTGTCGAGCTCAGACTGAGGTTGAGAAAGCCACCAAATTTGTGGAATGGATCCAACACATTTTCCAACAAGTCCATGACATTCTGGAAAAAGCCAATGCCAAGTACAAGTAGCGTCACGACCAACATCGGGTGCCACACACATACCAGGTGGGTGATAAGGTTTGGTTGCATTTGCAGAAAGAAAGACTAACGAGACCTCATCGCAAGCTATGCCCACTTCGTTCTGGGCCATATACTATCACCAAGGCTATTGGGGATAATTATTTTGAATTAAGCATCCCTCCATTTCTTGGCTTGCGCCCTGTATTCAATGTTGAGCTCCTTCACCCCTATTTTCCACCATTGCTGGACACCTCAGAAGTGGCCGAGCAGTTGGCACCAACAGAACTCAACCCTGACTATTTGTAGAAGGAAATAGTTGATAGTATCATGGATTCATAGGTCAAGGTCACTTGCCGGAAACATGTCTAGCTCTATCGAGTCATGAAGGCTGGTCAGTTCCTACATCAGGGCAAGTGGCTCACCCGGAGTCAAATTCAGCTAAAATTCCCCCATCTTATCCCCTCACTTGACGCAATGGGTACCATTGCTTCTTAAGGGGGGAGGAATGATCCAGATGGGTATCAGTGGCCACCCACCTTTCCATTTGGCTCAAAACAGTTTTCTAGCATTTCTGGTAATTTACTATTTTTAGCAGAGTTTTTTCAGGTCCTGAACTTCCGGGGCCATTTTGAGGCCCTAAACGATGTTTTTTTGGGTATGTTTCTCTTAGGAAATAGAAACTACGAAGCTATTTTGTCTCGAGCGTTGTAGGCCTCAGATAGATCTTTCCAACAAGCTATCGTGCACCCTAAACGGTGATCGTATGCAATAGTTATGACTCTGGGAAGTTGATGGACTAACTTACCAATACAGGGCCCACTTGACTTTTGGCGTTTCATCTTCTAGGGTTAGGTTTTTGGTTTCTACCTTCCTTCTTTTGATAAATAAGGCCCTTCAGCCTCTTTTTGTAATGAGCTTGGTCATGGATGAGCGTAGCCACCACATCTCTTATCAGGGATATGCTACCACCATTCTAGCTATGTATTGTTCAACAGTGTTACAGTTTTTCTATTTCATTAATTAATAGAAGTGTGTGTTTATTGTATCACTGTGTTCTCTGCAATACTATTGTGCACACTCTGTTATTTGCTTCTTACATTCTGTTCCTACATAAATCCAGATCATCACACAACACAATCATCTTGGCATGATGTGCCAATTTTTATTTTACCGTGCACGAAGTCTATTTCCCTAAATGCACACATGAATTCCAGCCTCATGTGCTCACATGCTACTTTCCTGCGCGCCCAGCCACCTAATACTCTTCTTGAAGTCTCGTAACCAAAATCAAATGATTAACTTAACATGAAAGGTTATCATCAACTGACATACTCATGCACAACTACAAATATAGGCTATAAGTACCATACTTATAGGTGCAAGAAACATTATACAAAATAACAACAACAAACATGCACACAGAAAACAAGACAAACACATAAATAGAACTTATCTTTTATGATAGTCACCAAATACGCACATAAATCATACGTTCCTCCCAACCATAGACTCAATTTCTCATCAGCTTTCAGCAACAGGTCACCCCCAAGCTGGGGCTTAACTCCACCAAGGAAAAAAAGGTTGCTAGTGACAAGCTAAGGTTTGATTCTCAACAAAATTTCTCAATATTAGGGCCCGCTACGATAGCTATTCCATAGGCCGCCATTCCCCATGCACCTTTCACACCCAAGGAAGTGTATCCCTTCTCTGCTCAACAATCCTTCGACAACCCCACTTCCCTTTCCAGGGTTACTAGAAATAGGACGGACATGAATTCTTTGAGCCCTACGACTAATTCTCAATGCACTAGGGAACAATTCTCACAAAAAATCTCACTTGGACAGTATGCTCATGGGTCTGACAACCGACTTCTCAACAACCAGTCTCTCACCCAGAGAGACTTCTCATGGGATTGGCAACCTGCTTCTTTGATAGTAAACTATGATTACAACCCCCACAAGTCCTTGCAATATTCTCTATGCATATAAGGAAATAATCATATTTTCCATAAAGTCTGACCCCCTTCTACTCACGAGAGCCTGAATGTTGATGATTGCAGTTATGTGAGACATTATCTAGCTTACAAACCTGTGAGATGTGGATCATTACAACTATGTGAGTCTTTCTCTAGCTTACAAACTTGAGAGAAATCCCCTAAGAAGGGTATTTGGTTCCTACCTGAGACAGAGCTGGAACGTAGAGATGACCTCCTCCATTCAGAGAGTTGAGAAGAACTCTAGATGATTATCCACTGGGAAAGACGATATGTTAAGTTAGACATTCCTATGGCTGACCACAAGGTGAACGTGTGAAATCCCAAAGAGTTGGGTGCATCTTCATGTGAACATAAATAAAGATGATGTAGTATCCTCCTCTGAGTAGTAGAGTTGATGAGAAAATACAGATGATTCTCCTATGTGAGGACGTAGGAAAGAAGATTCGTAGAGTGGACGTACCTGTGGACGAGCACGGGTGAACATGCGAAGATCTGGTTCTTCTGTGTAATGCAGTGAGACAGAGATATGGACATCCCTATGGATGTGCCCCTATTGGATGAGCACTAGTGTGAGTATCATATCCTTTTCTATATTGTACAAGAGTCAGACCTGTCTGTAACCCTAATTGTAATGTAAATGGTACAGGTCAACCCCACCTTAATGTGACTGTTAATTAATGTAAAAGATAATTAATATGGTTAACATTAATTATATTATAATATAGTGAGGTCAGCCTTGTTGTTCCAATAGACACTTTTTCTCATAGGTTCAGGTTAGTATAAGTAAAGGTAAATTCCCCATGGAGGAAACATATCTTTAATGTGAGTTTGGAAATTTCAGCAAGTACATCTACTTGGGAAAAGGTGCGCACCTCTCTTCGGAGCTAGTCTTCTAGGGTTTGAGAACCCTCTTGTGTGCTAGGTATTATTGGTGGTGAAGGTATTTCTCTTGAAGAATATAGAAAAGGATTTGGTTGGGTTTTCTTCCCTTGTTGAAAAGGGTTTCCTAGGATACTTCTTGTGTTCTTGTGCATGGTGTTTCTTCTTGTGATCTTGGTTGCTGCAACATTATTGTTTATGGTTAAGAAAAATTATAAAATGGAATTAAATTCATTCTTAACCTAGCCTATTGAAAAATCAACATGGTTTTAGAGCATAGGTCTTGAAAGAACCCATTGCACAAGCATCTACCAAGTCTTATCTCACATTTGCAGAATCGTACGACCCTCCTAGGGTTTCCAGAAAAAATCCGTACAAACCTCCTTTCATTGGTGATACAACCATTAATACTTGGACACTATGGATATTTTTGAATTAAAAGAGTACGAACTCCTCCAGTGCATCTCCAAAAACACTCAGAGTGAAATTTTGAGCATTTTCAATTTTTGGTCCTAGGGTTTCTAGCGTTTTGCAAATTTATGCAGATTTTTGGTTTTAGGGTTTCTGCAACTCTTTGAACAAGACTTCAAGATTACATGTGTTATTCTAACTTTCAAGGATTATCGTTGGAATTCATAAGTCCAACAAAACCTAAGGTTTCTATCCTAGCCTAGCCGTTAGGTTTTCTAGCCTAGTTGACAAGGGTTTGCGAAGAATCCAAAATTATGATGAACATACCTATGATGGAAGATAAGCTTGATGCATCAAGCAACTTCAAGTTCCTGAAAGACAAGAATTCAGAGGAATACTTATTGTGGGTGATACAAAAAGGTGACACTATGAATACCCCCTTCATGAAGATGTCAAGAGGACAAAGAGTAGCCAAGTGACATTGGAGAAAGCATATCAACACCATCAGGTATGCACTTGTATATATATTATTTGTATCATTGTTGTAGGAGGAAGGAACCTTCTTGCTAAAGTCATGGATCCAAAGGAATATCAGTGCATTCAGAAGAACAACACACTGGAAGTGAAGACCCCAGGCTTGATTGTTGAAATTGTCATTCCTCTAGTCTATATTTCTGAAGTCTACTACATTACATGTAGGTGTTGTAGCTATGACAACAATCCTTAAAATGTTTTGATTCTAGATATGTACTCATTATTCTCCTTTAGGAGATATTATTGTTTTGGTTTCTCTTGTTTTCTTGTTCTAGATAGGTTAACAAAAAAGAAATATGTTTATCCTTCATAGGGAGCCACTTGACTTAGAGGGAGTAAAAAATATTTGAGAAAGAGGAAGAATAGAACCATTATTGAGGAAATCAATGCAACAATGCATGATCAGAATCTTTATATGATTCTATGGGAAGAAGCATTCAAGACACAGTATATGTTCAGAACAAGAGTCTTCAACAGACATTGAAAAACATAACTCCCGAAGAAGTCTTCACCAGAGTGAAGCCTGAGATTGAACACTTCAAAATATTTGGGTGCCCAATGTATTTTCGTGTACCCAAAGAGAAGAAGTCCAAGCTCTTGTTCCTGAGTTTATACTTTAAGGCTCTAAAGTATACTTTCAAGGCATATGAAAAGGTAGAGGAAGTTGAGGACAGAAAAAATAGTGATTAAAGATGAGGGCTATAATTTGTTCCTTAACTGTCTTTGTCGAAATTCCCAGTTTTCTTGAATGCTGACATCTCTCTCAATTACTGCCCATGAACGTTCTAACTCAACCCGGTTATTTGTTGTCTGTAAGATAGTGTTAAATAGATTTAGAGAAATGTTGGTTTGATCCGAAAGACCAGGTTTGATGTTAGGCTGCCTTGAAACTAGTACTATCATGAAGGATAAAAGGTAAGGAAGATATAATTCAGTGTTTTCATTTTTTGGCTTAGTTATCTCTATTTTACAATGTAAAGATAAAGATTTTAAAACATGAATTAATAGGATGACTAAATTAAAGGTTGTTTCTTATATCTGAGTTAAATTTAAAGGAAAGGGAACATGCATGACATGAGGGAAAACATAAAGCTATTAACAAGGTGAGGCATCAATTTAAGAGGAGTCTCACGTTGTAACAGAAGACTATGAAAGAAGACAATATTAATGAAGCATATGATATTGAAATCTAAACATTTACAGGTCTTGTATCTGCTGATAACTGATACAGAGGAAAAACTGTAGATGATTTAAATGACAAGAATAATAATTTCCATAGTAGAAGTTGCACTAAATTGTAGCCGAGCATTCATCAATTAGACATATGAAAGAAATATGAAAATATAGGGGAACACATAACTCAGACGTGACAAAATCTGGAATCTTCAATCTACATTTCTATTAATTCGGAGTTTCTTCAAAATTACTTTCGTAAAAAAATGTCTTTGTAGAGAAAGAAAAAATCCCCTTTTTAGCCTTCTCCCCCTCTATTTATACAAGATCATCACTAATTGATGGTTAGCGATCTCCTACTTTTTAGGGGAAAAGATAGATACAAAACTACAACCTCAACCGTTGCATGATTAAGTTGGTCTATCACTCGAAAGTATAAGATTTCAAATGATACTTCACTACTTAGCTGAAGTCTCTCCCTCTTTTGAGGTGTCTTGGGCCTCCGCTCTGTTTCTGTTTGTGGATTTTCTGTCTGTAAGGTCTCTTCATTTTGTGAGGACCTCTCAGCCTCCTGTAGGATTTTCTCAAGATTGACTTCATCTTGTGTTTCTCGTCCGAGGCCCGGGGAAGTATCTTCTTGTCTCTGAGGAAGGGTTATTACTTCTCCCTGCAATACTTTGGGCAGACTACTCTGTCTATGCTTCTGGAAGGTTTGAAAACTAGCTTGCAAGTTGGACAGTAGTGTATGTACTCTCTCTAACACTTCCTCATAGGTCTTAGTCCCTTTGAATAGATCATCACAAGGGGACTCCTCATGTTCATAAGCCTTCATATTACAGTGGGGCATGTGTTTTCCCACTAACTAGTAAGGATCATACTTCCTATGCTCATGGTTTACCAATTTAACCTCCTCCAGCGCTGTCGCTTCAACTTTGGAATGACCCAAGTTGAGCAATGAAAATTTCCCAATCTGAATGGGAAAAACTAGCCAAGATTTCTTTTGAGCTATTTTTAGTTCTATCCCAATTCCACCTGTTACTATTTGATGAGCTACCTCCCTACACACCATTCTGTCAGGGAGGAATTTTGGGAGTGCGTGTGGAGGGATTGAACACCCGAAAAATATGATGTATGAAAAATTCTCCTTTATAAACCAGTCAACCACTGTCTTGAGGTTTCCTATGACCAACTCTGAAATGTAGGGAGGTGCACAACTGTACAACATCTGATGTAGTGGTATCACCAAGAAATGACAAATTTCATAGAATGAGTCCTTGGCGTTTTCTTCCCAAAGTTTTGAATGATATTCGTGAATTGGCTCTAGGTAAGCCAAATTCCAACTCCAATTCATCAAAGGGAAAGGAGTTGAGAAGCATATAGCATCCATGATGTACGTAGACATATAAAAGGCTACTGGTCTGCCATTAGATCCTGCAGTTTGATATTCTATGAAATCCTTTGCTATGTTATTGGATAAAATCTTATCCTAATTAAAACCATAACCTTCTGTTGCCTCATGCAAAAGGGGTACCCATTCTGCAGGGAAATGGGTAGGACTTTTCTTTCCGAAAAGTCTACATAACATCATCAACACATAAATCATATACTCATTCAATGAGGCCATGGTGTAAATACCATGGGTGTCAGTCCTGAATTTACCCTTATTTCTCCACCAATCTTTGATTATGTCGGGATATGTTTGGTCTGACTCAAAACATTCTTTCCTTTGAAAATTACTCATAAAATCTTTATTAAAAAAATACTTGGGACTGGGAGATAATTTATACATTACTTGTACATGTTCTGATCTGAGAGAGCCAATGAAGACCCCTCAACTGTCCAAAATGCTTCTCATCTATATGTCAGTTCACTCTAAGGCCCAACTGATCATGTCATTATAAGTCATAAGTCGTAGTCATGTAGCTACTTTGTGGAGCTCAGGCTCCGCTATATCTCGAAGCTTGTTGTCGACGTCATGAGGGAAATTTTTAATTTCATAATCCAGAGTCTCGAAAATCTGGCTCTGGGATTTTATGGAATCGATGGCATGTGGTATTGTATCAGATATAACGTCTTCGTCTAGACTTGAGCTTTCTACAATTTCCTCACTTTTCTTGGGTGACTTCTTAGGTGCCATGATATCTGCAGTGGATCAGAAACCTGTTTACAGGAAAAATATGTATAAAACTAGATAAGTATGACTTGTTGCACATGTAAAGGATAACAATGAAGTTTGAAATACAATACCTCATTAACCTTTCATTTTGTGTTATAATGAGTGTACAGATGCAAGCGATGAAAAATTAATGCTTTTTAATTGAAAGGTATGCCTAGAGATACACTTTCGTGTCGAAAAATATCTTCACTTATCTGTTATTAATAATATCGTATATCAGCGATTTCGAAACTGGAGTTTCAAAAATCACTACCTTCCTCAATCCCCGAAATGCGAAAAGCATCTTAGTTGTCACTAATCCTGTTTCAAAAGAAAATTAACCTTAATCTTAAACCTTGTTTAGAGAAAACTCAATTTCGCGTTTCGAAACTTCAGGGATCCTATCATCAGGGGATAAGTCATAAGAAAACCCTGGATCGCAAAATTGCAATGAGATTAGTGAGGCGCTAAGACACGTATTAGGGATTTAATTAAACCAGTTTAATGATTAATTATCCTTTTAACTTTTCAAAAAAATGAGGATCGAGAGTTTGACGGTTGAGAGTTTGAAAGCACTTTAGTAGAAGAAAAAACCCGAATTGTGAAAGATTAAGGGAATGGTGATTGGGTTTAGGAGATTAGTTAATTACGGATTAAGGACTGCTTTGTGGAAAGCGACGAAAAATGTAACCTTTATTTCTTTAATTTTTTAATATGTTTAACATTTTCAGGATTTCGGCACCGAGAAATTAGGATGGTTGAATATCACCCCTCAAGAAAAACTGAATCTCAAAACCCAAAAAGGAATGGAAAGCTCTAATTTTCCTTTGGACTAAGGGTGGCTCCACAACTTAGGAAAATATGAAGCTTTAGTTTCCAAGGGTAGAAAAATATAAACTTCATGTCAACACAAGCCATACCCTTCAAGAAGAAAGGATACATTTATGGGATAATAGTGAATATTCAAAGACATTCTAGATCGACATCCCTGGTTAGAGATAGATTGAGACAAGAAGAGATGTTGTCCTTGAAGAAGAGATAGTATTTCAAAGATCCAGAGAATCTCAAATGGAGATTGACAGTGAGACAATGCGTTCTCCCCATTTCAATAGTTCAAAGGGAGACAAACATTATTCTAGCTAATCCAGTTGCTCCAGTTGATATGAGATATTGCACTAAGGCATAAAAGGCCTACCTAGACTCACTCTGCAAGAGGCAGATAAACATACAAGCCTCTCAAGGCACATCCTGAGAAATAAAAATATATTTTCGAGTTATCCTTCACTCATAAGCCACTTCATTAATGCTAAGACGCCTTGTCTTAAAGAAGCAATAGAAAAACATGTATGGAAAGATCCCATAACAGAAGAATACCAATATATATTAAAGAATGAAGTATAAGATATTATTCAGAGACCAGAAGGGAAGTCTGTGGTAACTTCCAAGTGGATATATAAGATCAAGCATGAATCTGATGGGAGTGTCAAGAAATAAAAAATGAGATCTATAGTGAGAGGTTTCTCACAAATAGAGGGAGTAGTCTATGATGAGACAATTGATCTAGTAAACCTGATACACTTCCATCCGTACTACCATCCATGAGTTGGAAACTATATAAGATAGATAGATTCTTGATGAGTTTGGATTTCATCAAGAAATTTGTTGATTCAAACCTATATTATTATAGTGTTGGTGACGAGAGCCCGATTTTGATGACTTATTCAGAAATCCTTGTGTTCGAATGCAAGTAATCCTTGATTTTTGAATTCAAGATGAAGAATAAAAGTATGATGCACTACTTCTTGGGACAAAAAGTATGACAGAGGACCGATGAGATTTTCTTGAGTCAACGAAAATATAGAGTGAAAATATTAAAGGAGTCTAGTATGACAAGAATGCAAAATCCACCGTGATGGATTTAAAGAAAAAGATTGATGATGATTCAGATGAGATTGATCCACAACTGATTGGATCACTGATGTATCTGGTTAATACCAGACTTGATTCATTCCATGCAGTGAGTGCGCTTAGTCATTTCATGAGCCAACCAAGACAGTCTCACTAGACAAAACATTTATTGAAATATATACGAGGCACAGTTGGATATGGCTTGAGATATGCCTCCAATGTGAACTTGAGTTTGCAGGATATGCCGATTCAGATTGAGCAGAAAGTACAGTGGACCAGAAGAGCACATTTGGTTGATGTTCTACCATGAAGTTTGCTATCGTTTCCCGATACAGAAAGAAATGGAATCTATGTGGCCTTTAATACCACAGAAGAAGAGTATGTACCATTGAGTGTGTGAAGAAGTATGGCTTCATAAGCTTCTGATAGATATACTTGATCATGAGATGGATCCTATGATGATAACCAAGAGCCGTGTATAAAATATCCTTGAGAACCTAGTGTTTCTTGATGGATCTAAACACAATGAGATGAAATATTCTTATATCAAATATATGATGAAGAGGAAAATTATACACATGCAATACCTTCCTACACATGAGAAGATTGCAGACATCTTCACCAAACTAACTTGGTGAAGAATGTCATTCTAGTTGAGAGGGACTATTGATGAGTCTAGCCAGGACAAAATTTAGAGTACATTCATGTAATACTTGGAAATATTAAGAATGCCTCCCAAGATGAGAAGGAGTGTTCATGATTGCATCTATGTGAGACATTCTCCATCTTACAAACTTGTGAGTTGTGGATCATTGCAATTATGTGATCCTTTCTCCAGCTTACAAACTTGTGAGATGTGGATCATTGCAATTATGTGATCCTTTCTCCAACTTACAAATATGAGAGAAATAACCTAAGAAAGGTACATGGTTCCTACTTAAGACAGAGCTGGAATGTAGATATGATCTCCTCCATTGAGAGAGTTGATAAGAAATCCATATGATTATCCAGTGGGAAAGGCAATCTATTGATTTAGACATGCCCGTGGCTGAGCACAAGGTGAACATGTGAAATCCCAAAGTGTTGGGTGCATCGTCATGTGAAAAAAAATAAAGATGATGTATTATCATCCTCTGAGCAGCAGAGTTGACGAGAAACTCCAGATGATTCTCCTTTGTGAGGTAGTGGGAAAGAAGATATGTAGAGTGGACATGCTTATGGACGAGCATAGGTGAACATGTGAATATTTGGTTCTTTTGTGTAATGTAGTGAAGCAGAGATATGGAAATCCCTATGGATGTGTCCCTAGTGGATGAGCACTAGTGGGTTTATTAGATCCTTTGCTATATCGTACAATAGTCAGACCTGCATGTAATTTTAATTATAATGTAAAGGGTACAGGTCGGCCCCACCTTAATGTGACTTTTAATTAATGTAAAAGATAATTAATCTGGTTAATGTTAATTATATTATAAGCTAGTGAGGTCAGCCATGTTATGCCAATATACACTTCTGTTGATAGGTTCAGGTTAGTATAAGTAAAGGTAAATTCCCCATTGAGGAAACATGTATTTCAAGTGAGTTTGGAAATTTCAACAAGTACATCTACTTGGGAAAATGTGTGCACCTCTCTTGGGCGCTAGTATTCTAGGGTTTGAGCACCCTCTTGTGTGCTAGGTCTTATTGGTGGTGAAGGTCTTTCTCTTGAAGAATATAGCAAAGGATTTGGCTGGGTTTTCTTCCCTTGTTGAGAAGGGTTTCCCAGGATACTTCTTGTGTTCTTTTTCATGGTGTTTCTTCTTGTGAGCTTGGTTGCTGCAACATTATTGTTTATGGTTAAGACAAATTCTAAAATGGAATGAAATTCATGCTTAACCTAGCCTATTGAAAAATCAACACTGAAAACATGAATCCTCCTCCGAATAATGGATAATAATGCAAAAATCCCCCCAAAAATACACTAAGGAAAACAATATATATTTCATGTATTCAAATTGTTATTTGTCACATTTAGAAGTATATTTAGGCCACTTGGTGACCCATTCCATACCCTCGGTAACTTAGGATAAAATAATTATCCAACATTACACTTTTCCGGAAATATTATAAAATATTCCCCAAGACTTAAGTCTCACTCCCCTTTTCCCTTTTCCCTTTTCCGGTGGTGTCATCCCCCCATATATTTTCATTTTTGTTTGTATGCATGCAATGATGGAATATTATTATTAAATTGAGTATAATTACAAGGATATGTGCACTGG
>JZKD02S1756660.1:652609-742169 GCA_000966675.3 Picea glauca
TTCTCTCCAGGTTACACTTTAGTGTCAGAGGAATGGCCCAGGGTGGGGAATGGTCCGGACAGTTATTCCTCGAGGGCAGACTCATTCTCTCTAGGTTACACTTTGTTTAGTGTCGCAAGAATGGCCCAGGGTGGGGAATAGTTCAGGCTCAACAATCATGGACAGTTATTCCTCTGGGGCAGACTCATTCTCTCTAGGTTACAATTTGTTTAGTGTCGGAAGAATGGCCCAGGGTGGGGAATAGTCCAGGACAGTCATTCCTTAGGGTAGACTCATTCCCTCTAGGTTACACTTTGTTTAGTGATGGAGGAATGGCCCAGGGTAAGGAATGGTACAAACATTTCTCGAGGGAAGACTCATTCTCTCCAGGTTACACTTTGTTTAGTGTCGGAAGAATGACCCAGGGTGAGAAATGGTCCAGGCTCAGAAATAAAAAATAATCCTTCTTCCTTGGTTGGGAAGAATGGGGCAGATAGCCCATTGTTGATATTAAATATTGAGGGAAAACATTCTTTCAGATCTCACAGACGTGAGTGAAAGATTGGCCCAGATGATACAATTTCTATCATAACATTGTTTCTATGTAGGATGCTCTCAGATGTTTGTTATGAAGACTATATGGCAATAGATGAGGACTACTGTGGTGAATATGTTTCACCATTTGCAACCATACATTGCTGATCAAGTACTTATGTATTACTTGATGTGTTAGTGAACCACTGGATTGTAGTTATGTACTACTATGAATAGACACAGGTGTGTTCTATCCTTGTTCTAATTGACTTGAAGACTATCAACAGTTTATTGGAGATAATGATCATTCGGATGAATAATGAATAGAGATTTTCCAGACAGAAAATAGTTTAGACCCTTTACTCCTCTTGTATCACTCTATGGAGAGAGTGACTTATCCAACATCATATCTAACTACTCAGTTGAAGTATGGTTTTGAGAGATGATGCAACTGATGGTGATGGTGATGCTCATGATCTAGTCATGAAATAGTCTAGATGACTATATTGATGCTACGGGGTAAATGGTATATTTTGTGCTCAAGTCCATTACCTGAAAATACCTCTCTAGCTAGGAGGGAGTGTTAATATTATGGTAGCTTCAGGAGGTATTTACCCCCACGTGTGAACCTGACGAGAATAGAAGACTCCGGGAAGCAAGAGAAACCCTAATGAGTTGGCTAAGAACCCTAGAAGCCTTGTCGGCTCAAGAAGATAATTTATATTAGGTTATTAGCCTCCAAGAGAAGAAGTCGGCTATAATTAATAATAATATACTAAACAGACACATACCCAGAAGGAGAAGTTGGCCCCAACAAATTGGCAGGATTACTATAAATACATGGCACCAGTTCTCATTTGTAGCATCTCAGAATTGTAGTTTCCCAGTTGGTGCGCACTGCAGTTGCAGTCTGGTGCGTAGGTTTGGAGGAGGGTTGCAGGTGCAGCTGCAACAACAACTAGTTCTCAGTTTTGGCTTGAATATCTCTTGGCTAGGGTTTGGGACTATCTGATCAGTCTTTTGTGTTGTGCTATCCTTAGGGAGAGATGCGCTGCCCTTTGTTTGGCTATCTACCCTAGGGTTTGCTTCCAAAAGAATTCTCAGTCAAGGTTAAGGTGCTCGGAGGGTGGATTCAGCCTGTGGTTGGGTGATGAGGGTATCGTCGATGGTTAAAGGAGCACAATCCTCTATATTCTAACACTTTGCTCAATAGTCCTTCGACTGCACCCCTTCTTTTCTGGGGCTTCAACAACAGGTCGGGCAGGAAGTCTTAGAGCCCCGTAGATGCAGTTTGGCACCTTTAGGAAAAGAATTCCCAACAATTCTATCACCTAGGGAGAATTGTTCATGAGCCTGACAACCTGCCTCTTGAATATCCCACAGGCCTGACAACCCGCTTCTTCAGTCCAACTCTTAAGCTAACCATGCACAAGTACATGTACAGGTGCAATGATAAGAAGTTACAAAGGACAATTGAATGAGTAAGTGCATGATGATGGAATGGTGGAAAATTAACTAATTCCAAACTATATGTATGCATGTTCCCAACTTGACACTTGTCATGTTGAGAACTACTTTGGCCCACTTGTCCCCATCCTTAGAAGTTAGGATAAAATAATTATCCATACTTTATACTTTAAGGAATATTAATATAATGTCCCTTTTCGGCTTAATCTCCCTAGATTATCCCTTATATTTAATGTTTATCCCCCTTTCCCTAACAAGTGGATTTTAGTCCCCCATACTCTTTTATCATGGTTGGTCTACACGCAACGAAGTATTATATTAATGATAAGACATATACAAAAATAGGCTCACTAGCCTTTAGCATCTTGGCTCTCTAGCCTAATTCAACACATAAGCCTCCTAACTTATAATAACTGGCTCACTAGCCTATAAAACACAACATATACACAAAGGCTCTCAGGCCTCAAAATCGCGCACACTTAAGTTTGTTGCACACAGTATCCTGGAATGTGCACACTTCATCATTTTAGTGCGTAGTACATGTGCTCACTATACCATGGAAGGTGAATACAAAATTAGATCAACAACTCACCATCTTAAGTACATTTGTATTTACGTTTATAGTTTGGGTTCGGCCTATGGGTATTACATTCCCCTCCCCCTTATTTATTCATTGTCCTCAGTGAAATATATACACATATACAACCAAAATTTCAAAAATCCTGAAAAAGATGTGGGTATTCTACCCGCATAGCATCCTCATGCTCCCAAGTTGCATCTTTAGGACCATACCAGGTCCATTGGACCTTTACTAGCTCTAAGGCTCAATTCCGGAGTTGCTTGATCTTCCGATCCAATATGGGCACTGAATGCACTTGAAAGGTGCCTTCTTGCTCCACCTGAATCACATTCCAATCAATGACATGATTAGAATCAAGTATATAATTTTTGAGCAATGATACATGGAACACATTATGAATAGACATTGAGGCAAGCAAGGAAAGCATGTATTCTACAAGCCCAATCCTCTCTAGGATTTCAAACGACCCACAATAGCGAGATTCCAACTTTGAACAATTTCCCAACTTCAGGGAACTTCTATTGGTCTTTAATTTCAAGAATACATGGTCACTCACTTTAAATTCCTTGTGATTTTTTCCCTTATCAGCATGGTTTTGCTTCCTGTCTTTGGAAGCCTTTAAATTCTATTTTATTTTCAACATTTTCTCTTCCATTTATTTGAGTAATTTTGTCCCAACTACTTCTCTATTTGATGGGTTGTCCCATGTTACCGGTGTGTTTCACCTTCTTCCATAAAGTGCCTCAAATGGGATCATCTTTAGAGATGCTTGGTACCCATTGTTATAAGCAAACTCTACTAAGTGTAGTTAGTCTTCCCATTTTGATGGTTTATCCATCACATACATCCTCAACATATCCTCAATCACTTGATTCACCCTATTTATTTGTCCATATGATTCTAGATTATAAGCTGTACTAAAATTAAAATTTGTTCCAAATCCCTTAAATAATCCTTTCCAAAATTTTGGATATTTGTCAGACACAATTGTCTTGGGTATACCATGTAATCAAGCAATTTATCTCATATAAAAATCAACAATGTTGGTTGCCTTGTGAGTGAGATTTACTGGAATAAAATGGGAAGCTTTAGTAAGCTTATCCACCACTACCATAATATAATCATGCTTCTTGTTTGTTTTGGGAATTTTGGTGATGAAATCCATTGTTACAACTTCCCATTTCCACTCAAGAATGGGTAATGGCTACAACAAACCCGTTGGGTGTCTATGCTCAACCTTACCTTTTGACACTCCAAACATTTTTCAATAAAATCAACAACTTCTTTATTCATTCCTAGCCAATAGTATTGTCTCTTGACAACTGCAATAATTTTCTGATAACCTGGGTGCCCAACATAAGGTACATTATGAATTTATCTCAATATCAGATTTTTCAATTCTTGGCAATTTGGTACATAAATTATGCCCTTCTATATGAGAATTTCATCATTTTCTAGCTTATAGTCTTCAATTTTTTGCTGCAAAATACCTTGTTGTAATTTTGCCACTAATTCCTTGTATTGCGAATCTGATTTTGCATCCTCCAAGATTTTGTCTTTCAAATCTGATTGGTACATGCTAAGGGTTGTAGCATGCAACTCATGCACTATTTTTCTGAGTGCATCAACCACCTTGTTCTCTTTCCCTTTGATATGCTTTATATCAAAGTCATATTCATTGAGAAATTCTAACTACCTGCTTTGCCTAACATTTAGAGTGGATTTTTCCAAATAAATATTTCAGTCCACTATGGTATGTCCTCAACTCGAAAATTTTTCCCATGAGGTAGGGACTCCACATATTCAAGGCATGCACTATGGATGCCAACTCCAAATCATGAGTAGCATAGTTCTTTTCATGCTCCTTCAACTTCCTTGATTCAAAGAATACAACCTACCCATTTTGATCAAGGACTCCACCAAGCCCTTCTTTACATGCATCAGTGCATACAATGAAGCTTTCATTTGGATCAACTATCCTTAGTATTGGAGCACTTGTTAATAAATTATTCAAGTGTTGGAAACTCTTTTCAAAATCTAATGTCCATTGAAACTTCACACCCTTCTTTTGAAAGTAAGTGATTGGGTGTTCAATATTTTAGAATCCGTCAATAAATATACTATAGTAGCCTGCAAGGCGCATGAATGATCTGACCTCTGTCACATTCTTTGGCACTGACCATCCTCTAATGGATTCTATCTTCTCAGGATCCATTGCTATCCCTTCCTCTGAAATGATAAGTCCCAAATAATGAATTTGCTTCTGATAAAATGAGCACTTGCTCAATTTTGCATACAATTGATGACCCGTTAATAATTGTAATACCATCCTCAAGTGTTTTTCATTATCTTCCTTCGATTTAGAATATAGAAGAATTTCATCTAAAAATACAATGACAAACTTATCTAAGTGTTTATCTAAGTGTTCTCTGAAAATACCATTGATTAAACACATGAAGATCATTGGTGCATTTGATAACCCAAATGGCACCACTGTGAACTCATAATGACCATACCTTGTTCTAAAATCAATCTTGTTGATGTATTCTTGTTTAATTCTTAGCTGATGATAACCTGAATTGAGATCAATCTTGGAGAATATTTTTGCATCTTTCAACTGATCAAAGAGGTCGTCGATCCTTGGTACACTTCTTCCCATGTCCTCCAATATTTAATCTTGTTGTACATTGTGAACAATCCTCACTTTTTCACCTCTGTGAGGACAATCTCTATACATATTATATCCTTTACGACCCCAACATTGAATAGGTGGTTGCCTTGGCCTTTGCCCTCTTGTCTCAATCATCTTGGGTTCTATAGAAGTTGGTTGTCCCTAAGGACTATTTATGAAGAATGTTGGTTTAGACTCCTTCTTCCTCTGATCCATCTTGTATTTCTTCTTGTCTTCCCAAGATTTTTGGAAATTTGGCCTTGCTTTTTGCTGATCATATAGGAATTTAGCTTGCATTATGGTCTCCTCCAATTTTTTGGGATCATCATATTGTATTTTTTTACCGATGAATGATGGAAATACACTCAAATACTGAATCTTAATTGTCTCATCCTTGATAAAAGAAACATACTTCAACAGTTCTAAAATCCTTCTGTTATATTCATCTATGGTCATAATCCCAAGTTTGAGTTCAAAGAACTCTTTCATTTTCTTATCATAGTATCTCTTAGTCAAATATTTGTTTTCAAAATACTTCTTGAATTCCCTCCAAGTAACAATTTTTTCCTTAATGTGTTGCACATGCACAAGCTGATCCCACCACATGGATTCCTTTCCCTTGAGTTGATAGATGGAAATTCTTCCTTTTGCACGAGAAGAATAAATATGTAATTGAAAATATTTTCTCATTCCCAACAACCATATCTCTGCATCTTCATCCTTCTTATGCTCACCATCAAATGTAGGAAGTTTGATTTTGTTCATTTCTCCTCGTAGCTCATCCACCCCAGACCTCTTATGCTTCCTGATAGGGGATGGAATTGATATTATGTGTTCTGTCCTATTGGAATGTCTCGAGGAGTGATGGTGATGTCTGCTAACACTTCTTGTTCTTGTTTTCTCATCAGGAGACCTGTGAACTCCTGATTTGTTTGAGCCACTCTCCTTATCCAATTTCTTTTCTATTTTGTTCAAGCTCTGCATTAACTTCATGTTGAATTCCTCATGTTTCTCCTTGGATTTAATAATCCTTTCATTATCATCTTTATGGCTTTGGACATCATTTTGAAAATTTTTAATGGTCTCTACCATATTCAGGCTTTCTTCCTTTCATTCTCCATGTCCATTTGAGTTTGTTCCTTTAATGCCCATATGGACATCCATCCCTATGATATCATATTTTTTATTGTAATCTCCCTATGTATCTTCCATCCCTCTACACTCTATGCTAATCCTAATTTTATCTAATAGTTGTTAACTCTGCAAAATGTGCAGCCAACAAAATTTCTTAGGCTAAATAATTTAACAGATTCATGAAATTATGTACAATTCTGGTTCAATAATGCATCATAGTTATTTCTTATGATTTCCTAAACATTCACTACCCATATCAATTTTTTGAGTGAAAATTTATATTCTACTATCCAAGAAATTTCCAATGCCTACTTCCATGTTGAATTCGGAGTCTTGAGCAAAAAGTTATGGTTATTTGAAAATTGTCCATGAATTCTTATGTTCACACTTCAACTTGGTGCAAATCTGCACTATAATTATGCATTTTTGCACCTACTCCATTAGAGTTTTGGTAGGAGCTCAATTGGGTTTCTTCATATACATATTTTGGATAGTCTATGTAAGTTTCACCTCTTTCTGGGTTCTAGGCTGCTAGTTACAGCTTGCTGAAGTTCTAGGCCAATTAGTATTTTTGGTCTGGAATGCTACATGTACCTTCTTTGCCATCTTAAATTTTTTTAACATTCCCATAATTTTAATTTAGATCTAGTACTATTTTCTATGGGTCTATATCTTTCCATATACTAATCCTATGCCTCAATATGATTCTGTATCAGAAAGTTATAGCCCTTCGAAGTTAGTTGGGTTTTAAAATTTACCCTCCATTGTTTTCCCTGTAACTATCTCATAAAAGATCAGTTTGACGAATGGCTTACACCATTAGAAATCTATCTCCAAACTCTTTCATTTGAGATGCAAATACAAAGTGCACCTTGATACACTTTATTCTCAAGGTTTTTGAGTAGCTAAAAATGTTGTTTAGGGCCTCAAAAACATGCTGCAAAAAGATGACCTTCAAATAGTATAAAATGTCGCAGAAAATTCACTAGTTTTCCACTATTGTAGAGCATCCAAACGACTGTGCGTGCACCAATTTGAAAATCTACACCCATATTTAGCCTATGCAGCAACACCATAAGTTAGCGCATGCTCCGTGCACCTATAACCAATGTGGATCACTTCTATGTCGTGTTAATATCTGGTGTGCACTACTTTTGTGTCGCGTGCCAATATCTACCGCGCACTATTTTGGTTCATGCACTAATACCTGTTGCGCACAATTTTTGTGTTGCGTGCTAATATTTCATGCACATTTCACTCTATGTGCCACACCATGCCAAAATTTAGTACACTCCCACCTCACACCAGTACTCCGCGCATACCATTAATTAAACCGTCACACAACAAGAATATTCAACATGCATGCATTGCATACCAACATTGCACGCGCACCAAAAAAATTCCTTTGCATTTTTCCAATACCGTGCACACCATGAGCAGAAATGTTATGCATGGGCACACAACGGGCACCAATAATACTCATGTGCCACCCAAATCTGCACCGCGCAGTGCTAAATTTAGTGTGCACATCCGTGCACTATTATTATTATTTTTTCTTCACTTCACTAGTTCTGCTCCGCGCGACGCCAAATTTAAGTGCGCACGCCCGTGCACAGTTATTTTTCATGCATTTTCAATTCTGCACTGTGCAGCTCCAAATTTAAGTGTGCACACTTGTGCACCATTATTTTTCACGCATTACCACCCTGCACCGTGCAACGCCAAATTTAAGTGCGCACACCCGCGCACCAATATTTTTTCGTTCATCCCAAATTGTACTCTGCAGCACCAAATTTTAGTGCTCGCATCCACGCACCCTTATTTTCCACTCTTCACAAGTTTTTCACTGCGCATCACGTATTTTTAGTGTGCACACCTACACACCTTCATTTTTCTGCGCATCAATTCCTCATGAATTTCGTTGCAGAAATTGGGGCTTTTGCCAAAATTTTCCAAATTTTTACCACAGACATTCTACAACTATGAAATTTGTTCAATTTCAGTTTGTCAACACCCATTCAAACTCTGCAACAAAAAATCATTTCTTGTTGACATTCTTGGAACCAAATGTTTCCCAAACTCAATTCACTAATTGATAATTTTAATCAACTAATATCGCTCCATCCGTCATGGCTTCCTTGTAACATCAAATTCGACCAATTCCATGTCTAAATTTTTTATAATATATATTAAATTAAGAATGTCTCACCATTTGGCCAAATTTCTCAGTTTTCCCATGAATTTAACAACAGAAATTGGGGATTTTTCCCAATTCCACGCAATTGCTTCTAATTTTTACCATGGACACACTGTAATTTGAAATTTGGCCACTTCAAAATCATTTCTCTATGAAATTTCACTTCAATTCAAATTGCTCGGCCCATCCAGGCTCAATGTTGAAAACTGGAGCTCTGATACCATATTGTAGCATCCCCAACATCCAACTAGGTTATGCCACATAAAAGATTCGAACTGTATACATAATTAAAACATATACACACAAAAAATCTTGTGGAACTTTATATATAAAATTTAAAAAGACAAATACATTATGTAAATGAAAAGATTCATACAGAATAATAATAAAAATACGCGTGCAACACATAGGAAAAACCCATAAAAATAAACACAAACATAATAATGCAACATGTAATTTAACACACAATGGACACTTATCTTGGTAAAAATATCACCAATTGCGTGTAGACCTTCCATGTTCCTCTCAGTAGTGGGTCACCCTTGAGCTGGGACTAAAATCCACCTAGGTAAAGGAATTCCTAACCAGGATGATGTATCTCAAACAACAAGAAAAAATCCATCAGAGGTTCAAACTCGAATTAACAGACTACAGTCCCTCATTCCCCACATGCATGTCCCACCCTAGGAAGTGTGT
This sequence comes from Picea glauca, assembly GCA_000966675.3. Taxonomy (NCBI): domain Eukaryota; kingdom Viridiplantae; phylum Streptophyta; class Pinopsida; order Pinales; family Pinaceae; genus Picea; species Picea glauca. Next base: position 661,868 of record JZKD02S1756660.1, read on the forward strand.
CCCTTCTCTGCTCAACAGTCCTTCGGTTGGACCCCTTCCTTTCTGGGGCTTCAATAACATGCTAGACAGGAAGTCTTAGAGCCCAGTAGTTGTAGTTTGGAACCTTCAAGAAATCAATTCCCAACAATTCTCTAACCTAGAGAGAACTGTTCATGGGCCTGACAACCCACCTATTCAATATCCCACGGGTGTGAGAACTTGCTTCTTCAATCCAACTCCTAATATAACTAGGTACAAGTATAGGTACGGGTATGGGTATAGATACAGTGATAGGAATGTACAAAGGACATTTGAATGAGTGAGTGCATGATTATGGAATGCTGGAAAATGAACTAAGTCCAAACTATATCTATGCATGTTCCCATCTTAACACTTGTAATGTTGAGAACTACTTTGGCCCACTTGTCCCCATTCTTAGAAATTATGATAAAATAATTATCCATACTTTATACTTTAAGGAATATTAATATAATGTCCCTTTTTGGCTTAAGCTCCCTAGATTATCCCTTATCCTTAAATTTTATCCCCCTTTCCCTAACTAGTGGATTTTAGTCCCCCATACTCTTTTATCATGGTGGGTCTACACACATCAATGTATTATATTAATGATAAGACGTATACAAAAATAGGCTCATTGGCCTTTAGCATCTAGGCTCTCTGGACTAATTTAACACATAAGCCTCCTAGCTTATAATAATTGGCTCACCAACCTATAAAACACAACATATACACAAAGGCTCTCTGACCTCAAAATTGTGCGCACTTAAGTTTGCTGCACGTAGTATCCTAGAATGTGCACACTTCATCATCTTAGTGCGTAGTACATGTGTGCACTATACCATGGAAGGTGCATGCAAAATTATATCAACAACTCATGAGCTTGAGTACATTTGTATTTACATTTACAGTTGGGGTTCAACCTAGGGCTATTACACATGATCTCTCAAAACTAGCCTTTCCCAAGAGTATGGTATCTAATGCCGCAACCAGTTGTTGTAAGTCATGTTAGAAGCGCAAGTCCAGTCACTGCGAGTCATACTGGCATTAAGTCACCAACCTTTGCAATTCATGTTAGAGACCTATCACCAACCTATGAAAGTCACGTTGGAGACCTGAGACCAACCTTTGATAGTCATGTTGGAGACCTGCCACCAACCTATGCAAGTCATGCTGGGTGAAATCAATGAGCCTCTATAAGTCATGCTAAGGGAAATCAACCATTCATTGCATGTCATGCTGGGAGAAAAAATCTAGTCACTACTAGTCACACAGGACAAAAATCACCAACCTCTGCAAGTCATGTTGGATATCTGCTATTGGCCTTTGCAAGTCATGTTGGGAGCATGTCACCATCCATTACAAGTCATGATAGGGGCATTGATATGATTGAGAAGCCTAGACATATAGGAATTAATCCAAATTTCCTTTGTAGAATTTGCAAAGGAGGTCACCTAACTCGTTTGTTCCCTGATAATGCTATGGTAGGAGAAGTGTGGTCCTTGTCTAATGGCCCTTCAGGTTCTGAGTTGTCTTTGGTTTCCCAAAAATATAATCCTTCTTTGGTTGATACAGTAGTCATGTCGATGCAATCTTTGATTAAAACCACTCTTGTTTTGGGGGGATCATGTGTCTCTTGACCATATTGTCTCACATTCTATTCAACCAATGGTTGTGCCAATACAATCTTCGGTCGACACCACTCTTTTTTGGGGGAGTGATGTGTCTCTTGACATGTTGTCTTGCATCCTATTCAACCAACGGTCGACACCACTCCTGTTTTTGGGAGTGATGTGTCTCTTGACCATGTTTTCTCACATCCTATTCAAGTAATGGTTGAAGAAGTGGTCACACCGATGCAATATTCAGTCGATCCCACTCTTCTCTTGGAGAATGAAAAGTCTAAGAAAGTGACATTACCGATGCAATCTTCATCCAATCCCACTCTTATTTTGGGGGCGTGATGAATCTTTCTACCATTTCCTTATCATTTCCAATTTTGTACCTTATGAACAAGGGGGAATTCCACTCTCTCAGACTAAGCTCCCTCCAATCCCTATTATGATTCCATTTGATTGGAATGATCTTGTAGAGCCTCTCTTTCCTTCTTCTGCACCCTTCTAGATAATGGGCGTTCATCGAGGTATTGTATATGAAGGATCCTATGAAAGTATTCTATCCTCCTTGGCTTGGCAAGCTTCGGGTTCTCCCAAGCTTGTGTCAGGTACCGGTGAGTTGTTGGCTTTCAAAAAAAGACTTGCATGGGAGGCCTGGCCTGGCCTCCCCCTATAGGCCCAAGTAATCTGGTGTTTCCTCTTGAGTTTGATCTTGTTGTTTGTGAGACCTCGATCCCTAGTATTTGTGAGTTGTCAAGCCTTGACTTCATGGATGTTGAGTTACCTTTAGATGAGTCTATCCTTGAAGCAATGATTTTGGATTTTCGACCTCATCCTAAACTAGAAACTTTACAAGTTGATTACCAAAGAAGCCCTTGGCCTGGGCCTAGCAATGGGCTCTACCTTGGGAACTACTATGCATAAGTCATAAGGTTGTGCGGTCCTCTATACATATTGTACTTTTAGGTTGTCTTGTTTTCAATTTCTATATCCCTTAACACATGTTTTATCAGAGGTTTCTACATTAGACTTATTAACTTCTAGGTTTATGTGTTTGGTCTTATATAGAGGACTTTGGAGACATTTTATTTGGTATGTTTCTTTATGTCGATCCATTCTGATAAGTCATGATCTTGAAACTAGCATATAGGTTAGATTTTCCCCTCCATGCATTTTTGAATTATCCATTTATTATATCATTTTTCCTTAGGATCGACCCCACTGAGTTGTGACACAGAACCTTCTTTGTTGTTTATAAGCGTTTTAATTCATGTGCTAGATCCTACCTTCCATGGTCATCCTAGCTTAGATCCCCTTTGAATTTTGGCGCCCATGTTGTAAGCTATCCATTAGGCTTGGGAGTCCCTTATAGTCTCTATATGACTTTTAGTTTGACCCTCATTACTCTTACTCAATATCATTCTGACCATTACATATGGGACTCGCAACGAGTCTTGGTTAAGCTCTTTTTTGACTCCCGAAAAAATGAAAATATTTTCAAGTGAACTTGTCTCTTTCACACTCGTTAAATTTATTTGAAAGGACGTCTATTTTGGTATAAGTTTAACCCTTTTTCAGACCAAGTAGACTAATTACGAGAAAGGAACACTCTAGTCACCATTGGCTAGAAGAGTTCTCTTGGGTATTATTTTATACTTTTTTGGGCCTAGGATACTAACATCTATGAAAAATGACACTCGTTGAGTTAAGTTGTAATCACATCCCATTATCCTTCTTGAATTTTTGAGCCTATTTATGGCTCCCGCTTTCTCGTTATAAGTCTCTTTCCCCAACAATTATCATCATTATCCAAGTAGTTCCTTTCATATATCCTTTGCATCTTGACACCGTTTACCCATAGAAGAAACATCCCCCCGAGTGTCGATTCCCCACATGCATTCCCTTGCATTGACCATAGGCATGTTCCACTGCTTGGAACTAGTTTCTTATTCAAGACACTTTTTTCCTCTCCTGTATCATAGTATTTCTTTTACTATGAAAAAACCAATAACATATGGGAGGGAAAATAATATTATCTCCTATTGGCAGAAATCATGTTGCCTTTGAAAAAATCACAAAATATTGAGTGCATTTCATCCAAGGTTTGGGTTTAGCATGAACTTAGGAAGATGAGCTCATTACGTAGATTCTACTCCTCTGATTGGTTATTCTTCCAGTCCCTATGAATAGTTTGTTTATGCCTCATGTGTCACAAACTTTTGTCAATAATCAATGTTAAGTCTATGATGCCTACGTTATCCATTTGTCTCATGCTCCTGCTCAAAGGAAGTATAATCTTGTGTCATCCATTCCTCAGAACTCTTGACTTTGCATGTCATCCATACCCTTAGTAAATCTCAGAGTCACATGAAGTTGTTGTCCTACCTTGTACCTTGGGCCTACTTTCATCATTGGTAGGTAACCTTGAACCTAACAGATGAAATTTTCTCATTGATCGCTGACTAGGGGGTTTCCCTTGTGTTTGATGACAAGAAATCTATTCAAACATTGGGATTTGTGCAATGTATTGCATTCCATTATCCCTATGTGTGGTTTCCTCTCCTTTTTCAATAGTTTTCCTCAGTGGATACTATTCAGAGGGTCTATTTCATGTACTACTTTCATATGGTGCATGTGAGAGATGCATATGATCATTGGTTCTTGAACATCCTATTTGTCTGAACTCCTCCTAATTATCAAGATATTTCTTTGTACCTCACGCTGGATGACGAAATATTCCTTAATTCTCTCCTTTCAACAGGTCTCCTGCCATTGACTTCAACTCATCTATTATGGAATTGAGATCTAGAGTCCTACGAGTAACTAGAGGCTTGCAGTCATTAGTGGCAAGTTCTCGCTCCATCGATAGTTGGGAATTCATCAATGTCTCCTGATTGATGGATTCTTCAAGTGTTCTACCTCAACACCCTTATTCACACTTGTTATGTACTCAGTGCCTTGACACCTACTTTTATCATCCGTGAGTTGTCTCATGTTTGTTAACGATATACCTTAATGTATGGTAAACAAACGAAGTCTCATTGTGTTAGAATTCAACTCCCCTATTCACATAATGTAGACTTGCACCTTCGACATATAGTGTATAAGACCTCCAGTTTATAGTAGCAACGCCCCTTATATGTTGTCGTCTTTCATCAGACCAATACCTATATGACTTCAGTGATCATGGAAGATCATATTGTACTCCATTATATACAAATATCTTCAGTTGATTTTGAGACTATACTCCACTATGTCTTGTTCGTGACTATGACAACCTATACATATGTCCAGTTTGTATTGCCTATTCATGGCCATGAAAAACTATTTGATATATATCCACATGGATCTACTGTGTAATTTAGATTGGAAACCATGTGTACAAAGTCAATATGAATTGTAATATTCTCATGAGTAACTAGTACTTCCAGTTGAGTCTTCATAACTCCACTTTTGGGAATTATAATGTTTTTCGACCATCACGGATACTCCTCCAACCTAACACATTAGGGGGAATTTGTTATAGCAATTACTTCCACACTCAATGCATATTTCTTTGATGGCATTTTGTTTCCCTCTGCATTCTTAAATTCCCCTTTCTGCTAACTCCAGAGTAAAAAATACATATTTTTGTTCATATACACGACCTACAGTTAGACAAATCGTGTATACATAGGTTTCTCCATTAAGTTCCACATACATCGGGTTTGGTGCTCAAAAATTAAAAAAAAAATTGGGTTTCCATGCCATGTCACAAGATCTATGATCATTGACCTTCCATATACTGGAAATGCTCTGACTCGATGCTTCAATTCCATTTGGAGGATAAAAATTGAGCCATATACAAGCCTTGAGGGGAAGGGATCATTTAGAGAAAAGACACTCTAGAGAAATTTCACCTCATATTGAGTCTGCATCCCTTTGTCCTTGAAAGTCCAAACTTATTGTGTTCATCCCCCAAGCTCTCCCTATCTTGAGATGGAGGACTTCATTGACTCATAATACTTGTGAGCTTTCCTTTATGGAGGATTGAAGTGGTGGAGGCCCAGTTGAAGGGACTTAGTTTCTCGGTTTTGATATGTGTCATTGAATAATTTTTTCACCTATGTAGTTATGTTGGTTACATTAATAGAAATATGCTTTTCTCATCCAATTGATATCTTGCAAATATTTGTATTACTTTCCACGGGCATATTTTTCTAGGTGGAAAACCACAACAGATGAAACGACACCCAGAAATCAACTCTAATCTCAAGTATTCTATATAAATGAAAATGCTAACAAGAGAAGGCTAGAATCCTACCTCATCCAGACATCCGAATAATACCACCATTGAACACATGACCCAAAGCTTTATACCTGCAATTTGTCCTCAACAACCAAGATACACAAGCATGTGGAAATTATATATAATGTGAGCATAATCCATTAACATACATGAAAAATACGACCATGGAAAGTAATGAAAATATTTATTTATTCATTCAACATAAGGATCACATCCATACTCTTTTTATTTATTGCTCAACAGTGATTATACTGACGAAAATTTCAAATTGTGGATATTCCAAGTTTTGTAGGAATTTTGTTGTCTAGGCTATAGAGGTTTAGAAAGGTACTACGAGTGATGGAATTCCAATAAATGTATATCTCTAGTGTATGATGGGGTTTCCAAGAATAGTACTCAACCAATCTTTCATGACACTAACTAAGGAGGGTCAACTGTACTCTTATCCATACTAATTGTTCCTTGATACATGAGAGTGATCACCCTAAGTGCTATTCTTGGTTTACTATAATGATGAATGGTCAAAAGAATTTTGTAGGCATGGACTTAAGTATACCTAGGGGGGATTTTGATATACCTAAAGGTATGTGGAAGATCAAATCCATGGAAAAAGTATGTCTAATTCAATACTAATTTCCAAGTACCAATAGAGGCATACAACAACATCCAACTAGGTGATACTAGTTGTATTCCTTATGTGCATGCTTCCAACCACAAACTTACCCATTGAATGATATATATTTGTGTTTATAGGTACTGGATAATTGAGAGAATTTAAGAGAAACATATGAAGAAATTCAAACTGTGGTAAATGAAGGGATCAACCAAAATATAACACATGTAAAAATAAATCCCTTTATTGATAATCCAAAAGGTGAACATTGTTCACTTGCCTCTTCAATGGGGCAATCTCCAATGAGAAACACTCAGATACAATGATAATTCTTGACATATATTGCATAGCTTTCTACAACTATAAATAGTTTCTCACTACAGAAACCCTAACCATTAGTGGTCCCAACATTATGAGTACCAATTAGCTAGAAAGACTTATTCAAAAAGGATGTCATGCACATTGATTAACTAACTCATAAGTACCCATAAATAGGAAAGTTAGGATTATCCTAACAAAATTCGTATACATGCATTTACAGGTTTTTCTATAAACCACATCATGGTTGACTGATGTGCGAGAATTAGTTGGTCCACATAATGGGTGACATTGTCACTGTGTCAACTATAATTAGTGATAACCATTGACTTTGTAAAATTCTCTGAGTGATTAGATCATAAGTAACAACAATCTACAAGGAAAGAGATCATGCTGGAAAGGAAAATCAAAGTTCAAATCATAAATGGATTCTATAGGAATAGATCCAATATCACAAGGTTCTAAGGATCTATACAAGAGATAAGACTTAGAAACATCAAGCTCTTAATATATACAAACAAAGAGACTAATATCAGAAAATGAACCTAACAATATATGTGTAATGTACCTAGCCACCCACAGGATCAACATGCCACTTCAAGCCCACTTTTGGACTTATCTCAATTTTTTATCAAAATTTTAATGAATAAATATGCATGAAATATTCACATTCAAAGTTAAACATTCATGCTACAACATAAAGAAATGAGACATATGTCATGCACAACAATAACCAACAAGCATGCATACAATATATACGAATTGCATAGATATATAAATAAACAACGGAATAAATTCACATGTAAATGAAACTATAACAGAGATCACTTATCTTTAATGAAATGAATCACCAACTGACTACAGACCAAGGAAGTTCCACCTAACCATAGAAACTGTTGTTCCAAGTCTCAACAACAATGTCACCCCTAAGCCAGGGATATGAATCCATAAGGATGGTTCCAGAGTGTCACTCGGCTTCCCAAATCAGTTACCACTCAATCTCTCATAGGATTTTCAACACCCACAACAATTCAAGTACACCAACTCTCTTCTACCCAGCCTGCACAACCCAAGAAAATGGACCTCCTTCTCTGCCATGCAATCTCTAAGGCTGTCCATCTCCTTACAGGGCTATAGTGCATCTGGTCAAGAATCTCCATGTTGTAACTCTCAAGATTCACAGTTGTGAGCAAAACTGAACACAGACCAAAGCATATTAGACATCCTGGCACTAATTCATGGTTGGAATGCACCAACAGTATTTACAGCCAACAAAATCGTGGCTCTTATCCAACAATTTATTTCCCTTTCCCAAGTCAAAACCTAAATGAGGAAAGACGAGTGGGTGAAAGAATGAGTGGAGTGAGAACAGAAGGACATATGTGAACAATCAACGATGAGTGAGTGAGTGAATGAGTAAAGAAGAAGCAACCCCCACCACATGCCAAAGATAGGTTTATGTAATTCTTGGAATTAAGGAACCACTTGGCCTTCCCCCCAAGAACCTCATGTAACTTTTATTCTCCATTAAAACAAAAATGGGTAAAACAAAATATAAAATAAATATTTAGCCCCTCAATCCCCCTCTCTTGTGGAATCATAGCCCCCTATAAATCTTGTCCTTGTCCGTATAACAACCAATGATGTATTTATTATTAATAATGATCAAAAAGTACATTTCCTAGGCACACTGTCCTATTTCAATTGTTTGGGCACTCTAGACTTTAATAGATTAAAAAAATACATTATTTAATATGGGGCTCAAAACCGGGGTATTACATTTCTCTCCCCCTTATTTTGGCATTGTCCTTAGTGAATATACAAAACATAAATAAAAAATTCAAAATTTATTCAAAAATTTGTGGGTACTCTGCCTGCATGGCATCTTCATGCTCCCAAGTAGAATCTTTAGGACCTGTTGAGCACTCAACACACCCTAAAATGTCTTATCAAATTTTGTCAATTTTTGGGTACCACTTGTTTTTTGCACTATCTGACTCAATTTCATTTTGGAAAATGTTTGATCTTTGTTTGTTTTCATGACTCTCATCACCAATTTAGGTTTGTTTGAACTTATGAAACCTCATGAATAAAATACCTTAACCCTTGAATTAAGAATCGACAACCAAACATTGCACCTAACGCACTCAGGTTCGACGTCGGAAAGAATTCAAGTAAAAGAACCACATGGAAAACAACAGTCATCGAGAGGCGATCCTCATCGACATCGACATAAGGCATTTTGGGTTTACGTAATTTTTTCGCATAAAGGTTCGAGAGATAGCCGATCCCCTTTGGCATTTGTAAAATAATAGGAAGACAAATGTTACCAAAGGACGTAAAGAAATCATCGATAGTTGATTCCCGATGCACTTTATCGGGATCGGGGAAAATCCAGAAGGATCGCAAGAAACATTTCGAGAACGATAAAGTTATTTCCGATCGCCAATCCCTGATGCGTTTATGACATTGAGACGTTTTCAAGGGAGCCGATTCGAGAGCACTTGGGCAGGTTTATCATCGATCGCCGATCCTTGACACTTTTCGGCGTCGGTAAGCTAGGATTTGGTTTTAGAACGAGTAGCTTAAGGAAAGTACCTACTCCAATTAATACGAGCGAATTAATTCATTGGTATTGAACACCACGTGTCTTTACCAGGTAAGAGGGGCATATGGTCTAGTTCTATCCCGACACATTTTTGGTTCCCTAGGTCCTAGTCACACCTCTAAGTCAGCTTTGCCATGTTAGCACTGTACGGTAAGATCGATCGGCGTCGTATCTTTTGTAGGAGGATATCAACGAAAATGTTCACACCACAATACCAACCCCCAATCCAAAATACTGACCCCCGATCCACCAGCTAAAAGAGTTGAATGATGGGACATTTGAGACATTAAATACAATCATATTTTTGACATTTAAGGAACTATTTAATGCCTGATCCCACATTAGTTGCTACCATGTGTGTCAATTAAACAATAACATTTTGAAATATCCAATAAGCAACATTTACCACCCACGCCTCCATCATCAACCCACGATGAAATTAAGTTCAAACTCCTCTAAATATTCAACGACATATTTGTTGAAATTCCACTCATAACTCGAATTCAATGTCTGATGCGACACGGTAAGATATTCCCTGTTTAAATATCTTGAACCATTATGAAAATATTCATTATGCACACAAGTGAATTCCAGAGCATCCGAAGGAGCAAAGCAAGGAACTTGAAGACTGTACTGACCCTCTTGATTATCAAAAACCAGGTTTAACAAGATTCAGAGGTATGTATCCAAGATTTTCAATTCGTTTGTTATAATTTATATATGTTCATCCAAATTCTTACACAATCTATAAAATCCACTCTAGTTGCAGGAAGAATGCCGCTGAGAAAGCCAACCACCAGACGCTCGCTAAGAGAACAAAAACTGAAAAAACCACAGATAGGCGAAGGTTCTTCTTTGGGGACTGTGAGGCAGTTGGAGTATGCTCCTAGGGTGGATCCTATCGTAAAAAAATCAACAAATAAATATTTCATCTAGCCTCTGGCCTTTGGCGATACAGAGGAAAGCACCAGATCCAAGGTAGCACTTCCACTGTGGCGGGATCTCTTCAAAAAAAATAGCTGAGAAGAATTCTCAGAGTATGTCCCACACAATGACCCAGACATGAGGGTGCTCAATGACCAGGTGTTCCCCAACATACGACGGTCATATTTACACATCGTGGCGAGTATAACCCTTGTTTTCCCCTGCATAGAGGTCTTGAAGTGGCTCATCGACCACACATATGGAAGTAAATGATTGATCAATGATGAGAATGGTGGATACGTCGGATTTTTCCTCCCAACAGAAGTATAGAATTACTATAAGCCCAGGGACCCAAAGGAGTGTCTCAACACGTACTTCGTGGTAAATTTTTATGAGCTCCATGACACCAGCTAGTTGATGGCATCATGGTGAAAAGAGGACAAGAAATTCACTAACTGGAGCAATGGATGGTATGGAACAATTAAATATGAAGGATCCATACATCTATTTGATGTCTCTCATCTATTGGATATATGGAGAAAAGGATTGCTCCAAGTTTTTGGAAGCATGGATGCCTTTGGCATACACAGTTGCAATCATTGGGAGAAACTACAGCTGGGGAGCAATAATCTCCAAACAATTAAGCATTTGTGTACAACAGGCTTAGACGTTGAAGGAAGGAGAGGCACAAATTTCTACATGAACTTGTACCTAATCGATGTCATGTGCGCAAGTAACTTCTTTGCCAACATGAATCTGAGTTGGCATGTTGCAAAGCTCCTGGTCCACATCTACTTCAACGTGCTGTGGGAGAATAGGTACAAAAAATATTACGCACTCATATGCGATGAATTCATCACCTGCATTTATTTTATTCATTTTAAGAAGGAATTCCCAAGTCTATCAACGATAACCAAGAAAATGAGAGACAAAGTAGGCCATTGGTACTTGGACGAGTGCTCAACCTACATTAGGGTGTTCAGGGCTACTAGAGCACCACATCTCCTACCATTTCATGTCCCAGACCGACTCATCGTGGGAGAAATTTGTTAGAAGACCATCCTGCAGATATATAATGCCACATTGGTCAAAGACAAGAAATGAGCTTTCATACCCTACAATTTCCATGTGGGGTTCTATCTGGTAAAGGATATTGATCAAGCCAAACAAGAAGGGTTGAGCCAACTTGAATTCAGGTCCCTGGCAGGCTTATTTTGCAAGCACAACCCTAAAGGCCTGGTCCTCCAACATTCTTCACAAGTATCATCATGTTGGTCATATGCTCATGATAAGTTTGAGGACTAAGTCTTCAAAGATAATGCTTAGGACTAGGACGAGGTGGTGCAGAGGATGGACAACCCAAACATGACCAGGTTCAAGGCCATGAGCGTGAATGAATAGGTGGAAACAATAGAGTAGTAGGCTCAAGAGGCCCTCAGAGCAAGAGAATAGATTAGAGTGATAGAGAAAACAAAGGTTCATAGAAGGGGATTGTTCTTGACACTAGAGGCACAGACAAGGGGATTTCTCTTGATGGTAGAGGCACAAAGAGTCATTGATTAGTTTCAGAATGACCTAGATATTGTAGAGATGATGAGGGTTCCTTCTAAAAACCCAATCGAAATATGAGGAGGACCAAGTGACCCAGAGCTGAGACAGATTGAAGAAACCACTGATTCAGATAACACTAAAGATTCAACACCACAAGCCAGGTCACCAAGGGAAGCCTCAACTCAGCCTGAGATAGCAAGGACATCAGGGAGATAAGGTACACCAAATACCCTATTTGATATAATAACCATATATGATTATGAGGAGATTTTAGAGGTCTCCCTAGTCACTCTAGTGAAAATCACAGAGGAAACAAAAACTGAGAAGGCATCCACCCCGAGTCTTGATGCTTCAATTCAGAGCCACCCACAAAAAAAGAATGAGGTAGAAAGTGCCTTGGACATTGAACCACTCGACATAAAAAGAATCCCAATGGACATCTCGAGGGATGAGCTAGGATTGGGCGAACACAAGGAAGAAATTCCACAATAGGAGATCGACATCTCGACAACTGATTACCAAGTAAGTACCCAGCCTACCCCTAATTCATCAATTTTGACCAGTACTTTACCACCCAATGAGAATCATCCATAGGTCGATCCATTGGGACATACAAAAGAGATTCAGGAACCTAGTCTTTAACATATATACATTGTCAGGAGCCTGGAAAACACTCTTACTTGGGGAGAGAAACAAATCCCCGAACCTATGGATGAGGTCATTGATATAAAATACATTGCCTATGACTGAAAGAGGAAACCCATCATGAAGAGAACCACTAAGAAAAGGAGGCTTACTTTGGACAGTTCCATCCTCATCACCACAGAGGAGAAATTGATCAGCATGGAGCATGCCAAGACATCCGAGCTTATTGATGCAGGGGTGGAAATCACAAATGCCACCTTGGATAGAGCAAGGAAAGATGAGGAGGATATGGACGCTACACTAAAGGAGTTGGAGAATATGCGCCACTTGGAGAAATATTATCAGGACTCCATGCAAGCCATGATATTCTTGAGAAGCAAATTCCAGGATGCTTACAGAAAATTCACCAGTGAGAGACACCTTTTCACTGCAGGAATAGCCGATTTCCAAGAAGACGCCCTTTTGGCACTAGCAATGTGCAAATACATGGACATATGGTATGAGAAGGCCCACCAAGTGGTGGAAATAATTGATTACATCAATGTGGTTCAAAAGGGCCAAGACACTAAAGAGCACAACATTCGGGTGCTAAGGGACAACAACATTCACTGTATAAGGAAGTCGGTCGAATAGTGGGTGAAGATGGCCCAAGAACCTCAGTGGGAAATCCAAGAGAAATGGATCGATTGTGAAAGGAGCTAGACCAATATCAATCGAGCGATGAGAGACATTGGTCTCCCAGAATTCAATGCACCTGAGGACATTGTCGAATTGCATGACATAGTCAAACTACATGTAGAACAAGACTCATCATGGACTATGGATATAGAAAAGGTGGAAAACATGGTGCCAAGTCAAGTATAATAGTTCTTGGAGCACCCGATCAAGGCTCTGATAGTGTTGGATTATTTAAGTGTTAAAGTAGTCAAGTATCGGGCACAGGCAGTGGAGATAAAGGAGATCCTTTCAGCCCCAATGGACCAACACAGATTCCCGTATGCCAACACATGCGAGGAACTATTTTTCAAATGGTCAGATTATGACAAGATTCATCCACTCAAGTGAAACCATTTGATGATTCTTAGAAGACTTAGAGATGAAAGCGCCATGTGGCGATGTTTTTTTTACTTATCTTTCACTTTTGATAGTTATTTTTAGTTAATAATTTGTTATAAATAAGAGGATCGACCTGTTAGAATTGGTCGATGGTTTTTACAAATACCCTCATTTTTGGAATTGTAAAGAACTATTTTGGAGCTACCTTAATTGATAAGTCTTCTTTAGGACTGGAGACAAGTTTATGTTTTTCATCAAAGGTGTGTGTGATTGGATCATAAGGAGGAGTTACTTATGACTTTATCTCATGAATGGATGTTGTAATGAGTAAGAGTTTCTGAATCTATTGATAAGTTAGATGATTCAATATTTTTATAGTTCTTATCTCTAACGATGGAAATAAAATCATGTGGTTAATGTGTGATTAGTGATTAGAGCTAAGGAAACTAATTTTCTTTCCATCATTTCATTGCATGTATGTTTTCTTTCGTCAATTGTATCTTAGTCAATAATTGAAACAGTAGAAAGTGATGTATTAGTACTAGGCTTGTCGTAGGTGTGAAAATATTTGTCTGCATGATTAAGCGCGAGGGTTATCTTGAGCTCATCCTTCCTCAGTAGTTAAGTTTCCCCCCCTTTTATTTTACCTGGCTGGTTTATACCAGCACCTATCTTTTATCAAACCCACCTATAAGATAAAATACAAAAAAGAGAATGTTCAAACTAAAGGAGGCATTTTCACAAGAAGATATCCTATAAATCACTACATAAATCCCATCGATTATCTGGCCGCATCGAAATATATGGAGAACCATTCCACTATCAAACACTGTAAAGTATAATTGGGCCTCGATGGTGGGTTTGGTTCCTACTGTTGAGTTAAAGGGATTTATGACCCCTCAACAGAATTGGCACTAGAAGGAGGTCCTAAAGAATGAATGGATAAAAATGTTTCTAAACTAATATTTCACACAACCTGTAGATTCAAAATAGCCCACATGCATGGCTAGTCATTCTCAAGACAAACCACACACACTAAGTACTCCTGAAACGAGTAACTTACCCCAGTAAGAAGAAGAACATTTATTCCCTGAAATACCTTACGCTCTTCCCCACAAGAAGTTGAACCAGTTCAGAAGAATCATAAGATCTTATGCCCGACAAATTGGAGCACTACCCTTAGCTCCATCACTTCCTCATAGAAAACAATTAAGAAAACCTATGTTTGACACCCCCGAATAGGTTTTTGTTCACACAGTAGAATATCTGATATATTTCTCCCTCACCAAAATCGATCATCTCCTTAATCTAATCCCCAAAACACCAGCCGGTAACTGCTCCGAGCCCGATGATTTTTCTGATGAAGAAGGGTTTAACTCAGAATTCTCAGTTCACAAGTCAGACGGCATGGTAGACAACAATGATCATAATGAAGAAAGGGGAAACCCACCTCAGAATAATAAACCTTGGTTGGCCATAGATGCTCTGGCCATCCCCAGACGAGTACATAACCTTCCTTGACATCTAGAAAAGTTACTCCCTAAATTTGACCCTAAAACCTCAGGATTGCATGAAGACCATATCAAAAAATTCATACTAGCTATCATATTGATGAATGTCCAACATGAATACATAGTATGCAGGCTTTTCCCCTATAATTTTGAGAATTTGGCTTTCATGTGGTATTTTAACTTTTCTGTAGGGTCCATAACTAGTTGAATGAAGTTTCAAAATGATTTTTTAGATAAATTTGCAGAAGAAACCATTATAGGAGCTTTGATGGTTGAGTTGTTCTCCACCACCATGAGTTCAAAGGAGAAGGTTAAAGACTTCAATCAATGATTCACCACTATCTTGAAAAAATTTCAACCCGAAGCTAAAACCGCCTAGGAGTTGCAAATCAAATTATATGCTAATGCTCTTCCTGCTTCCATTTCCATGTTTGTGAAGAGGGTTGCCAAAACAACCTTGGCTGAGAATTTTGAGGAAGCCAAAACTATAGAATTCCAAATGAAGGGATGTAAAGAGGGCCAGGTCTCATTAGTTAAGAAGGAAGTTCAACCTCCACCTAGGAGAGGACTCTTGTTGACCATACCCCCATGGAAAGAAACAAAAAAAGGTCCTGAAAAGGGAAGTGGAGACATAGAATAACTACAACGAATGATAAATAAGTTGTCAAATGAAATCATAGACATGAAAATAAGTGTAGGGGAAGGAAACCAAAGCCATAGGCCCTATAAACTCGTTTTTAAAATAAATCCATCGTTCAAAGAAATTGAACCTCTCCCAGCCAACTTAAACATTGATCTAGAAAATGTAGCATCTGAATATTTCTGTACCTATCACCAAGAGAAACATTCTGAAAGATATTTCCTACAATGGGTGCATGCCATGAATTTGATGGCCAGCCGGTTTCTAGATGAGGTTTCCCTTACCGAAAAATCAAGTGGCTCAACTATGAATATTTTTTATTAGGAAGAAGTGGATCCACCAGAATAAACAACCATGTTGATATGGGACCCTGACCTACCAATGCCTTTTGATGATCTATTTGATGTTCAAGAATCACCCATAGAGGTCTTGGTTGTGCAAACACAAAGTAGGGGTCACCCGATCTCAAATGACCTTACCGTGGCACACACTTCAAGAAGAAAACAAACATCCGATCACCCAAAAGAATATTTTGTCTCCCAAAGAAATCCTATAAACATCCATACCTAAGAATCTCCCAATATAGACTACAACATAGTAGAATATTTGAAAAAAGTAAAGGCTAATATATCGGTCATGGACATGTGTAGAATCCCCCAACAAAAGGGATTTTTGTTACAAGATTTTAAGTCAGTATAAACTCCTATAAAAAGAAATGAACAAGAAGAAAATCCATCCCTCATAGATCTAAGAAATAAGCCAACTGTAAACGCTTGTTCTGAAGATAAAAAAGGAAATCCTTTTGTCCCACCGTTCCTCTTGACATTTGAAATCTTCAACAAAAACCTCCATAATTGCTCGGTTGACTCAGGGGCATCCTCTAATGTTATGCCATTATCTATATGCAAGAAATTAAATGCAGTCCCTCTCAAAAGTGATAAACATTTGATAAAACTAGACATAACCTAGGTGAAGGTTATGGGAGAGCTCAAAGATGTCATGATCAGGATGGCGACAGACCCGGAGTTTTTTCAAGTAATTGACATCATTGTAGTAGATATACCAGAAGCTTATGGATTTCTACTTAGTCGATATTGGTCTGAGAAGTTAAACATATATTTTAGTACAGAATGGGCCCACCTTTGGTTGTCATTAAAGAGACACACCAATATGATAAGGGTTGATAGGGAAAAATATTTGAAACATACTATCACCGACCTATAAACCCTCAACGAACCCTCTTCGACAGATTTCCCTGTACTAGTAAATTACTCCTACGACTCTAATTTCGGGAAATTCTCCCCCCTCTCATCTAATGTCACTCTCACTCAAAGATTTGAAATGAATTTTCAAGAAAATTTGCCGACGATGATAGAAGAAATCCTCTTCTATCAAGAACCTCTGCTAAAAACCATGAAGCAAATAGGAGGAAAGTGGTAGGCAAAAAGAAACTGATGTTTTTTTCTCACAAGTTTGGACCTTGTACTTTGATGGGTGTATCCTCATTGATCCCAAAGGTAAATGAAATTTCCTGTCATGCAGACTAGAATTTGAGTGCACAAACAACACCGTCAAGTATGAAGCTCTCGTACAAGGGTTAAATAAATCCACAGACTTGAACGTTAAAGAACTAAAGGTTTTCAGAGACTCTGAAATCATCGTTAGACAAGTAAGGAACACTATCAATTGCAAATCTCCCCACCTGAGTAATTATCAACAGGAGGTGCACAGACTAATAGAACATTTTGAATCCTTCAACATTACATTGATCCCCAGAACAAAGAACACTCTTGTTGATTCCCTGGCCACTGTTTCCTCAAGGCTATCTTATTTAGAATATTATGAAGCCTCTCGGTTCACTGTGGAGCTACTCTACCAACCATCGGTGCCCAACAATATTTCTAATTAGAAGGTATTTGAAGGGGATGAACAGATCATAAAAATTTTAACCAATCAAGATAACTTTAAAGATCTGGCTATTGACGATGAAATATTTCAGGAGAAATTAGTAGAAACTGATCCCTGTGTAAAAAAACATGAAATGGATCAATCGACTGACAAACCGAGGTCTCTCACGATATCGAAAGGGGTATCCAATTTAGAAAACCTTTTTGACTTAACGGAAAGATTTAAAGGGTCAACAAACATAAAGACAGGGAGCTCCCGTCCCATGTATGAAACCATTAATCTAATAACCCTAGAGAATCCTAAGAATATAAATCTCAGCAAGATAGTGTCTAGAGAAGAAAGGAAGGCCTATCTCAAATTTTTCAAAGAATATCAAGATGTTTTTGCATGGTCCTACAGAGAACTAAAAACTTATGATACTTGTATCATTTAATAGACAATATCGTTAAAACCCAAAGTAAAACCCTTCCAAAAAAATCTTTGGAAGTACCACCCATCTTTGGAATCCCTCATGTGTCAGGAGTTAAAAAAATTACTAGATGCTAAAATCATCTTTCAAGTTAGACACTCTGCTTGGGTAGAAAATTTGGTTCTTGTTAGGAAAATGTCTAGGGAAATCCATCTGTGTGTGGATTTCAGAAACCCCAATAGAGCATCAGAAAAGGACAACCACTCAGTCCCACAAATGGAGAAACTCTTGCAGAGCATGTCTGGTCCTGATATTTTCTCCCTGCTGGATGATTTTTCAAGTTATAACCAAGTTTTAGTTTCATAAGAAGATCAATTTTTCAAGTTATAACCAATTTTTAGTTTCATAGGAAGACCGATTTTTCAAGTTATAACCAATTTTTAGTTTCAAGTGGGGAACCTTTGCTTATAAACACATGCCCTTTGGGTTAATCAATGCAGGGGAAACCTTTCAAAGGGACATGGACATGGATTTTCGAGGACTAATCAACAAATGTGTAGTAGTTTATTTGGACGTCGTGATTGTGTATTCAAAGAATAAAGAAGATGACATCCAACACCTAACCCAGATTTTTGAAAGGTGTAGGAAATACGGTATATCCTTAAACCTCAAGAAAACTATCTTTGGTGTCAAGGAAGGGAAACTACTAGGTCATATTATATCTCAAGTAGGAATTTGCATAGACCTAGAATGAATTAGGGCTATAGCTCAGCTTCCATTACCCCACAACAAAAAACTATGCAATCCTTCTTTGGGAAAATTAATTTCGTGAGAAAATTTACCCCTGATTTTGTTGAAATTATCGAACCCTTACAAAATATGATCCGCAAAAATTTTGAATTTAAGTGGGATGATGAACGAAAAATTTCATTCAGAAATATTAAGACTGCAATATCTCAGGTCTCAATGTTGTGAAGTCCCAAATTTAGCGAAGATTTCTTCCGCTACACTTTTTCCTCCGACCAATCATTAGCTGCAATATTGACTCAGAAGGATGATGACAATAATGAGGCCTTGGTCTCATTTATGAGCACTAATCTCCAAGGGGCCGAACTAAATTACCCTACGATAGATAAATAGGCTTATGCGGTGTACAAGGTAGTAAAACACTTCAGATCTTATGTCCTAAAGAACCACATTGATCCATGCAAAATTAAGCTTACCTTTGACAATTTGACCGGATTCAGACCATTATTTTACCTGAAAAGAGAAACTCTAGAGAGAAGATTGCTCCCGAGTTAAGAATTGGGCCATGATTTATGATTCTCAGGTATTGTTTCCTTAAAAAGTGTGCATTATGAACAAAAAATTAAGTTTACGTTGACTTGCATATATATATATATATATATATACATGTAGTAAGCATGGTTAATATTTTTGTGCCATTGTGGATAATGGTTGAGCGATTTTAGGAAAAAGGGAAAGATTCACCCTCTATGATTCTGGGAGGATTTTCGACTCACACATTCAACAGTTTGCAAAAGAGCTTGATGAGTTTCAATCGAAAGAGACATCTAATTTCAATGAAGTTGTTTGAGTTGTTAGGAGATATGAGTCGCAGGTTTCTCTATAATGGTTGATTGTTGTTCAAGAATTAGTTGGTCCACATAATGGGTGACATCTTCACTGTGTTAGCCCACTGTTAACATCCGCTCATGCATAAACTATAATTAGTGATAACCATTGACTTTGTAAAATGATCTGAGTGATTAGATCATAAGTAACAGTAGCAAGATCATATCTTGAAAATCCAAAACAAGAGATCTATTGAAATTTAGAGGGGTCACATGAATATTCAACCTTGATATCTTCATCAATATCCATTTCAATGGTGAATTCTACTAGTAACTCCATTTTAGGACTCTCAGGTTTCGCAACTATGAGAAAAATTGAACACTGGCCAAAGCATCTCAGACATGTAGGCACTAATTCATGGCTTGAATACACTAATGGTTTTTACAACCAACAAAATCATGGTTCTTCTCCAACAATTTGTTTCCATTTCCCAAGTCAAAACCCGAATGAGGAAAGATAAGTGGGTGAAATAATGAGTAGATTGAGAAAAGAAGGACAGGTGTGAACAATCAACAATGAGTGAGTGAGTGAATGGGTGAAGAAGAAGCAACCCCCACCACAGACCAAATATAGGTTTATGTAATTCTTGGAATTAAGGAACCACTTGGACTTCCCCCCAAGAAGCTCATGTAACTTTTATTCTCCATTAAAACAAAAATGGTTAAAATAAAATATAAAACAAATATTTATCCCCTCAAGCCCCCTCTCTTGTGGAATCATAGCCCCCTATAACTATTTTCCTTGTCTGTCTAGCAACCAATGATGTATTTATTATTAATAATGATAAAAAATTACATTTCCTAGGCACACTGGCCTCTTTCAATTCTTTGTTCATTCTAGCCTTTCATAGATTAACAAAATACATTATTTAATACAGGGCTCAAAACTGGGGTATCACATTTACCTCCCCCTTATTTTGGCACTGTCCTTAGTGAATATACAAAACATAAATCAAAATTTTGAAATTTATTAAAAAATTTGTGGGTACTCTGCCCACATGGCATCTTCATGCTCCCAAGTAGCATCTTTAGGACCATAGCAGGTCCACTACACTTTTACCAGCTCTATAACTCGATTCCAAAGCATTTTGACTTTTCTGTCCAATATTCGCATTGGCTATACCTAAAAGTATTCCTCTGTCTCTACTTGAATCAGATGTCAATCAATAACATGGTTAGGATCATGTACATATTTTTTTTATCAAAGAGACATGAAATAAATTATGCACATTTATGGAAGAAGACAATGGAAGCATGTATGCAACTTGCCCTATTCTGTCCAATATCTCAAATGGACCATAGAATCTGGCTTCTAGGTTTGTACAACTACCCAACTTCAAAGAGCTCTTATTGGACTTCAATTTTAAAAACACATGCTCCCCCACCTTAAATTCTCTAGTTGTCATGTTCTTATGTACATAAATTTTATGTCTATCTTGAGTTGCCTTTAAATTTTGCTTAATTCTAACCATGTAGTCTTCCATATCCTTGAGTAATTCTCGCCCAAGTACCACTCTGTCTATTGGGTTTTCCCAACTCACTGGAGTGTTGCATTTCCTACCATACAACACTTCAAATGGGCTCATTTTCAATGAAGTTTGATACCCATTATTATAGGCATACTCAGCCAAGTGCAAGTAATCTTCCCACTTAGATGGCTTATCCATCACATACATTCTCAACATGTCTTCAATTACTTGGCTGACTCTCTTTGTCTATGCATATGACTGTGGATGGTATGTTGTGCTAAAGTTCATATTTGTACCAAATACTTTAAATAATCCCCTCTATAAATTTGAAGTAAACTTTGTGTCTCTGTCTGAGACAATTGTTTTAGGTATCCCATGCAACCTAGCAATCTCCCTCATGTAAATTTCTGCAATATTAGTTGTTGTATGAGTCATTTTTATAGGAACAAAATGAGCACTCTTTGTCAATTTATCAACCACGACCATGATTTAATCAAGTGTCTTGTTTTCCTGGGAAATTTAGTTATAAAATCAATGGTTACCACTTCCCATTTCTTCTCTAGAATTGGTAATGGTTGTAGCAAACCTGCTGGGTGACTATGATCAACCTTCACTCTATGGCTTTCCATACATCTGGCAATGTAATCAACAACATCTCTTTTCATTATTGGCCAAAAGAATTGGTTTCTTACTGCTGCAATCATTTTCTGGTAACTAGGATGTCCGACATAGGGAACATTATGCATTTCTTTTAATACCAAATTCCTAAGTTCTACGAAACTAGGAACATAAATTCCATTTTTATGCATAAGTAATACATCTTCCTTTATCTGATATTCTTTAATTTTTTGTTGTACATTTTCCTACTATAAGCTTTCCTTTACCTGTAGGAAATCTTGATTCGTGACAACAACATCTAAAATTCTACTCTTTAAATCTGACTGATGCATACTAATAGTTGTAGTATGCATGAGATTTATTATTCTACTAAGTGCATCAACAACTTTATTTTATTTTCCTTTGATATGCTTAAAGTCAAAATCGTATTCACTTAAAAATTCCAGCCATCTCATTTTCCTGGCATTCAAAGTTGGTTGTTCAAAAAGATATTTCAGACCACTGTGGTCTGTTCTTAATTCAAATCTCTTCCCCCATGAGATAATGTGTCCACATCTTCAAAGCGTGAACAATGGAAGAAAGTTCCAAGTCATGTGTGGCATATTTCCTTTCATGCTCTTTAAGTTTTTTGGACTCATAACCAATGACATGTTCATTTTGAGTGAGGACTCCACCAAGTCCTTCCTTGCATGCATTTGTACATACCACAATAATTTCATTTGGGTCAACAATCTTTAAAACAGGTGCACTAGTAAGTAATTCTTTCAACAAATTAAAGTTCTCTTCACACTCAGATTTCCATTCAAATTTAATTCCCTTATTTTGCAAAGAAGTGATGGGATGATCAATCTTAGAGAACCCTACCATAAATCTTATGTAGTAACAAGTTAATCCCATAAAATATCCAACTTTTGAAACATTCCTGGGTGTTGGCCATCCTCTAATGGCTTCAATCTTCTCCAGATCCACTGCTATACCTTGTTCTAAAATAATGTATCCCAAGTAATGGATTTGTTCTTGGTAAAAAGAACACTTACTAATCTTGGAATATAACTGATGTTCCCTCATCACTTGCAATACCAATCTTAGGTGATTTTCATGCTCTTCCTTTGACATAGAATAGACAAGTATGTCATCCAGGAATACTATGACAAACTTATCCAAATAATTTCTGAATTTACCATTGATTAAGAACATAAAGACAGTTGGTGCATTAGACAGTCCAAATGGCACCACTACAAATTCATAATGCCCATACCTGGTTCTAAAAGTTGTCATATTGATGTCTTCTTCCTTGATTCTTACCTGATGGTACCCTAATCTCAAGTCTATCTTTGAAAATATATTTTCCCCTCTTAGCTAATCAAAGAGTTCATGAATTTTGGGTAGAGGTTACTTGTTCCTCACAGTGGATTTATTCATATTTCAAAATTCAATACACAGCCTCAAAGTTCCATCCTTCTTTTTGACAAAAAGTATTGGTGCTCCCCAAGGTGAAACATTTGGACGTATGTACCCTTTCTTCAACAATTCTTCCAACTGGATTTGTAATTATTTTAATTATGGTGTACTCATTCTGTAAGGTGTTTTTGATACTTGGGAAACTCCTAGCAGTAAATCAATAGAGAAATATATCTCCCTCTTTGGTGGAAACCCTAGTATTTCTTGGAATACATCTTCAAAGTCTTGTAGTACCGAAAATTATTCAAGGCTTGGCCCCTTTGTCTTTTCTAGCTCCTCCACATGGGTTGCATACAATTGACATCCTTTTTGAAACACATCTTTAGCTGTAAGGATGAAATCTCCCTTATAGATATAGGTCTTGGAACTCCTTTCATAGTGCTATGTTTTCCTTCTTCATCAAGATGTGTAAATGTCTTGTTATGACAATCTAGGAAAACATGATGCTTGTCCAACCAATCCCAATGGTATAATATTTATATCATCATTAGTATTCACACCATTAAGAATTATGGAACAACCTATGACCATATCATGGATTCTCCTTTTGGTTCTAGAGGCTAGCTGAACCAAACTTGATTTTTCAAAATTACTTTTCTCCAAACATAATCTATCCACTATTTTAGGGTCAATGTAACAATGACTTGATCCTGAATCAATTAAAATAGAAACATGTTGATTAATTATCTTACCTTCCACCTAGATCATATTGGATTGGTACTCTGCTTGTCGATAATCTAAGGCTGCATATATTTTTTCCATCTCTTCTACTATTGTGTCCTCTTGGATATTGTGCATGGTTTTCACTCTGTCCCTTCTGTGAGGGAAATGCTTGTACAAGTGATCTTCTTTACATCCCCAACATTGGATTGGTGGTCTTCCCCTTTTTCCCAATGAGTCTTCTCTCTTGGATTCATCCTTATCATACTAGTCTTGATGATTTTTATTAGAGATATTTCTATTGAAAGGAATTTTGAACCCCTTCCTCCTCTGATCATATTTCTCCTTCTTCTTATCCTTCCAATATTTTTATATGGATTCTCTGCCCTTTCCTTGCTCATGTAGGTATTTATCCTTCTTGATTGTCTCAGTCAAAGTCTTGGGTTCATCATATTGAATATTCTCTTTATAAAAGGATGGAAACCCACTTAAAAACCTATGTACTTTCACCTTCTTATATTTTATAAACCATACATACTTTATCAACACAAAAAAATTCTTTTCATACTATGCCATGGTCATGCTTCTCAGCCTAAGTTCAAATAAATCCTGCATTTTATTTTCATAGAAGTGTTATGAAGGGTACTCCTTCTGAAAATATTTCTTGAACTTTTTCCAAGTGATCCTACTCTCATTAATGTGCTCAACTTGATTCAGTTGATCCCACCACATAACAACTTTCCCATGTAAATGGTATGTGGAAATTCTGGATTCTAGGTTTGATGATTATTTATGCAATTGAAAATACCTCCCAATTCCAAGAAACCATGCTTCAACATCATCTTCTCTTTCTCTTTCACCATCAAAGGATGGTGGCCTAAGCTTCCTCAACTCTCCTTGTAAACTGTCCAATTCATGTCTTCTTCTTTGGTTCCTAACAAGAGACACCTCTAGACTACTTATGGAATCTTCAGATGCATAAAATTTCTTTGTTGAATAGGAAGGTGAGTGATGTCTATAAGTTCTGCTAGCACTTATTGAATAACCAGTTCTTCTGTAATCATCTCTTCTTTCATGACATCTTCCCTCATCCTCCTGTTTTGAGTTTGATCCATTCTTTGTTTCCCCTTGCAACTGATTTAAGATTTTCATCACTTGATAATTTATTTGATTTTTTTCTCTTATCAGTCTCTTATTGTCTACTTTGTAACTCTACACTTCTATTTTCAGGATTCTCACATTCTCTACCAATGTTTCTTTCTCCCCTCTAGCCTGGTGTCTGTTGGATTCAGTCTCTGCATTACCAACACTAATATTCTAACCTTTGGCCTCTTTATCATGGCTGGAATCTCCCTCTCCTTCTTCCATTTCTTGAATATTCATTCTTTTATTGAACTAATATGTTTACAACCCCCTAATTCTTCAAAATGTGCAAGCAACCATTTTGTTAGAATTATGCATATTAAAATTTCTTCCAAACAATGCTAAAGGTCCTTTTTCTTGTCAATTCATTAAGAATATATTATCATTCTCCATATTATAACAATTCCATGTTATTCTCCTTTGAATCATCTTTCCCAGTGACTATAATCTTTCCCCAATTCGATATTTGAGCTAAAATTGATGGCTTCCTGGAAGAAAAGACACTTTCAACCCCTTTTATTTTTCTTTGCAGCAATATCTTGTCGAAAAATTCAACATCTCCTTTAGATGACACATAATTCAAATTCTTCATAGTTGCTTCCTTCAAACCACTTTCCATGTGACCACAACTCAAAACCATGGGCTTATTCACTCTTTAACGCCTTCCTCTATATTCTTCTACACAAGAGCTTGCTCAAACACAATGTTTGAGGGCTTGGTTACTTTCGAATCCTTTTTCACCTCAAATTGACCTCCATTACCTTTTCATGAGATCAACATCAATACCAAGTCCTCGGGACTTCGATATTCGACTATTATCCCTTTTCAATCTTCTGAGTATCCCATAGTTAAAGTTCTCCAAATCCCTTCCAATAAATCTACTAGCAGATCAGATGATCGATATTTAATCTTCCGTAGATTTGAAGGTCCCGCCACATCTGGAGGTTTCAGCAAGATCAACTGTCACGACTTAATCAAACGTTAAGATGGATGACCTTAATCAGTTCAGTACTTTGTCGCTATATTTCTATGGGAAATTTCAAATCCCCCGCCATTCAAATCCCCCATAGTGATATTTGTTGAAGTACTTACCCTATCCTTCCACTATTGATCCAATGACCAAGACTTAATCAAGCGTTGGGACAAACAATCCTTATTAATTTCGACACTTTGATGCTCTGGGACTCCGAAACACTTCAAATCCTGAGTCATTCCAATTGATCCAGGTTATGTTTGGAACGAAATGAAAGAAGAGATATTACGATGAAACACTCATGAAAATTTCCAGAAATAGAGAAATACAACAATACTTAATTTCTATTTATGAAAGAATTATAAAGAGACTGTAAAAATACAGAGTGCACGACTCACTAGAATGGTGGCAAATTTATCTCTAAGAAGAGATGTGACGACTATGCTCATTCATCATAAGATGATTAAAGTGAGGCTCTGAAGGCCTTTTTATGTTAAAAAAGAATTCTAAAACCCTAGACATCCAAAAATCTAACTCTAGAAAATGAAACGCCAAAAGTCATGTAGGCCTCGTTTGGGTAAGTTAGCACATTAACTTCCTGAGGTCGTAACTTTTGCATACGATCTCCATTTTAGGTGCGTGATATCTCATTGGAAAGGTCGTTTCAAGAACTACACATTACGCTGTCAAAATCTAACTTCGTTTACAGTTTGATTGTGGCAAGACAAAATAACACTTTTTAGGGCCCTAAAATGGCCCTGGAAGTACAACAAGATGTGCTGACATGAAAAAATACAAAATAAGCCAGTTGGATAAGGTGGGAGGCCACCAATATCCACCTGGAAGATGTTTAGGGATTTAGACAACCCCAAAAGTGTAGAACCCATAATTACAAAAAAGTACAAAATAATTTGTTGAAATGAAAGATGACAAAAGGATCCAGTTGGAACATGTGGGTGGCCACCAATATCCACTTGGATCCATCCTCCCTCCTTAGGAAGCAATGATCTCCATTACGTTAAGTGCCTAGGGAAGATGGGAAAGCATTTTATGAATCTGAATCTTGGTGATTTGCTTGATTTGTTTGAGAATTTATGATGCTTGGTTTGTGGAAGACTATCATAAGCATGTTGTTGGCAGGGTTGAATATGCTCCACTAATCTGTTGTCTCTAGGTTTGACGGGGAATTATGTAGGCACCATTGTAGGTGAAGAAACAATTTTTTTTTGTTGGATAGAAGGTGTTGAGGCTGCAGTGGTTGTATCAGTCTTCTGTACATCCTTTGAACAGACTGTGTTATAAAAATAAATTTCTCTACACATGCATACATGGCCTTGGCCCTCTTACTTGCATTTTTTTCCAAAGCACCATTGAGTCTCTCTTCTTAAAAAGCCAATTTTTTGAAGATGTTGGCATGTTTACAGGAAGAGTTTGATTTTCATTGATGGCAAGAAAAGTAGAGACAATGGCATGTCTACAAGAAAGAACAAAAACAATGATGGCATGATTATTGGAAGAGTGTGCAATCAAAGCTCAGGAGGAATAGCGCAGAGTTCCACACATAGTGCAAATGTGCGCTAGAGCCAAGGTTAAAGATGAGGAGGAATAACAAATATTTGCATGCAGAGTGCAAGTGTGCGCAAGGGCAGAGGTTAATTCCATTACCAAATCTTAGGAGAGATAGCATTCTCAGAAATGTAGACGAGACCCAAAGTCATCAGGACTCGTAGAACCTTTGACACTTATAAATTCTTCCAAGTCAGGAGGATGTGTAAGCTCAGGAGGAGGAGCGATAGTGGCCATTGGATCACCAATCTTGAATGTCTGATGTCTGTTAGATCAGATTCCAGTGACTAGAGGAAGTGTAGAGGAGAAGTACAGATCTAATTCATTGATATGAGCATCGAGGACCAACATTCGTTGGATCCAGTATAACTGCGAAGAGAATAATGGCTGAGAGCCATCCTTCAACTTCGTGAAATGCAAAGTCGCAATGATATCTGAGTCATTGAATCCAGAGGACACATGGCGAGAGATCAACATTTCGCTGATTGAAAAGTCAAAGGTAAGAGTTGTATGAGTTCGCGAGTTGATCTAGACCATTAGATCATGGGTAGTTGTGAGTCATTTATCTAATGCTCACAAATATCAGGAAGGCAGGAGGCAAATACCCAAGGAGATGGGAGTGGAAACAATCCTAGATGTTTATATGGGAAAGACATGTGGCAGCCGATAAAGCAGTTTTGGAAAATCATAAGTCAAAATAAGGGAGGTGAGTAGTCCTCCAACTTCATGAAATGCGAAATCTTGATATGATCTAAGCCGTCAGATCACCGAGGATCGTGGGCCATTGATATGGAGCAGGTTTTAGAAAATTGGAAGTCGAGAGAAGGGAGGTGAGTATTCCTCCAACTTCGCAAAGTGCAAAGTCCTGATAATATTTGGACCATTGGATCATAGAGGGTTGTGGGCCATTGATTTGACACAGAGTGATGAATCAGGAATTCGGAGTTGGAAGAGTCAAGGTTGGCTCATGTTCAAACACCCGACACACGAGGTCGCGATTTGATCACAACTATCAATCAAAGGGAGAGCGTTGAACGTTGATCAGGCACGATGAAGTTCACAATTTCACGAAACGTGAAGCAACCTTTTTCTTGGCCCTCGGTCACAGCCAAGGTCACATCAACGAAGGTTAAGGGAGGAGCTAGCACATCTCTAGGCTCCACATCGGAGATCATGAGTTGGGAGAATCGAGGCAACTCACAGCTAAATATCCAATGTTCGAGATTGCGTAGCACCTTTTGGTCAGGCCTGTTATCAAAAATCATGGTCATGTGAAAGGAAGGGGCTTATCAAGAAAATCTAGCACCCACTGTGTATATTTCTCAGAAAGGGAAAAGGTGCCAAAGGGATGAATGCGTGGAATTTTTCTCAGTAACTGCCAGAATGAAGTGGTTGCATCTTCCAGAGAATTCGAGGAGGTGTAGGGTGACTGCCAGAGGAGCCAAAGAGTCTCGAGTTAACATCCAATGAAGTGAAGATTCATCATTTAGACAATTGATAGATGTAAATGCGTCAAAGACTATAACTTCCAAAGAAGCCGAAGAATCTCAGGATAACGACCACTGATGAAGAACAAACTAAGGATGATCGCTAGAGAGGACAAAGAGTTGAGTGTATTCCCTAGAAGAGGACTTAGCATGATAAATATGTGTAGAAAAAAGAAGATATGGTTGCTTATGTTGAGAGTTATTCATGCGGGTAGAAGCATGTTGTGTGCAAGAGCTAAAATGAACAGAAGAGGTGTAGCACATTGAATGGAAATAAGACACAAAGCATAAAGCACAAAATAAAGATATAGAGTATATATGTTTATATGAGAGAGGAAGAGAAAGTTGAGGTGCACATTTATAGACATAGAAGAAGAATAGAAAGCTCAAGGAGATGCGAGAAGGAAGACACTGATGCAGGTAGAGCAGAGTAGTGCAACAAAACAATGATGAGATTGGTAAGACTTTTGAAAAACACTGTATCACTGTAATAAGTTTCAGGAACAAATTTTTTATATTCAGTGTGGTAGGGTGGTGCTAGGGAGGACTGATGCCCTCATAGTTTCAAGTGGGTGCTTGAACATAGGGAGTTGTAGCTTCCATCTGGTTGTAGCCAGAAAAACCAGGGTGGCAGGGTGGTGCAAGGGAGAACTATTGTTCTCTGTTATATAGGTTGGTGCCTGTGTGATGGAAGTTGGTGCTTCCATCCAATTGGTGCTGGAACACTCAGGGAGTTGGTGCTTCCTTCTAGTGGGTGCTAGAGAAACTAGAGAATTGGTGCTCTTAGGAAGTTTTTGCTTGTAAAACAGAGGTTATATCCTCAAGAAGAGTTGGAGCTCATAAGAATGATAATGTACAGAAAACAAATATTACTTATCATATCAAGAAGAAGAGTTTTTTTCCCTTTATGGGTTTCCTTAGGAAATATCTGTCTCTATATATTTCATGTGTGTGATTGATGTTGAATATTCTATTGCTTGCTTCCCTGCTTTATTGTGATCGTCATTGAGTTTTCTGTAAAGAGTTTAAAATGGGCATAATTGTTTAAGCACAGTAACAACTGATTCCCCCCCCATTAGTTTTCCAACAATTGGTATCAGAGCTGATTCCTTTTATCTAAGGGTATATCCTAGAGCTTAAACATGATTAGGCATGAAGAAACTTCAACCATTAAGGCCCCCCTGTTCAATGGAACAAACTTCGCCTTATGGAAAGTTAGGATGAGAACCTACATAATGGCCCTAGGTGCAGATGTCTGGGATGTGGTAGAGACTGGTTATGTAAAACTAGTTGTATTACCTTCTAAGGATGACAAACTAGAATTCATCTTCAACGCTAAGGCTATGAATTTTATTCTGAGTGGGCTTGCAGAAACATAATTTGTAAAAGTTATGCACTTAGAATCTACCAAAGAAATGTGGGACAAACTCATCAGTAGTTATGAAGGTAATGTGAAGGTAAAGAATGTGAAGCTTCAAACCTATAGATTACATTTTGAACAACTAAAGATGAAAAAGGATGAAACTGTTGGGAAGTACTTTCTGAGAGTTGAAGAACAAGTAAATGCAATGATAGGACTTGGTGAAAAAATTGAGGATGTCTTTTTAGTTCAGAAAATTTTGAGATCTCTTCTAGATAGGTTCAACCCAAAGGTCTCTGCTATAGAACAAATTAATGATGTAATAGCTCTTTCAATTGACCAACTCCGAGGAACTCTGACTACCTATGAAATGAGGATAGGTAAAGATAAACCCACCTCTAGAGAAGCATCATTTATAGCAGATAAGAATGAGGATTCTGAGCCAGATGAAATTGAAGAAAAAATGATGAGAAGACTAAAGAAAGGATTAGGCAAGTACCAAGGAAAATTTCCCTTCAAATGTTTTAAATGTGGAAAGATAGTTCACTTTTCATCTAAGTGTCCACACAAGAAACATGATCAAAATTATGAAGGTGAAATGAAGTACAAACCCAAGAGATTTGGTAAAAAGAAAAGTCTATGTGTAAACAATGATGACTCTTCATAAGACACAGATAGTGACTCTTCCTATGCAGATAATATTAATGAATTTATGCTTATGGACAAAGAGTATTATGATAATAAAGGTTTAAGAAGTGATGTTGACGATGAATAAGTTGTGGTTGAATTGAAAGGAGAACTGATCAGTGCTCTAGAAGAAATTGCTAGACTCGGATCTAAGAAGAAAATGAAAAAACAATTGCTGATATAGTTTGAGAAAAACAATAAAGAACCTGATGAATACTTTTCCCTGCTAAATGTGGAATTAGAAGAAGCAAAGAAAATTGAGGACATTCTGAAACAACAACTATCAGAAAAGAAGGCAAGATGTGAATCCTTGGAAGAAGAGGTAGTAAAAACCAGAAAAGAGATGGAGAAGTTTAAAACATTGTATCTCCAAAATATTCCAAGAATTAAAGCCAGAACAAAACTTAACAACATTCTGAGCAAACAAAGATCTCCTCTATTGAGTATTGGTTTAGGTTTTGTAAATGGTTTAAGCAGAAAAGAGCCAGTAAAGATGATCAAGTTCCAAGTCAGCAGACAATCAGACCATGAGAGTACTCTGTCACCAAAAGATAATAAAGACAAGATGATCCCTGATAAAAAACAAAGAGATAAAAATATGGAGCAACAAATTCCAAGAAGAAGGCCATCCTTCAGGTACCAAAATTTCTTCCATGGCTACTGTTTTTACTGTTCTAATTTTGGTCATAAGATTGTAAATTGTCAAATTAAGTTTAGAGACATGCATCTGAGGAGGTCAAGAAATAAACAATCTCTACAACATAAAACTGAGAAGCCAATGAATAGACAACATAGCACCAATCATTTTTACCTCCTAAACAATGAGATCAAATGTTATAACTATCATAACTTCAACCACAAATCTACAAACTACCATCTGAAGAAGTACAAGGTAGGTCCAAGGATAAATCCTTTAGCTAGAAATGCCAGGACATGGAAAAAGAAAGATAGTGAAAAATGGGGTCTAGTACTTTCAACTCAAAAACAAAAAGACCCCTGGTATATAGACAGTGGAGTTTCCAAGCATATCACTGGAGACAAGGATAAGTTTATGTCTATAAGTAAAAGAAAAATAAGAAATTTTACCTTTGGAAATGATGTACCAGGTAAAATCAAGGGTAAAGGGATGGTGAGTTTGAGTAATGGTAAAGAAAAATCCCAGGATGTTCTTCTTGTAGATGGGCTGAAACATAATTTTCTCAGTGTAAGTCAAATCTGTGATAGAGGATGTGAAGTGGTGTTCACTTCCAAGGATTGTAAGATAAAATCTGTAAATTCAGGTCAAGTGGTGGCTAAAGGCATAAGAACAAAAAATAATGTATATGTGCTGAAAGAAGATAAAGAAGAGTGTCATCTAAGAAAACATGATGAAAGGTGGTTATGGCATATGAGACTTGGACATCTAAACTTTGACCACTTAATCAAGATCAAAAATCTTGAGGCAGTAAAAGATCTTCCAAGATTATCAAAGCCACAAGACTCTGTGTGTAAACCCTGCCAAGTAGGAAAGCTAACCAAGGCACAATTTAAGTCCAAGAGCTCTGCTTCAATAGAGAAACCACTCCAATTAGTTCATATGTATTTATGTGGACCATCAATATAGGAAGGCACAAGGAAGGAAAACTACTTTATGCCAATCATTGATGATTACTCCAGACTTACTTGGGTTTCTTTTCTGAAAGAAAGAGATGAATCATTTTATAAATTTAAAATATTTAAGGATTTAACTGAGAATCAAACAAGCAAGAGGTTAAAGGCAGTAAGATTAGACAGACGAGGATATTTTATGTCAAGTGATTTCAAGCAATTTTGTGACAAACATGGGATCAAGAGAGAACACACAAACCCAGGAACTCCACAATGAAATGGAGTAGTTGAGAGGAAAAACATAATAGTTCAACAAATGGTCAAGTAAATGATGAATGAGAAGAACATTGGTCAAAATTACTAGTTAGAAGCAATACACAAAAGAAGTCCATATTCTTAACAAAGCCCACCTCAGACCACATAGGGAAAATACACCTTATGCATTATGGTATGGAAGACCTGCTTCAATCAAACACTTCAGAGTCTTTGGGAGTAAGTGATACATAAAGAATAATAATGAAAACCTTGGCAAGTATGATGGTAGGGCTAATGAAGGCATCTTCTTAGGATATGCTACCAATAGTAAAGGATATAGATTCTTTAATAAAATATTGCATAAATTAGTTGATTGCATTGATTTAAAGGTTGATGAAGGAGTTCTAGTAAGAGAGGTGAGAAATATTGAGTCTACTACAGAGGACACAACTGAAACTGAAGATGAACAGGTCCAAGAATCATATGGAGAAGAGACACCCAGACAGAAGAGCTAGGACAACAATCAACATCAAATCCTTCCTCCAGAATTACTTAAAACAATCATCCTGAAAGTCAGATAATTGGTCAGAAAGACAAAGGTGTGAAAACCAGGAGAAGGATAACCAAATACACCGAGCAATCACATATGGCCTTCATATCCATGGTGGAACCCAAGAACTTCAATGAAGCCAGTGAAGATGTAAATTGGTTAAAATCAATGAATGAGGAACTAGACCATATTGAAAAGAATGGCACTTGGGAACTCGTTCCTAGGCCAACAAATAAAAATGTAATAGGATCCAAATGGGTTTACAAAAATAAGAGGAATGAGCAAGGAAATATTTTAAGAAATAAGGCTATATTGGTCTGCAAAGGATATGCTCAAATAAAAGGATTGGACTTTGATGAAACATTTGCACCTGTAGCAATATTAGAAGCTATTAGAATGTTTCTTGCCTATGCTTGTCATAAGCAGTTTAAAGTCTATCAAATGGATGTCAAGTCATCTTTTCTAAATGGAGACCTAAAAGAACAAGTCTATATGGAGCAACCAGAGGGTTTCCAATAGTCAGATAACCCTGACTTTGTCTATAAAATGAAGAAAGCCTTATATGGGTTGAAACAAGCTCCTCATGCCTGGTATTACAGAATGGATAAGTATCTCCAAGACAAAGGGTTCAAGAGAGGAACAATTGACAACAATCTATATATCAAGAAAAAGGGTAATTATTTGCTCATTGTGCTGGTCTATGTAGATGACATCATCTTCAGAAGCAATAATGATTCATTGGTACAATGGTTTTCTTCTATCATGCAATCTGAATTTGAAATGTCTATTATAGGGGAACTGCCATTTTTTCTTGGTCTGCAAATTACTCAGAGGTCTGATGGATTATTTTTTGTCAGGAGAAATATCTAAGAGATATGTTGAAAAGGTTTCAAATAGAATATTCCACACCTACGAGCACACCTATGGTCACTGGATGCAAGTTAAGAAAGGACGATGACTCACCTAATGTTGATTACAGTTCATATAGGTCTATGATAGGCAACCTATTGTACATCATAGCATCCCATACAGACATAATGCATGTTGTTGGAATGTTAGGAAGGTATCAGGATGCACCTAAACAGAGTCATTTGTTAGCTATCAAAAGAATATTCAGATACTTGAAAGGAACAATGGACTATGGCCTATGGTATCCTAGGAATCAAAATTTTCAACTATCAGTCTATTCAGATGTTGATTGGGCTAACTGCATGGATGAAAGGAAAATCACGAGTGGAGGTGCATTCTTCTTAGGATATTCCATTGTATCATGGTTGAGAAAGAATAAAGGTTCCATTTCCTTATCGACTACATAAGGTGAGTACATTGCAGTTTCCACTTGTTGTACCCAAGTATTATGGATGATTTAGACACTTGCAGACTTGGAGGTAAAATATACAACACTGATCCCAATTCATTGTGATAATACTAGTGCAATCATTGTGTCAAAGAATATTGTATTTCACTCCAAGACCAAGCATATACCCATCAAGTATCACTTCTTGAGGGAACAGGTGATCAACACTGTTGTTTCTTTGCATTATATTCCATCCAAAGATTAGATTGTTGATATCTTCACTAAATCGCTTGCAAAATCTCAGTTTGAGTATTTACACTAGAAATTGGGCCTGACCCCATTATCAACTTAAGAGAGTCCATCCTATCAAGGGCAATATGCATTGGTTGAATATCTGATACCTCCAAAAAATACTGCAACATCTCAGGGGGAACATGTTTTCTTTGAAATTGATGTCAAAGGGGGAGAAAAGGTGATGCTACAGTTGGACGTCTAAGCATAATAGTGCAACCTTTCAGGGTTTCCATCAATGCCAAAGGGGGATATTGTTGGCATGTTTATAGGCATAGTGTTCTTGTATTTTATGGAAAGAACAACAATGATGATGGCATGTCTACAGGAAAGAACACCATCAATGATGGCATGATTACTAGCAGAGTGTGCAATCAAAGCTCAGGAGGAATAACGCAGAGTTGCACGTAGAGCGCAAGTGTGCACCAGGGTCAAGGTTAAAGATCATGAGGAATAGCACAAAGTTTCATGTAGAGCACAAGTGTGCACTAGGGCAGAGGTTAATTCCATTACCAAATATCAGGAGAGATATCATTCTCAGAAACGCAGACAAGAGCCAAAGTCATAAGGACTCGCAGAACCTTTGACACTTAGAAATTCTTCCAATTTGGGAGGATGAGTAAGCTCAGGAGGAGGAGTGACCATGGCCATTAGATCACCAATACTGAATACCAAATGTCTTCTAGATCAGAGTCCAGTGACCAGAGGAAGCGTAAAGGAGAAGTACAGATATGATCCGTTGATCTGAGCGCCAAGGACCAACAGTCGTCGGATCCAGTATAACTACGAAAAGGATAATGGTCGAGAGCCATCCTCCAACTCCTTGAAATGTGAAGTCATGATGATATCTGAGCCATTATATATAGAGGACACATGGCGAGAGATCAGGATTTTGTTGACTGAAAAGTCAAAGGTAAGAGTTGTAGGAACTCGCGATGTCTGAATTCGCGAGTTGATCTAGACCGTTAGATCATGGGGATTTGTGAGACGTTGATATGACACTTGCAAATATCGAGAAGGCAGGAGGAAAATACTCGAGGAGATGGGAGACACAGTAATCCTTTCCGTTCATCTGGGAAGGACATGTGGCAATCGATAAAGTAGTTTCAGAAAATAGGAAGTCAGAATAAGGGAGGTGAGTAGTCCTCCAAATTAGCGAAATGAAAAGTCCCGATATGATCTGAGCTGTAGGATCATTGAGGATCGTGGGACATTGGTCTGGAGAAGGTTTCGTAAAATTGGAAGTTGGGAGAAGGGAGGTGAGTATTTATCCAACTTTGGGAAATGAGAAGTCTTGATAAGATCTGGACCATTGGATCAAAGAGGTTTGTGGGCTATCAATATGACACAGAGTGCCAAATCGGGAATCGGGAGTTGGAAGAGTCAGGATTGGCTCACGTTCAAACACCCGACATGTGAGGTTGTGATTTGATCACAACTGTCGATCAAAGGGAGATCGTGGACCGTTGATCAGGCACGATGAATTTCACAAGTTCGCGAAACGTGAAGCACCCTTTTGCTTGGCCCTTGGTCACAACCAAGGTCACATCAACAAAGGTTAAGGGAGGAGCTACCACGTCGCTAGGCTCCACATTGGAGATCGTGAGTTGGGAGAATCGAGGAAACTCACAGCTGAATAGCCAATGTCTGAGATCGCGAAGTGCCTTTTGGTCAAGCCTATGGTCAAAGCTCGTGGTCACGTGAAAGGAAGGGTCTTAGCCAGAAAAGCTAGCGCCCACTGTGTAGATTTTTCACAAAGGGAAAAGGCACCAAAGGGATGAACACGTGGAATATTTCTTATTAACTTCCCAAACAAAGTGATTTCATTTGCTAGAGAATTTGAGGAGCTGTAGGGTGACTGCTAGAGGAGCCGAAGAGTCTCGAGTTAACTTCTAGTGAAGTGAAGATTCATCATTTATACAATTGACAAATGGAAATACGTCGAAGACTATAACTTCCAAAGAATTTGGAGAATCTCAAGATAACGACCACTGATGAAGAACCGACTCAGGATGGTCGCCAGAGAGGATGAAGAGTTGAGTGTATGCCCTGGTAGAGGACTTGGCATGTGGGTAGAAGAGATGGTTTCTTCTGTTGAGAGTTATTCATGCAGGTAGAAGCATGTTGAAATGCACAGAAGAGGCATAACACATTGAATGGAAATAAGACATAGAGCATAAAGCGCAGAAGAAAGAGATAGAGTAGATATGCTTATTTGAGAGAGGAAGAGAAAGCTAAGGTGCACATTCAGGGATAGAGCATAAGAATAGAAATCTCAAGGAGATGCGAGCAGGAAGACATTGATGCAGGAAGAGCAGAGCAGTGCAACAGAACAATGATGATACTGGTAAGCCTTTTGAAAAACACTGTATCACTGTAATAAGTTTCAGGAACAAATTTTTTATATTCAAGGTGGTAGGGAGGACTAGTGTCCTTAGAGTTTCAAGTGGGTGCTTGAACACAGGGAGTTTTAGCTTCCATCTGGTTCCATCTAGAAAAAACAGGGTGGTAGGGTGGTGTAAGGGAGAGCTATTGTTCTCTGTTATACAGGTTGGTTCCTGTGTGATTGGAAGTTGGTGTTTCCATCCAGTTGGTGCTGGAACACTCAGGGATTTGGTGCTTCCTTCTAGTGGGTGCTAGAGAAACCAGAGAGTTGGTGCTCTTAGCAAGTTGTTGCTTGTAAAATAGAGGTTGTAGCCTCAAGAAGAGTTAGATCTCATAAGAATGATAATGTACAAAAAATAAAGATCACTTATCATATCAAGAAGAAGAGTTTTTTCCCTTTATGGGTTTCCTCATGAAATATATGTCTCTGTATATTTCATGTGTGTGATTGATGTTGAATATTCTATTGCTTACTTCCCTTCTTTATTGTGATCATCATTTAGTGTTTTGTAAAGAGTTTAAAATGGGCATAATAGTTTAAGTACAATAACAATTGATTCACCCCCCCTCTCAATTGTCCAACAGATCTGTGGAAGACTGCCACAAGCCTATTGTTGGCAGGGTTGAATATGCTCCACCAATTTGTTGTCTCTAGGTTTGACGGGGCATTGTGTAGGCACCATTGTTGGTGAAGAAACAATTTTTTTTTTTTGGATAGAAGTTGTTGAGGCCGCAGTGGTTGTAGAGGTCTTATGTGCATCATTTGAACAGACTGTGTTATAACCCTAAATTACTCTACATATGCATACATGGCCTTGGCCCTCTTACTTGCATTTTTTTCCAAAGAACTACTGAGCTTCTCTTCTTAAAAAACCATTTTTTTGAAGATGTACACGCCTTGCACCATTACTTCACATGTACATACAGTTGTTTCACCACTACAACTCGCATATGTATGCATGTTGCACCATTACAACCCGCGTATACTTGCAAAAGTTGCAAAAAATAAAAAGCTAGAAGGAATTCGTTGAGATTACGGGATATTGGGTAGTTTCCCAACTAATCCACCTGCTATATCCCATCACCCAGTCGAATAACCATCCTTTTTCCATATAAAGGAGGTGTTGGGGTCTCATTTCACATCTAGAAATAAGAATAGTGAAACTCTTACCAATTTTACTTCCCCTCCTTGCCCAAGATATTGCAGCCCTTTTGTGAGAATTGCCTTAGCATTCCCTCATTAGCCCCTTCTTCCTCCATCAGAACCCATTCACTTCCCAAGAAGAGATCAAAAGGTTGATATGAGAAGTTCATACAAAGGTGCACATGGAGCTTGGTGAAGAGGAGCCCAGACCAAGTTTGCGGAGCATTAGCAAACTTTGATTGTAAAGGTATAATCATTGTGTTATTAATAAAATAATTACTTTTCCTGTCCCAAATGATGGTGTCTTAATACTTTCGTTGATTTATGTTTTGACATTCTAACATATAACCCTAACTTGTATATGGAATAACATGCTTGTTGTTTCCTGTTCGTCAATATTTCGATGCAGTTCAACCATTAGAGGAGACATGCAATCAGCGTAACTTCCAAGCACGAGGAGGTCATCACCAAACGTGGGATTAGAGGTATAGTTACCCGATCTTCTTTTTCTTTCTTTCTTCATATGAGTTTTGGTATGTTTTGGGTAGTTTAGAGAATTAATTGAATTTTATATGCTTAATCAATCGGCCTACATTATGAACCCTGATGTAGTCATAAGGGGGTTTTCCTACTAAAAGAACTGACGACCATACAGGGGAAGCCTCTAGGGTTGTTTTAGGGGATTTTGGGTTGTCTGATTGGATTTTCTACTTTTCGAGTTTCTTGCAAGTTGTCTGGGTCTTTTAAGGGATTCTGGTCACCTTTAGGTGCCATACCAGTTCTCCCTGCCCTATAAGACTATTTGTTTCTTTCTTTTTTTTAAGAAATAAAGAGGTGTATGCACCCTACCTTGAGTCAGCCCATGTACATACACATTCTTCTCAGTAAACAACCCACGCACATACGCAATCTTTTGAAGCAACAACATCTCTGGTTCAAGATTTGTTTCTAAAAGAGGAAGACAACCTCTTTCTTGATTGAGGTTTATACATCTCAGGGTTTCTTGATTCAGTTCAAAGTCTATGTTTTACAACCATATCTTGGGTTAGAATTCAATTTACTTCTCTTTTTAAAGTTTCTTTTGTTTACTTCCGAAAGGGTTTTTAGTTTGGTTTCTTTAGTGATTCCCTACAATCCACAGTGGGCCAAATATTTGTTTTAGTCTTGTTCTAGTGTTTTTATTTTTACCCCTTTCACTTGCTTTGAAAAAAGAGAAAAACAAATTTATTTCAATTTTTTCTGTTCGAAGCAATTTAAAAAAAAAAAAAAAATTGTTTTTAGTTTGGTAAAGTAGTTAGAGTTGGTTATTTACTAGAAAGGAAAAATAGTCTTGTTTTAAGGTCTTTACTGATTTATTGAAACATAAGTAGCTTGTAGTTAAGAACAATTTTGTTTTAGGTATTCTTTTTAAAGATTTGTAAAAAGTTAGTTAAAGAAAAGTTGGTTACAAAGAGTTAGTTGTAAATCTCTACTTTTGATTAGAAGTAATTTTGATTTCAAGTTTCGTATTTTTCTCCTCTTTTTTCGTCTCTTATAACATCACTAGTTTCACCACCATATACCTTGAGTAAATCAAGCTATTAAAACAAACGCTAAATATAAAATCAATTAGACTTTTTATATTTGTAGGGTCAACCAACTAGTTTAGAGTTAGGGCCTTGAATTAGGTTGGAGAGGAAACTCTTCAAGGTCGTTAAAAAAACATTGGAGTCAGAGCTAGGGAGTATTAAAGTCTACTGACATAGAAGTTATCTAGGACCCCCCTCTAACGCAAGGGATAAACATGAGGTCATGTGAGGAAAGGCAGTGGAGATAACCCCTCGAAAGCCAGACTAAACGTAGTGGAGAACGCATATTGAGGATCTGTCATGGGAATACTACCGACTTCATTTGCCTACGAAGCTTCTTGGAACTCAAATCCGTTTGAGATCCTCTGTTGTATTCTGGACCACTTGCTTTCGCTACCCTCAATAGGTTTAGGACTTGTTATCCTGCTCCTTGTTGTCCACCCAACTGTCGACTGTACCCATCGGGTGACTGTTTGCGCGCTAGAAACTTAGTTGCCCATATTTTAGGGACTTACACGGGTGACTGCAGGGGTATACCGCGGTACCTAGGGTAGATGTCAGGTCAGAATTTGTAGAGTATACCCAGAGGGTGATTCCGTGTTCGAGTTGCACTTGCACCGATTAGTTTCTATAGTGTTGGCTGACGTAACTTTTCTTCTTACTAAATAGTTGATTTCTTGATTTGTCTTATAAGAGTTTTTCTAGTGTGTGTTTGGTTTTAAATGCTAGTTAAGCCTTACTATGTCATTTGATCTTTTCACAAAGTGGAATATCAAGAGCTCTTTCAGTTGCGAAGGCTTCAGGGACTGTCATCAGTTGCATTAGAGCCACTACCTCCACCGTTATGACGAAGACTTGACCAACAAGGGTCATTAGAAGTGATCGAGCCACAAGAAACTATGCCCGAGCCTGATCTGAGAGGGGATTGTTCAACTCCAGAGGAACCTACTATTTCTGACCTTGGAGTAGAAGCTCTTGAGCCAACCAAACCTTTGATTCAATCTTAGTACAAGTTGTCCCTCCTAAGGTGACACCTGTCAAGCGCCAGTTAGTCTTACAAGCAGCCATGGAAGCAAATGTTGCTACTTCATCCGGAAGTCTTCATAATCCCTCTTCAGATACTACCACAGGGGGTACCTTGCCTCCTAACCCACCTTCACCAGTCTGAACCATAGTGGTATTGAATCCCTCTACCTCGGGCAGTGGTCTGATACCTTTATCGATGAAAACCACTCCTTCATTTATGTAGAGTGCAATGGGCCCTCCATTCTCATATGGGATGCCCGAGTTCGATTCAAACTCAGTCCTTACCTACTCCACCTTATAGACCATGGTATAGGAGCATGGAGCTCAAACTCTCCTGTGCAAGTGTCTACCGGGGGAACTTCAGTCCCCTTTAATGATATCCCTTACGGTGGGGGTCATATACCTCCTTCATCGCCCTCTCTCGGTGGTGCTTTCCAACAATCCATCAAGCCCAAATTGTTTGGAGAAAGTAGTTTAGGACCTTCATATTAAACTATGTCAGTGGGATCCATGTCGTTCTCTTTGTTTGGCGCATTTGGGAATAATTATTTTTCTTCGGCTTCCATCTCGGCTGGGGGATACCCCAGTTTTGGACAACAGAACCTTGTGCAGGGTAGTATTCCTACACAGGGGGAAAGTATAAGTGTTTTCTCCTCATAGGGACTTTGGAATACTTGGCAGGCATTAGTTCCCTCGCAAGGGATTTCGGTCAGGGGTAACCACTTCCAAGGTCAATGGAACCTCAGGAAAGGTTTAGTAACCATGCCTGTCGGATCGCCTGGGGTATCCCCTTCCAAAATACTTGGAACACAATGTAGGGAGAAATCC
The DNA here is from genome assembly GCA_000966675.3 of Picea glauca. Lineage (NCBI taxonomy): Eukaryota > Viridiplantae > Streptophyta > Pinopsida > Pinales > Pinaceae > Picea > Picea glauca. Next base: position 703,941 of record JZKD02S1756660.1, read on the forward strand.
TTTCCCAACCTGTGTTGTCCAATTACGGAAGTCAACCGATGATATCCCAGCAAGTGGAATTTATGTACGCTGGTCAAGGCCATGGTTTCTACCGGAACCCTCGCCAATAGTCCAAATTTTTCTGGCAACCTGGTGCCAGTCAAACTCCAGGCCCCTTTTCCTGTACATAGTACTCAACCCAAACTATCATTTCTGGAAACATTACATCTTCTAGACTTGTCAAGGTTGCTCAATGACCCAATTTTTCATGATCCGTGTTGGCCCCCCATGCTGACTAAGTTGCCCTCGGATATTCTGAAATTTGAGGGAAAGCCTGGAGAAGACCCAGGTGATCACGTAACAACCTTCCACTTATTGTTCTTGAAAATCACTATGAGACGACTTCGTCTAGTTGCACCTATTTCAACGCACTCTTATCGGGGGTGCCACAAAATGGTATATTGATCTCGACCGCTCGAGGTATTCTTACTTTAAGGACTTGGCGATGGTCTTCCTAAACCATTTCTAGTTACCCGTGAGATACGATGCTGACACTGAATTGCTGGCCAACTTTGAGTAGACTAAGGTTGACCATATCTCTGATCACATATGAGAATGGTGATGTCAAAAGATCTTGATTAAGGTACAAATCCCACCAGCTTTTTTGATAGAGCCATTCCTGAAGTCTTTGGTACCAGTTGTATCCAAGGATGTGGAAACTTTAGGAGTGTTTTCAAAGGAGGAGGTGATAATGAGAGCACAACAACTCGAACTGATTTAATCTCATTTTGGCTTGCACTATGAGATCCTACTAGATGTGCCAAGATCCATCCTCGACAAGGCCAAACAAAAGTCTGGACCCATGCCGATGGTATTGTAGGCTTAACACAAGGAAATTCCACCGATCTGTTGTCAAATCAATTGCAATAATTGTCGATACAACAAACTGTGGTCAGCCAGACCTCTGATTCGAATATTCCCCCTACCCAAACATCGGACGTACATAGTGTGCATTTAATGAACCCAAAGGCCAACCAATGACCTAAAGGAAAGAAGAAGAAACAGAATAAGAAGGGTAAAGGGTACAAAAAGGTTAATAACAATGTTGGCGGGGGAAAAATAGAGAAGAGAAAGTCGAAGCATCCGTGTAACCTTTGCACAGAAGACCACCCAACTCACCTGTTCCCTTGATTTGTAGAGGATGAAAAGCTATTGGTGAAACAACAACCTGTTGTGTTGTCAAACCCACTTCCACATGGGCAAAACATGGCTCAAGCCTCAACAACCTCAAGCATGGAAGGGGGTAGTCAGGGACCCCCTGTGTCTACTGGTAATACCTCGGTCATGAATGTTTACATGTTGAAAGGTGACGCTCATATAGCGACCAGGGCCCAAGATTACAAAATGTTGGAATCTAATGAAAAGAGTAAAGAAGCCACAAACCCACCATTTCCTCTCCAGATCAAGAAGATGATGGGCGAAACAATGACATGCATCCCCAAAGGTGCATTCAAGAAATATTCTCATAATTTCAACGTAAGGGCTGCCCAAACTTATTTCGTTGTGGAGGATTTGGCACAAACCCCTTGTGTAATGTCTTCTTTGGAAGTCCTCTAGAGCTTCCCTTCACAGATAAAATCATTGTTATCTGCCTTGGGATCTGCAGAGACTTGTAACTCGGGAGCGATCATTCTCGATCCAACCGAATTGAAACCTCATATTCCTTACCACGTTGTGTTTCATATAGTAGTGGCTTACACCACAAAATATTTTACTTGGAATATCTTTCGTATGGTCATTGACGAGGGTGCCTCTACTTGCATGATGTAGTTGGCGTGTTGGAAGGCCATTGGCCAACTTGTTTTGTCTCCGTCGCCTACATTTCTTATGACATTCGACGATTGTTCATTCAGACGACATGGAATCATTCCTTCTTTCCCCATGCAGTTAGGAGGAAATACCGTGTGTGTCGAAGTTGAAGTGGTCGATACACCTCTCAACTACAACCTTTTGTTAGGAAGGAGTTGGACCTATGAAATGCATGCAATGGTTGCTACAGTTTTTCGGGTCTTGTCTTTCCCACATGAGGGTTGGCTTGTAACCATTAACCAATTGTCTTTATCCCATCCTGACCCTTCATCGGGGGCATCCATGGTCTTGATGATTGATAATCCTCAGCCTGGAACCGTCAACATAGGGGTTTGTTTGTGTCCATCGTTGATGGGTACTTTTGATTACTCTCCTCCTTCTGGCATTTTCAAGATTATATCGACTGCCCCCAACCAGCCTAGGGATAAAGTTTTTCAAATGTCGGCATTCCAAATGACTTACTTTCACGATCTGTGGACTCTTCCTTCCCCATTGGCATCGATGGAAGGGACAGGGAATTATGGCATTTCCATGCCCTTGTTCGTGGCTCACGTTGCATACAACATTGTCCAGCAAGCTTCAACCAACCTCAATCTAGCTCCCGCACAGGAGTCATATCCAGTTCTCAAGCCTATTTGGGCTCAAGGTTCTCTTTCCAATAGAGATTCTTTAAACCTAGTCTTTCCCTCAGATGCAGTGATTCTTGAGGCATTGACTAGTCCAGAAAGACCCTAGGATGATCTCCATCATAGATATTACTTCCTCTTGGAGTTAAAGAGAATAGAGGCAGGTGAATTTGTTTTGACTATGACTGGAGATAGGTCTTGTCATATTAATCCTCTGGCTATGCAGGTAGTTTACATCGAGGGTAATATGGTGAGTATCGCTGAAATGATCCCCATATATATCTCTAGAACCCCTGGCACCATGGAGAATGTTTTTGTCGGAGCGGACTGCTCCCCTGAAGAGATTCAAATTTATATGGAGTTATGTAAAGAATTTCACGACGTTTTTGCTTGGTCTTATGAGGAAATTCCAGGCATATACCCAAGAGTTGTTGAACATGAAATAATGAATTATCCTGACACCAAGTTAGTTTGAAAGAATCTTCGCTTGGTGAATCCTCGGAAAGAGGAAAACATTAAGGTTGAAGTAGAGAAACTTCTTAAAGCTGGTTTTATCTACACCATACAGTTGACAGAATGGGTGTCAAACTCCATTCCGGTTAACAAAAAATAGGGTACGATTCACATCGGCATGGACTTCAGTGACTTGAACAAGGTATGTCCAAAATATAATTTTCCCACCCCATTCATCAATTAGATTGTTGATAAATGCACAGGTTGAGACATCTTTTCATTCATGGATGGTTTTTCGGGATATAACCAAATTTAGATCAAACCCGAAGACCAACATAAAACAACTTTTATTTTTCCTTGGGGCACATTTGCATATCGTAAGATGCCTTTTGGAATAAAGAATGTTGGAGCCACTTTTCAGTGGGCCATGTCATTTTCTTTCCATGACCTTAGACATATAGTCGAGGCTTATCTTGATGATATAGCATAATGCTCTTGCAAGAGATCTGATCATCCCACACACCTCCAACTAATCTTTGAATGATGTTGGTACTATAGGATTCGCTTGAATCCTAACAAGTGAAGCTTCTGCATGACATCGGTTAATCTCTTGGGTTTCACTATTTCGATAACAGGGATCATGGTCGATCCTCTTAAGGTTGAGGCAATAGTTCAATTTCCTCTCCTCTGTAAAATACCCCAACTTTATATCTTACAGGGGAAATTGAACTTTCTTTGACGTTTTGTCACAAAATACACTGATATCACTAAAGGGTTTATGCATCTATTGAAAAAGGGAGTCCCTTTATGTTGTGACAAAGCTGCTCAATGCTCTTTTGAAGCATTGAAATGCGCCCTTACATCTACCCCTCTGCTATGGCCTCCCAATTATAACATATATTTCTTGTTGTACTTGGTCATTGCAGAGTCGACCATCGGCATGGTCTTGGTTCAAGAGGACGATATACTCGAGGATCATGTTATTTATTACTTGAGCCGAGGCCTAGTTGGGTCATAACTCAACTATTCCCATGTTGAGAAGCTATCTTTAGCAACAGTTCATGATGTCCATTGGTTCCATCATTACATTCTTCTTCGCAAGACCACTGTCATTATCGTTATGAGCCCTTTTCAATATGTGTTGACATGACGAGTCATTGGCGGAAATGTCAATAGATGGATTGTAATCCTCCAGGAGTTTGACTTGGATTTTGTTTCTATGAAATCCAGAAATTTGTTGGTCTTTGTCGAACCGATTTTAGAACTTCCGGTTGAATCTAGTGATGTCAAGCCCGAAGAATTGCCTATCAAAGAAGATATTTTTTTTATCACATCTTCGAACCCCTGGTATGGAGATATACTAGTCTATATCCATAATTTGAAGTGCCCTTCTTCGACTTCCTGGGATGAGCATTGACGAATTCACCATCAGGCACGAAACTATCTTATACTAGATGACACTTTGTATCGTCGAGGTGTAAATTGCATTCTTCGTTGGTGCCTTATACAAGAGGAAGAAGAGCTCATTCTGAATGACTGCCACACTGGAGCATGTGGTGTTCATTTGTCTGGGTTGGAAAAAAAACCAAAATATTCTACGTCTCGATTACTTTTGGCCTACGTTAATCAAATATTACATTGAGTCGGTCAAGAAGTGCCACCCATGTCAAATCTTCTCTCGGAATATGCAGGCACATCTTATTCCCATGTTTCCCATCATTTTTGTTGGTCCTTTCACTAAGTGGGGGAATGAATTTACTACATGTCACCCGACTTCATCCATAGGGCATCGTTACATCATTGTAGCAGTAGACTACTTCACAAAGTGGGTTGAGGCTATGCCAATGTTCAACAATGATGGAGAAACAACAACACTTTTAATTTTTAACTAGATAGTATCAAGGTTCAATATCCCGAAGGATATTTTCACTAACCATGGCAGTCACTTCCAAAATAAAATGATGACCGAGTTAATATCAAAGCTTGGGTTGAGGAAAGAAAATTCATCACCCTACTACCCACAAGCGAATGGTTAGGTTGAAGCTGTGAATAAGTCTCTCAAGACTATTCTTCAATGAATGATCAATTCTGCCAAGTCAAATTGGAATCTGATGTTTTACTTGACGTTGTGGTCTTATCAAACATCTGTAAAGATTGCCACCAATTTCTCATCTTTTCAACTCGTATACGAGTTGGAAGCAGTCTTTCCTATTGAGTGTCAGATGTCGTCTTTAAAGTTGGCAGTGGAATTACTGCCAGACACTTCACCACTTGAGGAACGCCTATTATATCTCAAGCATATCAATGAGCAGTGTCATGATGTATCCTTGACCAATGAGGCTCATAAGAAATGATTCAAGTGTCAGTACGATCAGTTCATTCATCCTCAGATTTTCTTCGAAGATGATCTTGTCCTAGTTTATGATCAAGACAAGGATCCTCTGGGGGCAGGCAAGTTCAAACCCATGTGGCTCAGATCATTCATCATGAAAGAGGTCTTAAAGAAGGGTGCTTACCGTCTGGTTGAATTTCAAGGAAATGCCTTGGCGAACCTAGAAATGGGCTCTACCTCAACAAGTATTCCTCTTAGGTTGGTCGCCTAGGTGACTTCTTGTACATATGCATAGTTCTTATACATTATCTTTTGTTTTTTGTTTTATGGACATGTAGTTATTTATGTCTTATTCTTCACTGTGGAAGATGTCAAGTGAATCAGAGGTGTTCTTTAGGTTTGCGGAAGACGCTAGCCAACACACTTGGATGCTTGCTTCCACATCTTGGGTGATTTTGACACATGGAGGCTAGTTGCTATCTTCCAGAGGTATCTGTCTAGGTGATGCCACAAACAACATCGTCGAGTACAATGCAGTGATAGAATTTCTTCGTGATGCTTTGTCACATGTCATTTCTCACCTTTGGGTATACTTAGATGCTCAATTGGTTGTGTCCCAGTTAAACAGAGTCTACCGCATTTATAATCCTACTTTGCACCAACATTTCCTTAGGGTATGTCTCTTAGAACGTTATTTTGATTACAATATGTATATCCATGTTCCTAGGAGATTTAATCAAATGACAAATACTCTAGCTAATCAAGTTTTAGATTGACATGTTACACACATAAAAATAATAACACACATACACATGTACATACATTTGTAAAAAATGTGATCCATAAGACAAATATATATATATGTGTGTGTGTGTGTGTGTGTGTGTGTGTGTGTGAAAAAATTTCATGAGTACATAAGTGGGTGTGAACACCTCAAAAATAAGGTTCGGTACATCATGGGCCTTATTCCCTAAAACAATATACAAAGGTTCCCTCGACACATAATAGTCTAGCCAATATAAGCTCGGGGCCTATTGGCCCTGCCATAGTGAGCGAAGACATTGGCCAAACACCGGAAAAGCTGGACCCAAGTCTGTGGCACCCCCACTACATGATACTACATAGAAGGCAATAGATCCTTGATCTTGGCCATAGGAACTATATGAGTGAGCGTGTGAGGTTGCGCTCCAACTGACTCAAAAATCTCTCAGCCTATCCTATTGGAGGTCCCCCTGCGACTGCTGGTCCACCGGCTATTGTTGGTCCTGCCTCTGGTCAAGGATGTCACTCAGTCCTCATGAATTCTGTCGGGTGCACTGGTCCCACATCTGTACATAATAGATACAAAATTCAGTACTCTGATACATATAAAAATGATATATATAAAAACAATAAAAAATTAAATAACTTTAAAAGACATGTTACCTATCTCTCCTCTCTCCTCTCTGGGAGGCATGGGCATGTATGGATCCCTGGAAAAGTTGATTCCAACATAGGGGTAGTCCTCTATCGTTGGAATATGTTTTTCCCACCAGTAAAATAATTTTTCATCAAAGGCCTCTATGGTCCTCCCTCCCCCTTGTTGTGGAAGTAATGTTTCCCATCTGCATACTGCTGGGAAGGAGGCCACATGCCCCTAAACAGTCTCTCTAAGACTCAAACTAGGCACTCTCTCAAAGAATAATGAGAAAAGGATAGTGCCAACCCGAAGTTCTTGTTGTTGCGCTCTTAACACTCTCTCAACTACTTCTTCATTCATGTGAGCATGGTCGTACTCTAGTCATATATGTGTGCCTCCTGGCACTAGATAGCACAATGCATGTGCACCCAAGAAGCCTGGTGAAGCGACGCGGATCTAGTAATCCACCCAATAAGTAGCAATATAACTCTCAAAGACAAATTGGTGATCTTGTGAATTGGCACTTGATAAACTACCTTCTCAGTGTCAGCCTCATAGTGAATCCTGATGTAGTGCTCAATGTTAAGAGGCTCGGGGGGAAATGTCCATAGATTGACTAGTTTCCCTCTCCTTGAGAGGCCAGTCAAGAAGTAAATTGCCTTAGTCGTTGGAGTCAATGATTGTACCTCTATCATGAATGCCTCTGCATATGGATGCCAGTAGTCAACTGGGGCATTCAGTAGCCTGGGTTGTGCCATCATAAATGGACACCAAAAAAAAATCCACAGTCCACATTGTTTCAATGCGGAAATGGCAGCAGGGTCTTCATCGACCAGTACATCAATGCCCTCATGTTCCCTCTCCCTCCAATGGACATACATCCTGTTCCATGGAAGATAAAAAGGGAGTTAGCTCTTGCATTTTAAGTATTTTTCCAAGCCTTTGAGGGTGTACGCGGGATGTTTTGGTAACAATCGCATATATACATGGGAAGAATTCTTTCTGCCTAAGTACATATGCAGGGTGTCCTTAGATAACCCACATACACACATGGCCGCTCTTTTTAGGAGAGCATGCCCACCCAAAAACAAAAATAAATGCATAAGAAAGGAATTGAAATGCAAGAGGGATGAATTTGTACTTACTTGATCCAAGTGGAAGTTCTTTTCGTCCTCTGAAGCTCTCAGAATCTTATTTAGCAAACATGATTTTTTCTCCTCTTGGTCAATTTTCAAATTGCAATGGTGAAAATGAGTTGTCAGCTTCTATTTATAGACTTTTTTGGCCCTTTTTTCCACCTTTTTGACCCCCTTTGTCATTTTTCTTGGCTTGGAAATCATTTGATTATGTTCCTAAGTTTCTTAATGGATTTTACGATACACTTTTCCTTTTGGTTTGGTAACTTTTTGGGAGATGGGTCACTTTATAGGTCCTTTGGTCAAAGTCGTTTTTCCAACTTTTTGCATATAAGTTAGGATTTCACCTCCACTTTCTACATCTCTTTGTCTTTTCTTCTTTTCCATAGGATCGATCTCACTGAAGTGCAACATAGAACCTTCATTGCTTCTCTAGAAGTTTTGTGGTTAGGTGGTAGAGCCTACTTTTACATGGATGCCCTAGATAGATCCTTGTTGCATTTTGGTTTCCATGTTGTCTATAATGTCTTTAGGCTTAGGAGTCCTTGTTAATCTTGTCATGATTATGGGATTGAGCCTCATTTTTCTGATGCACCATCATTCTTGGCCTCACCCTCAAGACTCTCAAAATGAGCACACTTTGTTGTCTTTCAAGCTCGCTTTGAAATCCGAAAGAAACATCTGACGAGACTACATTTTTTCTTTTCGATGTTTTCTGGATTAACTAAAAAAAGTAACCTTTTGGAGTCTTCTTTAAGCCCTTTTTAGACTCTCTAAACATGAAAATATTGTTGAGCGATCTTGTTTCCCTTCACAGTCGTCAAAATCAAATATGAATGAACGTCTATTCGACTGTAGTTTATCCCTTTTTTGGTCCAGATGGGCAATTATACAAATAGAGGTATAATATAGGAACCTCGGTTCACTAGAAGAGTATTCTTAGGTATAAGTTTAACCCTTTTTCGGGCCTAAGAGACTAAATTTACGAAACAGGAAAATTCTCCTTGGTTTTGGTTTATCACCTTTTTTTGGGCCTCTGAGATTACTTACGAAAAAGGAACCCCCACAGAGTCCATATTTAATCTCAACTCTTTTCAGACCTTGTTCCTTCACACTCGTTAAATTGGTCCAAAAGAACATCTACTGGCATGAGTTTACCCTTTTTCTGGCCTGTAAATTATGGAGGAAAAAGGTATGCCTTGGGAGATTCATCTCGCCGGGAGAGTTCTCCTCTGTGAATTTTTCACTTTTTCAAGCTAAGGGGACTAAACTCAGAAAAAGGCAATGAGTCCATAGTTAAGCTATTTTCAGACTCCTTAAAATTAAAAATATTGTCGAGTGATATTGTCTTTGTCATACTCGTTAAAATGGTTTTGAATAGACGTCTTTTCGGTGCCATTTTACCCTTTTTTCAAACCGACTAGACTATCTCTGAAAAAGGTACACCTTGGAGTTTTATTTTACGTTTTTTTAGACTCTCTAAACGTGAAAAGACTACCAATCTTACCTTCTATGGGCTGTTTAAAAATGCATTGAAGTGGGTTTCATTGTGTCTTCCTAATTGCATTTGCATCTCTGCATCTTTGGCATAATGTCGACTCCATGTTTCTTTCAATAGAACCTTTGAAGCATGCCCTATATGCAATCCTTGTAGCACTTTGCCTCTGCAACCTGACACCTTAACTCATGGAGGAATTTTCCCTGAGTTTCCTTTTCTGGCACATGTCTCCTTTCTCTGAGCATTAGTGTGTTCCTTGCACCTAGAACTAGTATGTTTTCTTATGACACTTGTTCCTCCTTTGTGACATAGCATTATTTTATTCTTTTTCAAGATATTTAAAAAATTAAAAAAGACAAAAATTAAAAAACCCAAAAAGAGGTGATGAGAAATATGTATTCTTTTTGGCAGCACAATGAGTCTCCCTTGGACACATCACATCCTTTCATTTGTTCATCAAGCATTATGATCTAATATGACCTTAGGAAGTTCTTCTTGCTACATAGAGTTGTGTCCTCCTTTGTTTGGTTACTCTTCCAAACACATGGAGAGTTTGTGTTGCCTCCTGCATCATGAACTTATGTCAATATCATGTTGCCTGAGTCCAATCATCTTTCGTGCTTTTTTCCAAGGGAATTTTCACCCAACCTGAGAAAACCTTTCTGCAGTTTGTCTCTTGACCTCATGAGTCGGCCATCGTGAGAGTCCAGTCAAGTCCTAATTCAAAATCGATAAAGTTCTTTGCCTGATCATCACAATCCTCTTGTCTTTTCCCGATGAGTCGTCAAAGACCTCGGAGTAGTGAGTTATACACTCCCATTATATGCCTACCTGATTTTTGAAGATCTTGGAGTTGTTTCTTGAGCTATGAAGACCTCATCTCCAACCATCGGGCATTATTGGCTTCTTGAAGATGGATACTATATTTGTATATCTTTGATTTTGAGATGTAGATCCATTGTGTATTGTTTGCGGATACACTTTATATAGTTATATGACATGGATATGCAGTGTATTTGATTGGCATCCAAGATTTATTTCATCTCGAGCATGGGTATGGCCACCTCAAAGAGACAATTGTTATTTTGCAGATGGCACCTCTTGAACTTTGGTCTCAGTATCACTCGATTTCATACATTGGTGAATATTTTGTAATGTATTTCGGCCATCATATGCTCTTTTGACCTCACACATTAGGGGGCATATGTTATACCCCTAAATTTATCTACACATGCATACATGGCCTTGGCACTCTTACTTGCATTTTTTGCCAAAGCACTGTTGAGTTGCTCTTCTTAAAAAAACATTTTTTTGAGGATGTGCGTGCCCTACACGATTACTTTCCGCATACATACGCTTGATGCACCACTAAAACTCGCATACATATGCATGTTGCACCATTACAACCCACGTATACTTTCAAAAGTTGCAAAAAATAAAAAGTTGCAAGGAATTCATTGAGATTACAGGCTATTGGGTAGTTTCCCAACTAATCCACTTGCTATAGTCCGTAACCCAACCAAATAACCATCCTTTTTCCATACTAAATGAGGTGTTGGGGTCTCATTTTGTAATGTCCCTTTCCAAATAGGATCTCCAGAGAGGAGGCTTAATGGTCTAAATTGCCCTGTAAAACAATAGCCAGGGCCAAAGAGGGGTAAACAGGGTTATTAGAGGTCACTCCAGTCACAGGTGTTATATTCAGAAAGTGACATTGAACTAAAAAGGGTTAAAAGTGATTTTAAGTCATTATGAGCTAAAAATAGAAGTCAACAGTGAATTAGGGTTTCAACAGTGATTTAGGGTTTTGTAAGTCAATAGTGAATTAGAGTTTCAACATGATTTAGGGTTTTGGAAGTCAACATTGAATTAGGGTTTCAACATGATTTAGGGTTTTGGAAAGCTATAAAGGAAGGGTCAGTGACCTAATTCATCATTATGTAGATTATGACTTGTCATTGAGGAGAAGAGGTGCATCTCAGGAGAGATAGTTTAGTGTATTCTAGGAGGAAGACACTAGTTGGCTGATTTCGGTGTTGAATGACACACCCTAGTCACTGGGAAGATCATCCAGGTCTTCCATCATTCTTCATTGATTCTACAGTGCTCCCATATTTCAAGTATTATCTTTTAGTTGATTATTTGTATTCCAGCTAAGATCCTTTTGTCTTTTGATCTAGCTGAGTGTTTTTATTTTATTCAGCTGCAGTTGCTTATTTGTATTCCGGCTAAGATCCTTTATCTGTTGATCTAGTCAAGTATTGTTAGTTTATTCAGCCACATTTGGCCATTTTGTAATCCATAGAAATATCATAATACAAAATTTGCAGTCCTTTGTCACGTTTATTATTTGTATGATCATTTATATGTTGTAAACCTTTGATCCTACACACACATTAACATTTTTTCCTAGACTAGCCAAGTCAGGAACATTACAGTAGTATCAGAGCTTTAGTCCTGCCAGCCTGTGACTAAAGACAATGAGTGCAGCAGATGACCCAGAGGGACATGAACACGTAGGTGATGAATATGTCACTTACAATAGGCATAAGGAAAGAAGGCATAGGCATGATTTCCCCCCTTTTGCTCCTAGCTCAGAGGAAGAGGAAGAGGCACACAAAGAAGTAGAGAGAAGGGCAAAGCATGAGGCTGAGAACGAGGTAGAGAGGATGCTAGGAGACAGATATGAGCGACCAGAGGGCAGTGGAAAGGCCCCCATAGATCTATAGGCAGCTTTCATGCAGGTTATCAATGATATGTTAGCTAGTCAATGGACCATGTCTCAGTCCTTGGCACAAGTGGTTGATAGATTGGCTAGAGTGGGCACCTCAAATACACAAGTCCCACATGCAGTACAAGGGAACTCAGGAGTAGGAAGTAGACCCTAGTCACCCTCTCACACATACACCTCTACGAGTAGGATTCCCAGACCCTTGTTTCCCAGTTTCTAGAGGGCACCCCTGGTAGCAGCACCACCACCAATACCAGAGAGGCCACCCACTCATGTTGATGACATTGCAGAGTATAGGAGGGAGTACACAACATTGGGTCATGACTTCCATCAAGACATGACCTTAGTCGAGTACTGTGGACTCATATGCAAGAACCGCCCCAGAGAGCCATAGAGGGGAGGACCACAACATCAGTAGGGGCATAACCTCGATTTCATCCGAAAAGTTGGGAAACTCACCATCCATTCTTTCGACGGATCGTCCAAATACATCGCCAAATCTTGGGTACATAAGCTAGACACGTATTACAAGCTCAACCAGATGACCGAGACATAAGCCATCAGTTTCATGACCTTACACTTGGAGGGTGAGGCACACGAGTGGTGGTATCATGGACTAGTGACATTGGGTCACAGTCGCATCACCTCCTATAGGGAGTTTATAGATAGGCTCATGGACAGGTTTGATAGGAAGGATCTTGAGATACACTTCATGGATCTAGCCCAGTTGAGACAAACTGGCACAACAGAGGCATTCATCATAGAGTTTCAGCGGGTAGTCATGGCAGTGATAGATATATCAGAGCCTAGGCTGATCATGCTATTCACAGAAGGACTCACAAATCCTTTGAAAGGATGGGTGAAGGCATCCAGGCCTCCCACTTTGCAGGATGTCATCCTTCGCACTCGAGATCTGGCAGAATCAGTGCCAAAGACTAAAACTTTCTCCAAACCATTTGTGCCCCAGAGGGATCGAGATAGGAAGCCATTCCAGAGAGAATGGAAGGGCAAGGAGAATTTGGATGATGATATTAGGCGAGAGATTATGAGGACAAATCTTTTCTTAAGCTACAAAGATCCTTTGGTCCCAGGCCACAAGTGCATGGGAAAGGAAGAGATTCATTATATTGAGGTAGCAACAGATAGAGTGGACAGTGAGGAGGAGGAGCAGGACAGTGGATCCACTATTTTAGAGGAGGAGTCAGCACCAGTAGAGAAGCAGACTCCCTATAGACCACCAACATCGGAAGGAGCCCAGCCTCCAGTATTCCCACAACCGCTATAACAGGCTAACAGGAGGAAACCGACAAAGGGAGGTGTCATAGTGACCCTTTTTGGTATTCCCAAGTATGATACCCTCCATATCAAATGGATTATCTAGGGGAAATAGGTAATTACCCTGATAGATGATGGGGCCACCCACAACTTCATCGACGCTTCACTAGTATTGAGATGGGCACTTCAGATAGAGGGATTTGAGGGGTTTGATGTTGCAATAGCAGATGGCCACACAATCGAGTGTCTAGATAGAGTTCCAAACTTAGAGATGAAGTTAGGAAACTACATAGTGAGAGACACATTTTATGTGGTTGGCCTATCAGACACAGATGTGCTGTTAGGAGTTTAGTGGATGATTACCTTGGGAAAAATCACTACCAACTACCAAACCTTGGAAATGGGATTCAGAGATCGGGATGGGAAGAAGGTTGTTCTAAGAGGTATGTTGACAGGAGCACCCAGAATAGTTTCAACCAAGAGGATGGAGAGGATATTTAGACATGGGGAGGTAGCATACGCCACATAATACTTGATCACTACTCATAAGGATTCATAAGGTCGACAACAATATCATACAGAGATCAATAATTTATTGGGACAACATCAATAGGTATTTGAGGCAGTTCAACCAGGGAGACCACCTAATAGGGTCTTTGAGAACACCATTGAGTTGGAGGAGAGGGCCAAACCTATAATCACCCCCCCCCTATTGTCATCCTAGAACTTTCAAGGATGAGATAAAGAAGGAAATCAAGGAATTGTTGGCGATGGGACACATCAGACCGAGCAACAACCCATTTTCTTTTTCAGTTGTCTTAGTTCTGAAGAAGGATGGCACCATGAGGATGTGCATTGATTACCGAGCCTTGAACAAGAAAACCATCAAAAAATGGTACCCTATCCCATGCATTGACGAGTTTATGGATAAACTACATGGGGCAGTTTTCTTCTCAAAAATTGATCTATGCTCTGGATATCATCAGATCAACATCTAAGAGTAGGACATAGAGAAGACAACATTTCGATGTCATTTTGGACACTTCGAGTTCCTGGTTATGCCATTTGGGCTAACCAATGCACCCACTACATTCCATTCTTGCATCAACCATATATTCAGAGATCAGTTAAGGAAATCAGTCTTGGTTTTATTTGACGACATCTTGATCTATAGCCGGTCATGGCAAGAGCATATGAGGCACCTGGATGATGTATTGAGCATCATGGAGGCACAGTCATTATATGCGAAAGAGTCTAAGTGTGATTTCGGTATGACAAAGCTTCTTTACTTAGGCAACATCATCAGTGCACAGGGGGTACAGGTGCACCAAGAGAAGATCAGGTCCATTTTGGATTGGCCGACACCCAAGAATGTGACAGAATTGAGGAGCTTCTTCGGGTTGTGCAACTATTACAGGTGGTTCGTTTGAGTTTTTTCTCATCTTGGAGCATCGCTGATAGATCTTAACAAGCATGGGGCCTTCATATGGACTGAGAAATCACAGGAAGCCTTTGATCACATGAAGGAAGTCATGGGCACTTGTCCAGTGTTGGCACTACTAGACTTCACCTTGCCATTTGTACTAGAGTGTGACGCATCTGGTGAAGGGATCGGTGCAGTTTTGATGCAGGGAGGACACCCCATTGTATTCAAGAGATAGAATCTTAGTCAATATGAGAGGTTGTACTCCATTTATGACAAGGAAATGTTGGCAATCATGCATGCCTTGACCAAGTTCAGACAATATTTGGTGGGCAACAAATTCGTGGTCAAGACCGATCACAACAGTTTGAAGTATTTCCTTGAGTAGAAGGACCTCAGTGAGCACCAACATAAATGGGTGATGAAGGTATAGGCATTCGACTTTGACATAGAGTATGTCAAGGGGAAGAATGCACTATTGAGGAGACCTGAGGCATGTTCTTTGATGGAGATTTCAGCAGATTGGAAATCCCACTTGTTAGTGGAATATTCCAAGAACAAGTTCGCTTGTGAGGTGATGGATGGGAAGATACAGGATGATCGGTATAAGGTCATTGACGATGTCATATTTTACAAGGATAGAGTCTACTTGGTGCCAGATTCAGGGCTTAAGAAGAATATCCTCACTGCAGTTCATGATTCACCTCTAGCAGGCCATTAGGGTTTTTTCAAAACCTACAGATAGATCAGAGAGAGGTTCTCATGGAAGGGCCTCAAACAGGATGTTATGAGACACGTCAGTGAGTGTGTGACTTGCTAGCAGAACAAGTCAGAGCATACTCTTCCAGCAGGGCTACTTCAACCACTCCCCATTCTAGAGAAGAAATGGGAGAGTATATCTATGGACTTCATCATGGGTCTACCCAAGGTCCAGGGTAAGGATTGTATCTATGTAGTGGTCGACAGATTGGCCAATTTTTGTCACTTCTACGCCATACCGACAGAGTAAAGTGCAGTTCAGGTAGCTGAGATTTTCTTCAGGGAGGTCTTCAGACTTCATGGGTTGCCGAAGAACATCATCAATGACAGGGATAGTCAGTTCATAGGGACATTTTGGAGAGAGTTGTTTCGGTTGGTGGGGACAGAGTTGAAACCTAGCACCAACTATCACCCTCAGACAGATGGGTAGACCGAGATTGTCAACAAGTGGGTTGAAGGGTATTTGAGGAACTATGTAGGAGGACAATAGAGAATGTGGGTAAAGTGGTTACATTTAGGAGAACATTGCTACAACACCACCTTCCACATGTCCATTGGTATGACACCCTTCCGAGCATTATATGGATATGATGCTCCCACTTTGGAAGACTTGGTCTTTGGGGAGAGAATAGCTCCCAAGGCCAAGGATTGAATCATAGAGAGTCAGGAGATTCTGAAGTTGTTGAAAGAGAACTTGCAGATGGCGCAAAACCGACAAAAAATAAGTGCAGACAGGCATAGGATAGAGCGTAGTTTTGAGGTTGGAGATTTGGTTTTCTTGAGACTCCAACCCTATAGATAGTCATCTCTGAAGAAGAGTGGGGTTGAGAAGCTCAAACCCAAATTTTATGGTCCTTACAGGATCATGCGCCAAGTAGGCAAGGTTTCTTACGAGCTAGAGCTTCCAGAGGGGAGAAAGATTCATAATGTGTTCCATGTGTCTTGCCTCAAAAAGGCATGGGACAATTCATTAGCACATAAGAGGAGCTTCCCCCATTGGATGAGCAGGGATAGTTGGAATTAGTTCCAGAGGAGGTTTTGGAGTTCTGGGAGCAGAAACCGAGGAGCAGAGTCATCAAAGAGTGTTTGATCAGATGGAGAGGGCTTCCAGTAGAGGACACTACTTGGGAGAGAGAGCAGGTGTTGCAACACCCTGGAATGGTATTGCTTGAGGACAAGAAATTTTGGGAAGGGAGGATTGTAATGTCCTTTTCCAAATAGGAGCTCCAGAGAGGAGGCTTAATGGTCTAAACCGCCCTGTTAGACTATAGCCAGGACCAAAGAGGGGTAAAAACGGTTACTAGAGGTCACTCCAGTCACAGGTGTTATATTCAGAAAGTGACAATGAGCTAAAAAGGGTTAAAGGCGCTTTTAAGTCATAATGAGATAAAAATAGAAGTCAACAGTGAATTAGGGTTTCAGCAGTGATTTAGGGTTTTGGAAGTCAACAGTGAATTAGGGTTTCAACGTGATTTAGGGTTTTGGAAGTCAACAGTGAATTAGGGTTTCAGCATGATTTAGGGTTTTGGAAAGCTATAAAGGAAGGGTCAACGACCTAATTCATCATTATGCAGATTATGACTTGTTATTGAGGAGAAGAGGCACATCTCAGGAGAAATAGTTCAGTGTATTCTAGGAGGAAGACACTAGT
The DNA here is from genome assembly GCA_000966675.3 of Picea glauca. Lineage (NCBI taxonomy): Eukaryota > Viridiplantae > Streptophyta > Pinopsida > Pinales > Pinaceae > Picea > Picea glauca. The sequence continues at coordinate 721,072 of JZKD02S1756660.1, forward strand.
TGGCTGATTTTAGTGTTGAAAGACACACCCTAGTCACCGGGAAGATCATCCAGGCCTTCCATCATTCTTCATTGATTCCACAGTGCTCCCATATTCTGGGTATTATCTTTTATTTTCTTATTTGTATTCCGGCTAAGATCCTTTTGTCTTTTGATCTAGCTGAGTGTTGTTATTTTATTCAATCGCAGTTGCTTATTTTTATTCTGGCTAAGATCCTTTGTCTTTTGATCTAGTTGAGTATTGTCAGTTTATTCATCCGCATTCAGCCATTTTGTAATCCACTGAGATATCATAATACAAAATTTGCAGTCCTTTGTCGCGTTTATTGTTTGTATGATCATTTATATTCTATAAACCTTTGATCCTACACACACATTAGCATCGTTTCCTAGACTAGCCAAGTCAGGAACATTACACATTTCACATCTAGACATAAGAACAGTGAAACTCTGCCTAATTTCACTTCCCCTCCTTGACCAAGATATTGCAGTCATTTTGTGAGAATTGCCTCAACATTCCCTCATTAGCCCCTTCTTCCTCCATTAGAATCCATTCACTTTCTGAGAACATATTATAAGGTTGAGAGGAGAATTTCATACAAAGGTGCACTTGGATATTGGTGAAGTGGAGCCCATACTAGGTTCACGGAGCAATAGCCGACTTTGATTATAAAGGTATAATCATTGTGTTATTAATAAAAAAATTACTTTTCTTGTCCCAAATGATGGTGTCTTAATAATTTTGTCGATTTATGTTTTGACATTCTAACATCTAACCCTAACTTGTATATGGAATGACATGATTGTCATTTCCTATTTGTTAATATTTGGATGTAGGTCAGCCCTGGGAGGAGTTGTGCAGTCAACGGAAATTCCAACTGCGAGGAGGTCATCATCAGACATGGTATTAGAGATATAGTTACCTGATCTCCTTTGTCTTTCTTTCTTCATACGAGTTTTGTTATGTTTGGGGTAGTTTAGAGAATTAATTGAATTTTAGACGATTAATCAATGTACCTACATTTTGAACCCTGGTGTATTCATAGGGGGGTTTTCCCCATTAGAAGACTGTGATGAGAATGAATTTTGCAGTATGAGAGATTACCTTGTGGCACTGTTTTGGTGGAGCAGTAGTCGGGACTACCTCTGGTATCCGATAGAGTTGACCTCCCAGAGTAATAATGACACTACGAGGTCTAGAATCATAGACAACATGTCGTCTCCACATATATGGTTGGCCCAAAAGAACATCATAGACTTCAAGAGGGAAAAACTCACACACTACCTCATCCTTAAAGGGATGGATGCCATAGGATAGGTGGCACTGCTCGCTGACACGAAGATCTCATCCTTGGTGAAGCCACCCGATGTTGTATGGTTGTGGGTGTGATGTTGTTGACAACCCCAACTATTTGACGACCTTCTTTGAGATGAGGTTCTTCTGTCTGCCATTATAAACAATGAAATGCAACGGGGTCCCCTTCACCCGCATATCTGAATGGAAGAGGTTCTCCACCTCTTCAGGATCTACAGATTCTTCTTGTTGAATTGTTGCGGTCGCGAAAGTGGCAGTGGGGTTTGCATTGATGATCTGTCTATTTTCAATATTTTGTAGATTGGATTCTAAATCATGGTTCATCTCCATGTCTTTGACCTAGACCACCAATGACTGTTTCGAGCGACATTCATCAGTTTTGTGCCAGGAGATTTTATGGAAGCCACACCACTTCCCAGTGTCATTCTTCATCTTCCCTTTACCCTTTTTTTCCTATGTCTTGGACTGGTTTTCTAGGGGATATTGGTTAGGGCCCTCTTTGTCGTGATTTGGTTGTTGCATATTTGCAAACCTGAATTCCCATTTGTTTTGGTGCCTACATTTCTTCTCGATTTTGAAAACATATCGATAGGCAATGCCCAATGATGAGATTTTTAGGAAATCCATTTCAGTTGGGATTTACCTATGCAGAGCCCCATGGTATTTCAGAACCAGATTTTGCTCAGAGTCCTTGATACCTAACTTAGTGTGCAAGGTATGAAAAGTATTTGTGAAATCTGACACTGTTTGGCTCTTCTCTTGCTATAGTGTGGTCCATCTCATGTACCGGTCTTCATAGTTATCAACATGATAGTATTGTTCTTTGACCGCATCCACAAAAAAATCCCAAGTGGGCTCGTCCCCATAGATTCCAAATTCCTATGTGGAAATTTTCTCCCATTAAGTTTCCCACCAATGTTTGACATGGGGGAGAGACTTGAGGAGTGTGAAGGTGATCCTTTTCCTGTCAGAAAATTTTTGAACAAAGAAATAACCTTCTAACAGATTTGACCATTTTTCTAGGGAACCCGCATCTATATGACCTTCAAATATGGGAATATCAAAATTAACTTGTACCTTGAAGAGAGAGGTTCCTCCAAAATGATCACTTGATGAAGATGTGCCTGTTGCTATCGACAGACGTTGAAGAATGTGTGAAAAATTCTCCATCATTTCGTCCCTCTGTCACACGAGATCTTTCTCAAGAAACAGGTTAATAGAATCTTCTGCTCAATCATCTTTCTTTTCTGCTGCCATTGAGGCTTTCTTGGGTGTGCGAGAGTGATTGTCCTCAAGAGAGAAAAACTCAAGACCCAACTGGATATACTCGGACCTTGTCAAGGACATGCGTTGAAAAATGATCAAGAGCAACCTATTCTAATACCACTGATTCGAGTTATGTTTGGAACGAAATGAAAGTAGAGATATTATGATGAAACACTCATGAAAATTGCTAGAAACAAAGAAATACAACAGTACTTGATTTCTGTTTATAAAATAATTGTAAAGAGACTGTAAAAATAAAGAGTGCATGACTCGCTAGAATGGTGACAGTTTTATCTCTAAGAAGAGTTGTGATGGCTACGCTCATTCACCATAATATGATTAAAATGAGGCTCTAAAGGCCTTTTTATGTTAAACAGGAATGCCAAAACACTAGACATTCAAAAACCTAAACCTAGGAGATGAAACGCCAAAAGTCATGTGGGCCCCGTTTGGGTAAGTTAGTACATTAACTTCCCAGAGTCATAAATTTTGCTTACGATATATGTTTTAGGTGCGTGATAGCCCATTGGAAAGATCTTTTCAAGAACTACGCATTACATTGTCAATCTTGAATTCGTCTACATTTTCATTGTGGCGATCTAAAATAACATTGTTTAGGGACCCAAAATGGCCCTGGAAGTACACCAAGATTTGCTGACATGAAAACATACAAAATAATCCAACTGGATTAGGTGGGAGGCCACTAGTATCCATTTGGAATATGTGTAGGGCTTCAGACAACCCTGGAAGTGTAGAACCCACAATTAAAAATAAGTAAAGAAGAATGTGCTGAACTAAAAACTGATAAAAGGAGTCAGTTGGAATAGGTGGGTGGCCACCAATATCCACCTAGATCACCACTTCCCCAGAGTGATAAATGCGGAAGTGCTTATGCCATCTTTCCACTACTTGATATAACAGTTGACAAAGGTATCGAAGGGATCCTATATCGACGGTCTGCATGAATTCGTTACTACGAGACTTTGACACTTTCATTGGTCGAGGCGTTGGACACCCGTAGAGGCCATTCTCCCAGAGATAACATGACATGTTGATGTCACCTATGGTGACTTGTACCCATGGCATGCATGTCACGTGTCACTAAACAATGAACAGGTTGGGGACAAAAAGGTATTGAATCTGGGTGACACGTGTCCCCACATGACACCCCTTCCATGTGGCCTACGACACGTCATCCATCAAATGGATGATCCAATTCTTTTCTCAGGATTTGAAAGCCTATGTGATTTCACGATGATGAATTTACACTTCATGGTTTCAACACTTCGGGGCTTCAACACATCAGGGCTTTTCTCATTCTCTAGTAATGGTTGGAGTGGTGAAGTTTCGAAGCTCCATAACTTCTCTATCCTTCCACCCTTTCTAGATTCTATGATCAACATTACTTCTGAATTCCTTCCCTCGATCTAACGATCAACGAGACTTCAGGACTTCGAAGCTCTAGGAATCCATGTTATAGTAGTTCTAAAAGGGTTCATTTCTCTTGGAGTTAAACTTCCTGAAGTGGTCAATGCTAGAGGACCCTGAGTAATGATTGATATTTCACCCAACCCTCCTATCAGATCGGACGACCGATGGGACTTTGCGACTTCAACATTTTCATGCTTCTTCCTTTCTCCCATAATCACCATATCGATGAAGTTCCATAGTTTTTCATCTCCTACTTGGCTTCTATCAATGATTGTCGATAAACAAGTTCAATCTAACATATGTGACTTAATCTCTCCCAGCCTTTGGTTTCACTTTTATCTAACGGTCCTCCTTCATCTACTTTCCAATATAATGATCCATAACTCCTTGATTCCACCGTGGTGATTGCTCCTGAATTCAAAAGGGAACAATCACGATTCTACGATCCTTTACAAAGGATCTATGTCTACATGACGCTCTGGCTTATGCATGATCTCTACAATGTTATCTCTCCTGATCTTTAATATTTCAAGGACATATTCATTCTTAACCATAATACCCTGTCCATTAGTTTCGACCCATACTAGTCTGGTGTTTCAACCTGAAGCTCTGATACCAATTTGTAACATACCCAACAACCCACAGGCCGGACATGCCACTTCAAGCCCACTTCTAGACTTATCTCGAGTTATGATCAAATTTTTAATGAATAAAGATGCATGAAATATTCACATGCAGAGTTAAAGATTCATGATACAACATAAGGAAATGAGACATATGTCATGGAAATCAATAACCAACAAGCATGCATACTATGAATATGAATTTCATAGATAAATAAATACACAACGAAATAAATTCACAGGTAAATGAAACCATAATAGAGAGCACTTATCTTTAATTAAACGAATCACCAACTTGATGCAGTTCCACCCAACCGTAGACACTGTTGTTCGAAGTATCAACAACAATGTCACCCCTAAGCTAGGGCTATGAATCCACAAGGATGGTTCCAAAGTGTCACTCGGCTTCCCAAACCAGTTAGCACTCAATATTTCATAGGCATTTCAGTATCCACAATAATCTAAGTACACCAACTCTCTTCTACCCAGCCTGCACAACCCAAGAGAATGGACCCCCTTCTCTACCATGCAGTCCCTTAGGCTTTCCATCTCCTTCTAGGGCTCTAGTGCATCTGGTCAAGAATCTCCATGTCGAGACTCTCAAGATTCATAGTTGTGAGAAAAACTAAACACAGGCCAAAGAATCTCAAACATACAAGCACTAATCCATGGTTGGAATACACCAGCAGTCTTTACAACCAACAAAATCATGGCTCTTCTCCAACAATTTGTTTCCCTTTCCCAAGTCAAAACCCAAATGAGGAAAGAAGAGTGGGTGAAAGAACGAGTGGAGTGAGAATAGAAGGAAATGTGTGAACAATCAACAATAAGTGAGTGAGTGAATGTGTGAAGAAGAAGCAACTCCCACCATAGACAAAATATGGGTTTATGTAATTCTTGGAATTAAGGAACCACTTGGCCTTCCCCCCAAGAATCTCATGTAACTGTTATTCTCCATTAAAAAAAAATGGTAAAAAAAAATATAAAATAAATACTTAGCCCCTCAAGTCCCTTCTCTTGTCGAATCATAGCCCCCTATAACTCTTTTCCTTGTCCGTTTAGCAGCCAATGACGTATTTATTATTAATAATGATCAAACATTTCATTTCTAAGGAACACCATCCTATTTCAACTGTTTGGGCACTCTATCCTTTCATATATTAACAAAATACATTATTTAATATAGGACTCAAAACTGGGGTATTACAATATGACTAGATAAATCAGACTCTAAAATAAAATTTCAGGATCTATGCCTAGAGAAATCAAACTTGGAAGAAAGATTCACTTGCATCTCAATGAAAGACTCTAAAGACTCAAAAATGTCAATGATTAAGGATATACAGGTAGAGAGATTAGATTCAAAAGGTAAATTAGAGCTAGATTCGAGTGCAAATCAATCCAATCTAGGGAGATGGTCTTTAAAAAGGATGAAAATATTTGAAGGAATGTTAAATTTGATCATAGCCTCTAGGAGAGATTCATTTGAGTGAAAAATATCATCTCAAAGAGAACATACATATGTCAAAACATACAATTGGATCAATAAGGGAGAGGAGAAAGCTCTAATTCCCCCATTAGGTAAGCCACATGTTCAACTGTCAGAACCATGTCCCAAGAAGGAAAGCATCATTGCAAAGGATCCTCCACAGTGATAATTGAACACATGGGACATGAAGCCACATAATTCACCCATGGAAGGGTAGTAAGTATCAAGACACTAGAAACATGCAAAGGGGAAACATGGTATAAATCTAAATGAGGATAAAGATCAATAAATGCAAGATGAGGAGAATCACCATGTGAACGAACTTCTACTTTTCATGTGGCTCTTTGGTTACCGTTTATGTCTTTTTTCAAAAGGGCATAACTTTCACATCTGAAGTATGTTTTTAGTGCCGTTTTTTTTTAACAACCTATTTTTTCGAGAGATTTCTATCTCAACCATCAGTTTTAGATTTTAAATCCATATTCTCTACATATTTAATATGGATTATCCTAGTGATATTTTTCTTACCAACTGACTATTTCTCATGAAAATCCCATATGGAAGATTTATTAAGAAGTAAAGGATTGTACCAGATTGTCTTGGGAAAAGAACCAGAACCCACTGGTGATGAAAAGAAAGTCAAATGGACTAATAAGAGTCACGAAGCATGTGGACTAATCATAATGGCCATCTCTCATTATTTAAGTTTTTACCTTCGAGGAATTGATGGCCTAGATAAATCCAAAGAAAATATTGAAGTTGTGTTTGGTAAACACAATATTATTCAAGCCCACCAGTTGGAAAATCAATTAATGACTTTAAGTCCCAATTATTTTCCTTTCATTGAAGATTATTTATCTAAGTTCAAAACAGTTCTAGACTTTTATATATAGATTGCAAAATAGATTTGAAGCAAGATCGATGCATCTATATTATTCTTTCTAATCTTGGTAGTGCATATTTTGTGTCTGTATGTAAATTTAATCCCACCAGAGATGTAACATCCCCACTATAATCCCTAATTTAATTAATGCATAATGTAGATATGAATATGGTTATGGACAAGTGATGTAATATGCGAAATGTGTTTTCTGATTTTAATAAAAATAATGTGATGCCAATTGTTGGGAACATGGGCATAGATGGTGGATGATTAATCCATAAGAGAGAGGGAATTCCTGGGAATGTCTAAGAGGGGTCCAAGGGGGAAGTAGTTTATGGGTACTAAGCCAAACCCATATTTCTGAATTTTATTATATTTTGGGTCAACCATCTATTTAATGTTTGAGAGTATGAGAGACCAATCATTGAATACTTGTCATAGGGTGGGTCCGAGAGTCATGTCCCATAGTTATTGGAAGCATGGGGATGAAGTGAAATCAACATTGGGAAGAGTGTGAAGTCAACTATCTTGGGAAAATAGGGAAAATTTATACGGGGAGAAGAGACAGTTTTTCACATTCAGTCTGGGCATGAACAACGAGGGGAGAGTAAGGAAAAGAGCACTAGAGCTAGAGAAGGAAGGCTAGGTGAATTCTAGAGAATTTTGGATCATTTTTTTAGCATTTTGGAGTTGGAAATTGAAGAGCAAAGTGATCGGGACTGAAGATTAAGATCCTGCATGAGTTGCATTGTAACAACAAGTGTTGTTGTTGTTTTCTTGGCAGTGAGTTTCCCTTGAGTTCCCAGTAGAGATATTCCTGGTTACCTGTGCCAGCGAGACCCTGATAAATGAATGGGATTCCCAATGGATTGAGAGAAGTGAAGGGGTACATTCCTTGCATTGGGTAGGTCAAGAGGGAGACATCTATATTAAATTTGGGATAGATGTAGGAGAATACCAGTGGTTGTAGTATATTGAGTTGTGAGTGGACTGTGAGAGGCACCCTTCTTAACTTGGTTGCAAAAAAAACTCTCTTTTAAAGATACGTATTTACTTATTATCTGAGTTTTCTTACAAGCCTTATGGCTATGCATTTTACTCTATGAATGAGAATGGTTTTATGTACTATTGTAAATGATTTTTTAATTACATTCATGGTCATTTATAATGTTGTATATGCATTTAATTATGGGTATCAAAATCTATTTAGTTATGTGTATAAATTGTGGCTAGTAAGCCACATGAAATGAATTAGCAGATTTTTTTTGATTTTGTGTGTATTTTGCGTATTAATGTTCCTCAATTAAGTTGGGAGATATTACAAGAGAATATCTAGGGAGTGCTTACCAAAATCCCTCACTTGAGTCTTTTTGTTAATTTTTTATTCGAGAGCAAGATAAGCTTGTGAAACTTGGATTGATCAACACTATAGGTACATCCAACAAAGACTTAGTGGCCCAATAAAAATATAAATCCAATAATACCAAGAAGCAACATACTCGCCAAAACAACAAGAAAAACAAGGGTCCCAAACCCTTCCCTCCATATTCTACTCCTAATGCTGACAAAGGAGAAAAATACAAAAGTAATAAGACTGACATGGATTGCAACTTTTGTGGGAAAAGATGGTCGTGTGGAGTCTAATTTTTAAAAAAATATGGAATCCTTAGAAGCAGTGATGAAGAAGAACAATGTCAATATTGATTCTTCTTATTATTCTCATTATTCTCATGGGCATGCACTTTTTTCTTTTGGTTTCTCCTTCAATTCAACTTCTAGTTCTTCTTCTGATGAGTGGCTTATTAATATTGGAGCATCATATCATATGGATAAGGATAAAACCATATTTTCTTCTCTTAATGAATGAAACACCAAGAAAATATTTGTTGGTGATGATAGATCTCTTAGTATTGTAGGGGCTGGAACAATTTAGGTGGATAATGGTCATTGTAATGATGTATTATGTGTTCCAAGTCTTTCCTGCAACATTCTATCAATGTGTCAGATCACTCATTCGGGTGAAGGTTATAAAATCGTAGCGTTTTCAATCCACCAAGTTGTAATCAAGTATTTAAAATACCCTAGGCATGTCCTCGCAATTGGAAATGTTCATGATATTACCAGGTTGTACAAGTTTGAAAACTTTGGGTCATCACCTTTTCCATCAGTTTTTGTTGCTCATAACGATCACTTGAGAAAATTTTAGCATGAACAGTTTGGTAATCTAAACTATGGCTCATTACAACAACTATGTAATCAACAAACGATGACTAGTCTTCCTCTTTTTTCTTGCATCGATGGTGTCTGTGTCATTTGTGTTCTCGACAAACATCATCGGGAAAATTTTGACAAACGTGCCTTTTAGCATGCCTTGGCCCCTTTATAGCTTGTTCATAATGATTTGTGTGGTCTTCTTTCTTCTCTTTATTTCTCTAGGTGAAAGCATTTCTTAACTTTCATTGACAATTTCTCCAGACACACTTGGGTTTACTTCTGAAAAATTAAGAGTGAAGTTTTTGACAATATTTTGGCCTACAAGGCCCTTGTAGTAAAACAATATGGACATCAACTTTAAGGTTTAAGAATAGATAATGGAGGTGAATATGTGAATAATAAATTTACAAGTTACTATATTGCACAAGTCATTTATATGCAACATATTGTTCCATATACACCACAACAAAATGTTGTTGTTGAGCAAAACAATCACACATTAAAAGAAATGGATAATTGTATGATCCAATCTAAGGGATTAAGTTTCCATTATTATTTGGAAGCCATCAATTGTGAAAATTGCATTGTAAATCACACTCCCACAAAGGATCTTAAAAAACATCGGAAGAACCATGGAATATAAGCCACTTTCATGTATTTGGTAGTGTAGCATGAACTCACATTCATGATGAGAAAAGGAAATATTTACAACCTAAAAGTGAGAAGTGCATTTTTGTTGGATATTATGAAGATGTCAAAGCTTACAAACTTCTTCAACCTCATTCCAATGAAATTATTTTTAGAAGAGATGTTAAATGTGATGAAAATATCTTGGCCTATGAGCCTAATTCAACGCTTTTTCCATCTTCAGTCTGTGATCGATATTCGGTGTTTATGCCATATGTTATTCCTGTTATGGTTTCTTCTTCTCTGGATGATGACAATGAGGATTAAAATCCACCTTCACATATTCACCTTCCTTGATATGATTCCATTGAACATGAACTTGCACCAACACCACCACTTACTAGATGGGTCCATTCAATATGAGAAGCAATTGGTGATCTTGTTGGTGACCCTCCAAATCAACGTCGGACATGTTCATGGTCCCAATGAGCCTCTTCTCTTTTGGCTCAAGTTTTAGAGACTCATCAACCAGAAAAATTTGCAGAAGCTTCGGGTCATCAAGATTGGGATACATAAATGAATGAACTGTATCACTCTTTAATGACAAATGATACTTGGGATCTTTTAGCTCTTTCGAAAGGAAGAAAAATTGTTAGATGTAAATGGGTGTACATAACTAAGTATGCATCAAATGGAATTTTTGAAAGAACAAGGATCGATTAGTTTCCAAAGGGTTCTCTCAAGTTGAAGGCATTGAATATAATGAAACCTTTCCCCCCATAGACAAAAAGAATTACATCCACCTTGTTCTATCCCTTGCTACCTCACATAAATGGGAGGTCTATCAAATGGAAGTTAAATCCACCTTCTTGCATGGGGATTTGAAAGAATAAATCTACATGGAACTGTAATGTCCCCAACCACCCCATGTTAGGCCACATCACACACTTCTTCCAAAGTAATCTTTGATACCAAAATATAACATCCCCAACCACGCCAAGTTGGGCCAAGCCACATAACCTCAACTCACTAGTACTCTGAATAAGCCAAACTAGAACATCCCCAACATACTACTAAGAAATGCTATTCCAAAATTCCATTGCACAAATTCCACTCTAATCACAAGTCTGCGCAGTATCAATTGAAGTAGTGGACACAAACTTGAATTGATATCTTCAAACAAAGAGACTAATATTGGAAAATGAACCTGATAATCTATGACTAGATAAAACAGACTCAAAAAGAAAACTTGAGGATCCATGACTAGAGAAATCAAACATGGAAGAAAGATTCACTTGCATCTCAATGAAAGAGTCTAAAGACTAAAAAATTTCAATGACTATGGATCTACAGGTAGAGAGATTAGATTCAGAAGGTAAATTTAAATTAGAGCTAGATTCGAGTGCAAATAAATCCAATGTGGGGAGATGATATTTAAAAAGGATGAATATATTTGAAGGAATTTTAAATTTGATCATAACCGCTAGGAGAGCTTCATTTGAGTGAAAAATATCATCTCAAAGAGAGCATAAATATGTCAAAAAATCGACTTGGATCAATAAGGGGAGGAGAAAGCTCTAATTCCCCCATTAGATAAATCACATGTTCAAATATCAAAACCATGTCTCAATAAGGAAAGCATCACTACAAAGGATCCTTCTCAGTGGCAATTGAACACATGGGATAACATGGGATATGAGGCTGCATAATTCACCCATGGTAGGGGTAGTATCTATCAAGACACTAAAAACATGCAAAGGGGAAACATGGTCTAAATCTAAATGAAGATAAATATTGATAAATGCAAGATGAGGAGCATCACCATGTAGATGAACTTCTACTTGTCACATGACTCTTTGTTTAACATTTATGCCTTTTTTCAAAAGGGCATAACTTTCAAATATGAAGTCTGTTTTCAGTGTCGTTTTTTTTAAATGAGCTATTTTTTTTAGACATTTCTATCCAGTCCATCAATTTTAGATTTTAAATCCATATTCTATGCATATTTAATATGGATTATCCTAATGATATTTTTCTTACCAACCGACTACTTCTCATGGAAATCCCATATGGAAGATGTATTAAGAAGTAAATGATTGTACCAGATTACCTTGGGAAAAGAACTATAAACCAATGATGATGAAAAAAAATTAAAATGGGATAATAATAGTGTCGAAGTACACAGACTAATCAAAATTTCCATCTCTCATGATTTAAGGTTTCACCTTCAAGGAATTGATGGCCTAGATAAATCCAGAGAAAATATTGAAGTTGTTTTTGGTAAACACAATGTTATTTGATCCCACCAGTTGGAAAATCAATTAATGAATTTAAGCCCAATGATTTTTCTTACATTGAAGATTATTTGTCTAAGTTCAAAACACTTAGAAAAATTTGGGTTCCTCAAAAGGATGATCGTAAGTGAGTATAAATTTGGGGTTCCTCACAAGGATGATCCTAAGTGAGTAGTTCATTAGGAGAGGATAGGATCTCCACTTGATCCAACTTGGTCGCATATTCATTTGAAATTTACTTGAGAGATCTATATGGGGCTATAAAATTGACAAATAATTTGTATTTATTTTTATGATAATGGATACCTTGATGTTAATGTTTCTCCATTTATATCGTAGTCAACTTGTGGAACTTAAGGGGCTATGGAGGAGGCACAAATGGAGGATGTTTTCATTAAAAAAATTTGGTTGTTTCATCTAAGTGGTTGCCACCATTTGTGCCTTCTTAGTTAGCTAGGAAGCCTCCAACCAAGAAGTTGGGTGATACATATCAACTTGTTCTTTCATATGGACCTCCTTGAGACCACTGATAAATAATCCTTGGAAACCACATCAATCACACCTTTTTTTCTTATGGACAATCTCTAGAAGGAAGTAATAAATTCTTCCATTGTGCTAGTTTGGCAACTTTGTCAACATCCCTAAAAAATTAGTATTAGTTTCAAATAAAGCATAGATGGACTTATCAAGCTATTTCTAATAAAGCTACCCTCAATATTCTTTCTTATATCATTACCACCACTTCCAACACTCACTATCCAAATATAACACACCCACTCAAAGTTTTAGTTGTTCATCATCAATACTGTGGAGGGAAAAGTAATGTTCCTTTTGAACCACCCACCATGTTGGATTAGAGCCATTGAACTTATTTAGATCTACCTTAGATAATACATGCATCATATGGGGTTGAGTGCCATGAAATAGTGGCTTGGTGTAGTGGTCATTGCCCACTAAAGATTCCCACTATCCATTAACCCTAACTTATCATTCCAAAATTCTAATTGACTATTCATGTTGGATTGGAAGGTGGACATGTTGTTAATGTGGATTTGGTAGGTGGTCACATTATCTTAGATTTACTTTTGTGAGTCAAAGGGGGCTTGTACCTTATCTTCTAGTTTGGTAATCTTGGTCTCCACTGTAGTGGTAGTCACGAGGTCACATGGGACCATTGGAAAGGTTACCAATGAGGTAAGCCAATGTGATCTATGTCATGTGAGTATTATTTTGAGATATTTCACCATGAATTCTTCATTCAACATAAGGACCAATTCCATACTCTTTTTATTTATTTCCTGAGAGTCATTGTACTAATGAAAATTTCAAATTGTGGATATTCCAAGTTTTGTAGGAAATTTGTTGCCTTAAAGGTTTAGAAAGGTACTAGGAGTAATGGAATTACAAGTACTAATCTCTCTCATGTAGCATGGGGTTTCCAAGAATAATACTGGGCCAATATTTCATCACACTAACTAAGGAGGGTCAACTATACTCTTATTTGTACTACTTAATTCCTCTGCACATGAGAGTGATTACCCTGAGTGATATATTGCTTGGTGTACTATAAATTTGATGACAATTTTTTTCTTGCAAATTAAATTATAAATTACAAAAGACTCGTCCATCACAATAAGGAACTACTAGCCGATGGATTTTTAAGGTGAAGCAAGGATCAATTAACCCATTTCAATAAAAGACATTGCCAAAAATACAATACATTTTCAATCAACTTTATTCTCTTCCCTATTGCAGTCTCGAAGTGTAAAATCCCCGAAGCTTCACGCTTCCCTCTGGTCAGTCAAAAATGACGCACACTTCCATTATAATACGCGTTATCACCAAATGTCTTTAAATTTTTCATCAGTCTCACCTCACACTCCATCTCTGAGTCGTGATGCAAAAAGGAGGAATTCCAAATCAGAAATAAGATTGTTGTCTTCTCTGATGCAAAATAATAGTAAACAGATTGTATTTCCAATGTTTTTTTCCACTAATAGATGGGATTGAGATGAGAAAAAGCACAATGTTCTTCATATTCTTCAATTACCAACAATTTGACTATAATTAATTTTAAGGTGGCAATAACTTATTTGAATCTAGTGTTCTGTCAAACACATTCCAACTTTAGCTTCCTGTATATGAAAGAACCTATCACCATATTTTTAGGGAGTGGGTTAACTCGGGATAAATCTTCCCTCCGAAGTTATTTTTTTGACCAGTTTTCCAGTGGTCCCCTTTTAAATTTATGGCCAATCCAGAATTCTAATCAATTTTCTTAGCATCTTGGTTGGTTTAAAATAAGACATAATCCTTGGGGTAAAGTTATGAAATGCATGGAACATTGATCCATGTGAAACTCAACTTACCCTTGAATATTTAACCGGATTCAGGCCATTTTTTTCCTGAAAAGTGAAACTCGAAAAAGAAGATTGCTCCAGAGTTTAAAATGCTTTATGATTTTCAGAGACTGTTTCCTTAAAAAATGTGCATTCTGAATATAGAACAAAAAATAAAGTTTGCATTGACTTGCATATATATATATATATATATATATATATATATATATATAGTAAGCATGTTTAAGAATTTTGTGCCATTGTGGATAATGGTTGAGCAATTTTAGGAAAAAGAGCGAGATTCTCCCTCTATGATTCTGGGAGTATTTTCGACTCACGCATTCAACAGTTTGCAAAAGAGCTTGATGAGTTTCAATCGAAAGATACATCCAATTTCATCGAAGTTGTTTGAGTTTTTAGGAGAGATGAGTCACATGTTTCTCTATAATGGTTGACTATTGTTCGAGAATTAGTTGGTCCTTATAATGGGTGACATCGTCACTGTGTCAGCCCACTGTTGACACCCACTCATGCATCAACTATAATTATTGATAACCATTGAATTTGTAAAATGCTCCAAGTGATTGGATCATAAGTAACAATACCAAGATCATATCTCGAAAATCCAAAACGGGTACGATCCCAGGGTGATTTTGATGACTTAGATGCCCCTAGGTGGTGGACGGGTGCAATCCTAGGGTGATTTTGATGACTTATATGCCCCTAGGTCATGGCATATTAGCCATAGGTCAATCCTGCAAGTCAGGGATATTTACCTAAGATTTTTTTCTTTTGAAATGGATGATCTAGATGGAAAGTTCTCGAAAATGTTTAAAAAAAATGACACTGATAATAGGCTTCAGATGTGAAAGTTATGCCCTATTGAAAAAAAACATAAATGGTAACCAAAGAGGCACGTGGAAAGTAGAAGTTGATCCATGTGGTGATGCTCCTCCTTATCTAACTATTCTTATAATATCACTTTTAAATAAGTTACCTATGAGGTTACCCACTTTTATAGAACAAGTGACAATCAATTTTGCAATGAAGTTACTTTATAAATGAAAGTTGCATAAAAAATAAATAACTTAAAATTAAATATTAAAGTTATTTAATAGTGATTCACTTTTATAAATTTAGTGAAATTCACTTTACAATGGATGCATGAACTTTAAAAAACAAAAGTAACAAAAAAGAGACCTTAACTCAAGACCTCTTACTAAGTAAAGTGACTTTCAACCAAGTGAGCTAGTGATCCGGATATTTTTGGCACGAAATGAGAGCGGAGATATAATAAATAAATGCATAGAGATATCGCAAGTATTTAGTAATATAACAAAAATGTATCAGAGATGCAACCATAAACATAGATATACAATAATACACGATTTATATTAATGAAAGAAATGTACACAAACTGTAAAAATACAGAGTGAAAGACTCGCTAGAATGGTGACAAATTATCTCTGAGAAGAGATGTGACAGCTACTCACATTTGAAAGACGATGATTACAATGAGGCTTTGAAGGCCTTTTTACAATAAGCAGGAATTCCAAAACCCTTGACATCCAAAAACCTAACTCTAGGAGATGAAGCACCAAAAGTCATGTGGGCCCTGTTTGAGTAAGTTAGTACATTAACTTCCTGGGGTCGTAACTTTTGCAAACGATCTCTGTTTTAGGCGTATGATAGCCCGTTGGAAAGGTATAATCAAGGATATTCATTTTGGGAGATCAATCATTCCTTTGGCTATTACTGAGAATCTCGGTTATGAAAAACCTTCATTTAGGCCCTCAAAATGGCCCCGGAAGTTAAAACTGCTAAAAATAGTAAATTGCAAAAATTGCCAAAAAATTGTTTTGAGGTAGGTGGAAAAGGTGGGTGGCCACTGATATCCACCTAGATTAGCTATTGCAACACAAATTACAGTATTGAGTATTGGGGGTGTTTTTTTTGTTGTGGTGGTGGTGGAAGATCTTCTTGGAGTGCGCTCTCAACAAAAACTTATTTTCATGCATTTGTTGATTAAGGTTGGTTGTCATTGATGTCAACCCTTGAAGAAAGCCCCGCAACACAAAGGTTTGGGTAATGGACCCAAGATTTTTTTATGTAAATATGACTCATTATTGTCTCATCATGGTTGATAAGAAGTAAATATGGATGAACTCCAAAGTGGTCCCCTTATGGTGAAAGCCCTCACGGGAAGATGCTTTGCGGAGTAAGAGAACCCGTGCTTAATTATAAAATAATGAGTTGAAGGACAGTGATTTTTTCAAGGAAACTATCCTAGATAGATAGTTCTCGTCATGCTATTTCCGGTGGTATGTGGAACGTCACATAACTCCTCACGGTTAGAGCGTTATGACCATACGAAGTTGGAGAACCCCTCATAAGTATTATATAATCCCCCAAGGGTCAAAGTGCTTTGCAAAAGAAATTATTTTAAATAAAGAAGCCCTAAAATAAGGAAAGTGTAAGGCTACATGAAGATATAAATAAGAGGCAAAGCTCACTATTTAAAAACACACTTGTACATTTTGTATATCTATTTTCTTGTGTAAAGCTTCTTGTAAATATTTGTGGATACATCTGAAGTGGCAAATGTCTAAGGTAGCATGAAGGTTTGACGGAGAAATTTTTGGATTTACAAAAAACCCCATTTTCTGAGGCATACGTGGCATATTTGTTTATAGGGTGTGTAAAGTACGCGGGTTGTCTGTGTATAGGGAGTGTATGTACACGGGTTGGCTGTGTATAGGGTGAGTACATGTTGATAAATCCATGAAACTTGAGAAGATGAAGGTGAACAGGTTCTATATTTTGAGATCAAGCTCCCAGGAAGGTCTAGAGTGCTCAGATACATCAGATCCATCCATTGGTTAAAAAGGTATGTCTTATTTCTATGAATAGTTAGATTTTTATGGAGATTTGAGGATTCTCCCTAGAGATACTAATGGCTACATGGGATATTTTGTATAAGTCAGATCTATAGAAATACAATGTTGGTATATTTATCATTGATACTTCTTGTTGAGGCACATCTTGTATTTCTTGACATATGGCTAAGAGTTTTTATGGTACATGATTGAGAGCTTGTATTTATTGATGTATTGAGAAATTGAATATCAAAAAGGGGTTGATGACTAAGATCATGTGAGGCATATTATACTTATTCATGGTTACACATACCTATATGGCACATGAATAGAGAGAGACGTACTTGCCTTGAGTAGAGGTTATGTATGAGGATGCATGCACAAGGTATAGTTACCGTATGGATATAGTGACAGGTTACAGATCTATGTGAAAGAAGTTGTAGAGGCTCAAAAGTTTTCAAGTGAAAGGAAACCCTAGTTTCAGAAGGCATACGCGGGCTATATAACAGATAGGGAACGTACATATGTGGGTTGCATCACTACAGGTCGTGTATCTGTTGTATTTTTGTAGATAGATGTTCAGTTCAGATATGGTTTGATTATGGGGAAGTTGTACAGATTGGATATAGGGCAGTGGTATAGGTTGATACAGTTGTACAATAGTATATCTCACAGTGACAGGTTGACGGTGGTTCCATCATTCTACTTCTACTTCAGGGCGGTTGGATGGGGCAAGGATAGGTGGTTGTAGCCACCTTCCGGTTGTAGCCGGAGAACATAGGGGGTTGTATCCTCCTTCTGGTTGTAGCTAGATAATTGGGGAGTTGGATCTTCCCTTAGGTTGTATCATGAGAAACCAGGGGGTTGGAGCCTCCTTCTAGTTGCAGCTGGAAAACAAAGGAAGTTGGTTCTTACAATGAATGTAATTCTTCAAGACATATAAGAAAAAACATTCTGTGGTTTTCTCCCGATTTGGGTTTCCATGTAAAACATTGGTGTATTGTGTATGTGTGTGATTGTTTATTTCTTATTTCTCATTATTGGATAATAATTCTACATTGATATAACATTTGAAGAAAAAGGATTATAGTTACGCTATTACTGATTCACCCCCCCCACTCAGTAATCCAACAATTGGTATCAGAGCAGGTTCCTTCAGAAATCAGTTTAACCACTGAAAGGTAGATCATGGAGAGTACCAACTCGTATAAAAATGGAATACCATATTTTGATGGACATAAGTATGCTTTTTGGAGCATAAGGATGAATACATATATACAGACATAGGGTTTTCAAGTTTGACAATCAATTGTAGATGGATACACAACACCAACAGTTCCACCAACAAATGACAAAGTAGTGAAATTCGGTGAGAATAATTCCAAAGCCAAAAAATGCACTTTTGAATGGTCTCAATGATATGGTATTCACGAAAGTTTCACATTGTAAATCTACTAAAGAGATTTGGGACAAGCTTCGAAATATTTATGAAGGAGATTCAAAAGTCAAAGTAATAAAGCTTCAAACTTACAAAGGTCAGTTCGAACAACTAAAAATGAAGGAAGATGAAGATATCACATCCTACTTCTTATGAGTCGATGAAACATTGATTGAAATAATAGGATTGTGAGAAGAAATTGAAGAATTTGTAATTGTTCAAAAGGTACTAAGATCTCTTCCTATGAGATTCAACCCTAAGATATCAGCACTAGAAGAAACATCAGATCTAAACTCAATAAGCATGGATGAACTGCATGGAATCTTCATAGCATATGAGATGAAAACTGAATAAGAAAATCCAGATGTAAATGATACAGCCTTCAAAGCATCCAAAAGATCAAAGAAAAATAAAAAATAACAAGAAGAATATAGCAACAACAGCGACATCTCAGAAGATGATGAAGAAGTGGCCAACTTCGTCAAAAGACTGAACAAGGGAACCAACGGTAGGTATATAGGTAAGCTTTCTTTAATTTGTTTTAATTGTGATAGTATTGTTCATTTTGATAACAAATGTCCTCATAAGAAAAAGATAAATGATGAAGGTTACTCAAAAAACAAACACACATATAAATGCAAAAGAACTACAAAGAAAGATTTCAAGAAAATATTATGCATCAAAGAAGACATCTCATCATCAGATGAAGATGAAGTCAGTGACAGTGAAACATGAAGAGTTCTATTCATGGTAGTAAAATATTCTGACAAAGAAGACTCCAAAGAAGAATATGTAGAAGACGAAGAAGAAGTCGAAGAGGAAATTGAAGAGGCAGAAGTTGACTTTTGAGAAGAATTAATGTGTGCCATAGAAGTTATGAGAAGAGAAAAGAAGAAGAAGAAGAAACTACAAGCAGAACTAGACAAAAAGGAAGACACTTAAATGATCACAAAATTGAAAGTTCAAATATAAGAAGATAAAAGAATTGAAGAAGCACTCAAATAACAACTAGAATAAAAGCACATGATCATCAGAAACTTGGAAGTAAAGATTGTCACATTAAGAAAGTATATTCAAAAGAAAAATATGCAGAATAGATCAAAAGTTTTGGATGACATTATCAACAGTCAAAATTCTCATCTTAACAAGTCTAGACATGCATACAATCAGACAGAAAAGGGATCAAGCTCCAAAACAACAAAGCAATAAACCAATCCAAAAAGCTATGCAGAAACAATCAAAGGGGACAAGAAGATATACAAGGAAGATTACAAGGACACTCCTCCACCAAGAAGATTCAGATTTCAGAATAAAAAACAGATAGATAGGCCTCAAGAAGAAGAAGGATTCATAAGAGCACCTCCTTTCAGAAGATCTTCAACTCCTAGGTATCAAACTATATTTTTTGGTTTATGTTATGCATGTAATAATTTTGGACATAAAGTTGTAAATTGTAGAGCTAGCAACAGGAACAATAACAACTTTGAGAGTCATACACAAAGGGGTTATTCAAGAAGACCTAGTGAAACACAAAGAAGAATTTACAACAGGTTTGAATCCTTGAGCACTGAAGTGGAATGTTACAAATGTAACAACTTTGGACACATGGCCAAAGATTGCAGAATGACAGTCCCTCCAAAAGAACCTCAACAGAATAACAACAGTCACAGACAAGAACCTCAAAAAATGACATGGATAAGAAAGCAAGATCAATATAACAATGAAGAATGCACAGTCTCTCTACAAGATAAGAAGAAGAAACACAGTTGGTATGTTGACAATGGGTGTTCAAAACACATGACAGGTGATAAAGACAAATTTCTTACATTACGAAAGGAAAGAAATGGATCAGTCTCCTTCGAAAATGATAATTCATCCAAAATCATTGGAGAAGGCATAGTCTGAATTGGGAACAAGAATGAAAAGGCACAAAACGTTCTACTAGTAGAAGATATGAAACATAATCTTCTAAGTGTGAGTCAAATGTAGAAGAGGAAGATGAAGAGAATCCGACAGAAACAGAAGATCAAGTTCAACAAGTATCTCCAAAGACACCTAGAAAATGAGTACAAAAGAATCATCCTTCAGATCAGATTATTGGAAACAAAGATGCATGAGTTGAGAATAGAAGAAAAATCTGTTCACTAGAACAAACACACCTAGCACTCTTATCTACAATTGAACCAATATGTTTTGAAGAAGCCAACAAGGATGAATTTTGGAATAAGGCCATGGATGAAGAATTGGATCAAATAGAGAAAAATGACACTTGGGAATTGGTTCCAAGACCAAAGAATAATAATG
>JZKD02S1756660.1:757949-773976 GCA_000966675.3 Picea glauca
GATATAAGCTCATCCTTCGGACGAGTCCCTCAGAGTATTTTTAACGAACCCTAAGAAGGAGTGGTTCGGTCCCATCACGGGTCTGTCAATGTTTGTTTAACGAGTCTAGAGATAGTAAACTCGAAGGTTTTTGAAGATTATAGAGTTTGGAAAAACACTTAAAAGAGAACTCTCTCAGTTCCTTTTTCGTATAGTAGTCCAACGAGACCAAAAAAGGGTTAAACTATCGCTCGAAAGACACGTACTTCAAATACTTTATCGAGCATGAAAATAGCAAGGTCGCTCGGCAATCTTTTCCTATTTAGAGAGTTTGAAAAGAGCTGAAAGAGAACTCCAGGGGGGTTCCTTTTTCGTATAACCACAGCGAGCCCAAAAAAGTGATAAAACAACACTCGATCACGTTCTTATGTTTTTCACAAGCGCAAGAACGGACAAAATGCACTCGAGGTTTTATGTAAAAAACCATAAAAAACAATCAAAATCACACCACACCAGGGAAAAATCTGTCCATAATCATCCATGTTTCACACCTGCAAGTCATTTCACTCATTTTCACATTAGTGATTAGGTTTAAATAATAAATAAACATAAAAACCCAAATTTGATATAGTAAAAAGTAACTAAAATGAGTAAATAACTAAATTTACCATATCATTTCACATTTTAACCATTGAGTTCCAAAAACCCTCATTTTACCCTCTGCATTTGGTGTCGATTTCCGGGAGCTACGAGTGATCATTTGACGAGCCGCCAGCAACATCTTGGTAAGTTCTTCATTCCTGATCTTTTCATGGTTTAAAATTATGATTTCATTGGTTAAAAATCATGTTTTAAGTTATTTTTTGGACCATATATGCGTGGAGACATTCTCACAGGTGGCCCATACGGGACCTGCGAGAATGACTTGTTCTCATAGGTGGGCCTTAAGATGCCTGTGAGAAGTTCACACTGTGCATAATATGGCACCTGCAAGCAGCGCAAAACTCAAAATTTTTTTAAAACGTTTAGCCAATAGAAGAAATTTATTTCATGAATAAGATCATTAATCATGTTTGTATGTTTCTTATGCAGGTTAATAGCCACAAACATGGTGCTTGAGTGGTGAGAATGAGAACATGAGGAGGATAACGCAAAGGCCGAGAATCACCCTCCCACCATAGCTGCTTTAAGAGATTGTGGTCTCTTAAAATACTTCCGTATCCCGGGCATGAGAGCCCAAGTCTGATTATTGGAGTATCTAGTCCGAATGTGGGATCCAGACCAGCAAGTTTTCATTGTCGGAGCTCACACCTTATCTATTGACATCGAGGAAATATATTTCTTAACCGGATTATCCAGGCATGGGTCCTATCTCAGTCTGACCAGCAGCAGAGAAGGTGGTTTAAAAATGAGTGAATATTGCAACCAATACTGTGTACCTAAGGCCGAAAGAAAGAAAGGGAAAGTGGCAATCTGGGGAGTAACTGAATTGAATCTCCGCACTATTCTCTTCATGATTGCTCGGATGGCTGGAAGTGATGCTCCCCATATGGAATTGCCGAGCTATTTCCAGTATTCCATCGAGTGTACTGAGCCCCGAGTATTTAACTGGGCTGATGCATTATTACGCAGTATCAAAAGACAATTGACCAAGTGCAGGCGGGGAGAACTGAAACAATTTGGATATGGATCTCTGTTAGTGTCTTTCTTCCTAGAGAGGGTCTCTGTATTTCGTCTACAGGTTGAGTGGAACTTGTTGGGTCCTAGGGATCTGAGGATGTTACGATGGTGTCGGTTCATGGCCCGGCACATGGCAGGACCAATCGTCAAATATGACGATATTTTCTTTGACTGGTTGCAAAACCAGATGTTGATGGTCGATGACTATGCATATACCAGGTTGGATTTCTGAGGAGATCTGGATCTAGCACTACCTGAGGACGCTTAGTGGGGAGACCTCGGTAAGAAGTACACAAATTTTCTCTTTTTAAATGTTTTTTGAATTTTTATCATATTTAAATGTTTTTGTTTTATAGATTTATCTGAAGACTAACTCAAAATATTTGTTGATAACACAGACGTTGGACCGTATAGACCTCCTGGTACTTCTCCTATCTAGTGACGAGGAGAAGCAGCAACCGTATTACCATAGTATGCCGAAGATTACCAGGTGGTGGAACAGAACTTAGAAGGCCTGACAGCAGACATTCCAGATATGACTCTGGAAGAGGTTCCACGACGTGATCAACGTCATACTGTAGGGGTTTCCACAGCTATGGGTCGAATGCTATGCAAAGTAGCTAGGGCAGTAGTATGTTATCGTGAACGTCATCCGTGACGTCACTATGTAGAAGCTATAGGCTTCAATTTTTGATATTTTGGTCTTCGGACAAATATTTTGTAAAAACAAACTCTTTTGATCATTATATATATATAGACGGCTTCTACCGGTTTACTTTACATCGTGTGAATTTAAATGTGTTTGATTTATAAATGGTTCAAATGTCTGTCCAATACATAATTAGCCAATGCATCTGTTAATGTATTAAGACACCTAGGAATATGTTGATATTCAATGTTATCAAAATATCGTTCCAAGAGGCGAATTCACAAATACACTCGTAATAAAGTAGGAATTCGAATAGAGTAGACATTACTTAGTTGTAGTACCACAAGCTGCGAGTTGAGTCGCACAACCAAATGACGAATTCCAAGTGAGATAGCATCAACCAATAGTTCGATAACGACGCTATACTCGGCAATGTTGTTGGTTGCATGGCCAAGACATACACCTCGTAAAGATATAAGTTCGTTGGTTGGGGCATAGATTGCCCATGCAGCGGAAGCTAGGTTCTGAGTACTACGGCTTGCACCATCAGCGAAGCCAATATAAGGTAGTGAATACTCCGGCATTTGGCAATCAAACACAACGTCACGTAAGGGAAGAGACCAAATAACGTCAAAATCAAACTAAAGTAACACACACACAGTATGATACATAAAATACAAGTACTTGTGCACAAATAACTTATGCATAGTACTTCTTCAAGTACAACCCATTCCTGGGTTCACTCAAAGGTATACCATCATAATCAACTAACTCATACACTCCTTTTTCCAACACTCTGCAAACAATGTAAGGACCACGCCACATTGGTTCGAATTTCCCATCTCCTAAGACATCTTTATCCTATTCATACATAAGAACAAGATCACCTTCAGAGAAAACGTGAGGCTTGACATGCTTGTCATACTGTGCCTTAACGCGTTTCTTCTGGGATTCTATTACTAGAGTAGTGTCACGTCGAGCCTCGTCTAATCGCATCAGATACAACAGACGTTCCTCTTCAGTAGAAGTATTGGGTAAGATTTCTAAAGCTAGCTTCAAAGAAGGTATTTCACATTCTATCGGAAGAATGGATTCCATGCCATAGACTAATCGAAAGGGCGTAAACCCCGTAGCGGATTTAACAGACGTCCGATATGCCCACAATGCTAAAAACAACATCGTGTGCCAACTGTTTTTATGAATTCCTATCATCCGTCGAATCATAGTTATAAGAACCTTATTGATTGCTTCGACCTGGCCATTAGCTTGCGGATAATAGGGTGTTGAGCTATCATGATGAAGACCCAACTTTTCCGTAAGTTCAGACATCATAAAATTCCTAAAATGACTACCATGATCAGTAACGATAGCTTGAGGAACACCAAAACGGGCTATGACATGGTTAAAAAGAAATAGCGCTACAGTCTTTCCAGTATTATCGAATGTTGGCATCACCTCGGCCCACTTTGTAAAGTAATCAACAGCTACAATGATGTAACCATGCCTCTCGGCCAAGTGAGGGTGACATGTCATGAAATCAATGCCCCATTTTGAAAAAGGACCAACTGAGACTACAGGATGAAGGGGAGTAGGATGCGATCGAATTTTTTGATTGTAGGTTTGGAAGGCATGGCACTTCTGAACAACAATAATGCAGTCATTGAACAAGGAAGGCCAAAAATATCCTGCACGTAAAATCTTCTGGGCAGTAGCATACCCAGACATATGACCACCACATGCTCCATAATGGCAGTCATTCAAAGATTTCTCGACTTCGTCAAAAGTCAAACAATGTCGAAACACTGAGTCAATTCCTCGATGGTAAAGAGTGTCTCCAAGGATAATGTACTGACGAGCTTGATAATGGACACGACGTTGTTCAGTACTAGACAAAGCAGGCCGAAAAGTCTGGGTTTGAAGATATATAATGATATCTCTATACCAAATATTGTTAGTGCTTATAAGGAAAAGTGATTCATCAGGTAATGAATCTACTGCTACATTTTCCGTGGCAAAGTGGGGAAAATAACATATTAACTCAGCGAAAACTAAGGATTTCTTCGACGTGGTGCGATTGAATTCCAAGTCGAACTCCTGGAGAATGACAATCCACTTGGAGTACTTTCCCCCCAACAATTGACGTGTCAAAATATGTTGCATGGGGTTGCAATGTGAAATCACTGTAGTTTTCCTGGAGAGAATATAATGACGAAAACATTGAACCGCTTGAACAGCAACCAAAGCCAATTTTTCAACATGTTGGTACTTAATTTTAGTGGATGTGAGACTTCTACTCAAGTAATAAAGAACATGTTCGTCGTGTGCATCATCCTCTTGAACGATAACCATGCCAATAGTGTACTCGGAGGCAACAAGATAAAGAAAGTAATCACGACTATAATCAGGAGGAAAGAGAAGTGGATCTTTCGTGAGGGACAGCTTCAAAGCTTCAAAAGCATTGTTGGCCATGGTATCCCAAACAAACTCAGAACCTTTGTTTAGTAGCCTTGTGAAACCTCGAGTAATCTTGGCATAATTAGGGATTAAACGATGAAGAAAGTTTGCTTTCCTCTGCAAACTTTGCAACTGGCGCAATGAAGAAAGAGGAGGGAGATTAAGAATCACCTCAACCTTAATAGGATCTACCCGGATCCCTTGACATGAAACAATGAAACCTAGAAGACGGTCGGACTCTACGCAAAAGGCGCACTTATGAGCATTTAAACGAATGCGATAAAACTTACAATGAACGAAAATTGCTCTGAGATGATCGTGGTGATCGACTCGGCGTAAAGAATGAGCCGGCAAATCATCCAAATAAGGTTGAACGATATGCTTTATATCATGAAATACATAAGACATAGCACGTTGAAACGTTGCACCCGCGTTCTTAAGACCGAAGGGAAGTTTCCTATAAGCGAAAGTACCCCAAGGACAAATAAAATAAATTTTATGTTGGTCTGCAGGAGCGATGTTAATTTGATTATAGCTGGAGAATCCATCCATGAGAGAAAAGATTTCACTGTCGGCACAGTCATCGACGATCTGGTCGACGAAAGGGGTTGGAAAGTTGTCATTTGGACAAGATTTGTTAATATCTCGATAATCAACACAAACATGTATACTACCACCTTTCTTATCAATTGGTACAGGGTTGGAAACCCATTCTGTCAGAGCCACGAGATAAATAAAACCGGCTCTGAGAAGTTTTTCAACCTCAAGTTTGATAGCTACTGCTTTACGCGGATGGACTGGACGAAGGCGCTGCCGGACTGGTTTAGCTTCGAGGTATGTCTTGATCTCATGCAAAAAAATGGCAGGGTTGATACTCGACATTTCTTCGTAACTCCATGCAAAGATGTCACAAAATTCTTTAAACAAAGATGTATAAGTGACAATTTCATTAGGAGAACACGAAGCTCCAATGTGAACATTTTCAACAATCCCAGGTTTAACTGATATATCAATGGGTATCGTGGGAGAAATATTACTGAGGTTCCCTTCGGAAAACACATCATGTGTAGATCCGGGAATGGTCGATATGACAACAACGGTCGACGGAGTCAAAATCCGTTGGTAGTTCTCGAGAGTCTGTTGTTCCAGAAACAGTATGGAACGATGATGTCCATCGTCCCAAGGGGTGTCCTCCATGGAAGACATGATCATCTCATCAGTGGGAAAGATGACATGGAAAGGATCAGGAGACAACTCATCAAGAGAAAAAGTAGAAGGTGTTTCCGGTTGAATAGCTTGATAAGTAGACTCAACCGAACTTAACGGCATAACATTGCCGAAACGAGTATGATCTCCTGGATCAGGGACTATCCAAGGGTCAGAAGACACAGGAAGCTCATGAGGTACAATGAAGATCATATTAATAAAAGAAACTGACGGGCGTGGAATATCGGGTGGAGGTGGTATGGGGAAAGTGCCCATTAACGAAGAGTCCTTTAAAAGGCTGACACCGACATTCTCGTAACCCGGAGGGGTTTTGGCTATGAATGGCACATTTCCAGTATGAGTATCAGAATTAAAGAAGGCAAGTTGATCAACCGTAACAACTTTTCCCTGATGAGGAAATCGTACCACACGGAAAAGTGTTGACACAACAACACGCATAGAATCTATCCAGCTACGACCAAGTAGAACATTATAATCCAGGGGAGCATCGAAAACTTCCACTTCAACTTGGACTGTCTTACCTTCTAGAGTAACAGACAACGACGGAAGAACACCGTAAGGATTAAAACCCGAGCCATTGAAGGCTTTCAAAGTATTTTGTGATTCATTTAAAGGAGGAGAGCCAATGGCTTTCCAACAAGCGAAAGACATTACACACGTAGAGGCACCCTCATCGACTACAGTTCGACAAATATTCTTGTCAGCGACAACAACTTGTATTTGAAACGCAAGCTGAGGGGGAAACCTTGGAATATGATCTTCCAAGTCAAATACTATTAAATTTGTATCTGTAGGATCAATTCCACTTATAGCTTTCAACAGAGCCCTTCGTTGTGCAGGACAAGACTGAAGGACTTCAAGGGCAGACATCGCTGAAGGTTCTTGGGCTAGATCTTCGAAAATGCTATAGTTCTGGGCCGCACGAGCATGAGGATTGAAGGCCGATTTATTAACGACACCTTTCGGGGGTGGTCACAGAACAGTATCAAGGCTCGGTCGTTCGAGATGAAGAGGATCGTTCGTAGGTGGATTCGGCGGAGAGGGTTGTACCAAATCAGGAGGTAAATTGCCAACCTTCTCTTTAGATGGAGTATAGTCTTTGTCTCTAGTCGTGAGTGAAATGTTGTCTTTCGTAGAATCACCGGTACACATCACAACATATGATGTCGTAGAAGTAGAAGGTTGGTCATGAATGACCAACGAGGCCTGCTACTGAGACGGGAAGGGTTGGGACAAGACTGTCGGGGTAGATGGTTTCGGCGTTCCTTGAAGGAACTTAGTAACTTTGGCACGTTGAGGACAATCCTTCGTGTAGTGATCGTCACCACAGATAAGGCAATGGTATCGTGGTTTGCGCTTATCCAGATCTTCACCAGGAGGAGTTTTAGTTTTCTCATTTTGATTATTATTTTTACTCTCCTTATTCTTACCTCTTCCTTTCTTTGATTTATTTTTACCGGTCAGGGTAGATTGAACAACGTTCACCTTAGAAGTTTTACCGGTGGAAGTGGCAGGAGACAGAGCATTTTGAACATTAGAAGATGTAGACTTAGGGGTTGTAGATGAAACAGAATGTGAGTGGACATGAGCAGTACCAATCACACCATCAGCTGCATGCAAGGCAGTTGGAGCAGTTGAAGTGCTGGAAGTACCAGGATGAGGTAGTTCAGGTAGCAGATCGTAAAGTGTTCCCGTTTGTGAATAAACGAGATCAAGATATTGAGCACGACTTATAGCCTGCTCCTCTGTAACAACACCACCCATAGAAATGTCTTTACCAATTTCATTCACGAAAGATTTTGTAAACCATTCTACCAGTAACTGATCAGGGAGTTCAAGTTTAATGAGACGTCGTCTCCTTCACCACTCATGAATATGATCCGATATATGAGTGCCTTTAGTTTGTTTCAAAGAGGTCAAGATCTCAGTCCCAGTATCGTAACGGATCGGTAATTGGTAATGTGTAAGAAAATCCATAGCTAGGGTGTTGAAATCAGAAAAGAAACCTCGTGGCAATTCAATATACCACTTCGCAGCAGAACCGGTAAGGGTTCTTTGAAAAATACGTAGACGAATGGAGTCATCCATCAAGGAGTTGGACGAACAACATAAATGAAAAGTCATGACATGATTATTTGGGTCCTCTCCTGCCTTGCCATCGAATTTCGGAATATCCAATGGAAGCTTAGCAGAAATAGCAGGCCATTGAGGAGAGTGACGGATAGGATCATTAAGAATCCTAGACAAATCTGGAAAATCCAAAGTGTCAAGAAAAGGAAACTGTCGGTTTACTTGCAGGTACTGATGGTTTTGGGGTGGAAGCCCTGTCGGCAAAGACTGTCTGTAGAGGGAAGACCCTGGCTGATTCGGTGGTGGCCGGATAAGATAGTAGCCCCAATGATTGTAACCTTGAGTTTGAGTAGGGACTTGGGGTTGAGTAGTGTGACTCTGACCCCAAATAGGATTAGTTACACCTGGATAAGGTTGGTCCACGGTAGGGACAGTTTGCTGCCCCCCATCATTTTGAGGAAAGTTTTGTAGAATCTGATTCCAATACTGGGCCAATTCAGGAGGTATATTTTGTCCAAAAGGTGAAGTAGGTCCCCCTATCGTAGGTATAGTTCCACCCGGAAGTTGTGTGCCAACCGTAGGTTGTGTAGTAACTGTATTGTGTCCGGGAAAGGGAAAAGGAACCGTACCACCCTGTCCACCAATGAGAATCTGCGGGTTTGGTGCAACAGTCGGGATAGTGCCACTAGGATTAGGATTACCAGAAGGAAACTGAGGGAGCGTCGGAATAAAACTGGGAATAGGATGCCCAGGAAAGGGAGGAACACCTGGAGAACTAGCTGGGGTTTGTGGAGGTGTTGGATTAGGAGCATTCAATAAAGCATTCAAAGCATGGTAATCGGGTGGCAATGTCGGGATGACATCAGGTATTCTCTGGGTATTGATAGGAGCAAGAGTAAATGCAGTAATCTCGGTTTGGACACTCGTAGTATTAGCGAGATGGGCCATCTCGGGAGGGAGAACAAAACGATAAGTGGTAGTCTCTGGTGTAGTTTATGTCTCAGAAGACACTGGAGGGTTGATTTCGTAGACAGGGGGTGACTCAGTACCAAAAAGGACTCGTCAAAAATCACCCGACCAAAAAGGATCTTGGCCTACTACACCGGGAGAAGGCCCAACGGTTGATTCGAAAGATGTAACAATGGCTTCGTCAGAAGAATTTAATCGCACAATAGGTCGTTCACCACGGAGAATGCGATAGTCTTCTCTAGTATTAGTGATTCGAAAATCTTCTAGAGAATCAGTTCGGTCTACCTGTGGAGGTGGTGTAGTGACAACTGGAACATCACTGGTTTCCCCGTGTGGTGGAGTAACCATAGGGACTTCAGTCTGATGGGGAGAACCCTCAGGTGTACCGGTAGGCGAGGGTTGAGTATCATTCAGATGTTCTGGAGATAAAACTTGCATTCTACGTGAACATCGTGGGGGAGCAATTGTAAACAAATGACAAGCTCCGTAAAAAAATTCCTATGGTCAACTTCGAGAAACAAAGAGCACGCGCTAGTAAACAAAATCTAAGAAGCAATCACCAAGCAAACAATACCTTCTAATTTTGAGGCCACTAGTTGGTGATGAAATCCAACGTCGCAACAATGAGACGAGAAGGGGTGAGGCTAGGGTGGAAAAGTTACGTTGATGACCTTCTTAACGGACTTACACCCTGGTGCAAGCTCCCACACATAATCGTGGATATACCCTCCAAGGAGCCCGAGTGAGTTTGGCCAACGTCAATTCCAGGTACCGTGAAGACATTCCCCTCCACAGTCACCTTGGGTAAGAACCTAGAGAGATAGGCCACTAAGGTCACCACAAACAACAGTAAATCCTGGGGGAACAGTCGTCAGTCCGATCCACACGCAAGGGCAGGGTATCTAGCCCGAAATCAACTCAAAAGGCTTCCACTCATCATTATGGGTATACCTCGGAGTGATCCCCGTAATACATGCAATCTCTACACCGATGTTAACAAAGCAAGGTTAGCAACTCTGCCAACACTAATGCAACCTAGTGCTTGACCCTTGTGTTAGAAGGGCGTCCCAGGACAATATGTTGCCAATGGATTTTAACACTCCCTAACTCAAGATGTTATTGTGTGTTTTGAGATTTTGGAGAGTGTATCTCTCTTCCTACTCCAAAGCACTAGCGTAGCTAAATGTTGGTGTATAAGATCCCTAGAAAAGAGTTACTAGATAAATTTTAAGATTACGCAATGTTTTTAAGAGTTGTTGTTTACTCGAAGGTCACGGAAGTGAAACTCGTGTTGTATGACTCTGACCCAAAAATGCAAGGATGATAATGAAATATAACACTTTTCATTCCATGAATCCTATTTATGGGAGAGAGAGAGAAGTTTCCAAATCAACCCTGTACTACAATGTAATGCACAATTTCCTTTCAGATGTCAATGCAAACAATCATTTATCAAAGGACAATCTCTATGTGTCTTTTTCAAATACTTCAATGAACGCTAAAATTTGATTTTTCAATGTTTTCTAAAAGACAAAAAACAATGTTTTTGAAAGAAAAGATTATTGTTCACTTTCCAAAAAGAATTCTCACTATAGAAATGAGAAAGCATAAAAATCAAATCATAAAGAAACAATCAATAACAACCCAATCAACTCTTTCAATGAAAACAAAAACAAAGAGCAAACCAATGAGTCTTCTCAATGCAAACAAAAATGTTCTTTCAAACCAACAAGCAAATGAGAAAAAACCAAACACTTAACTCTCAACCAATCACTGGTTCTCAGCCAATCAGACACACTCAACCCCAGAAGTCAGAGAGAATGAACTTTCCAATAAGAGCCAAGAAATGAAAGTCAAGCTACAAAGGGCAGAAAAACCTTGAAACCCTAAAAATGTTCAAGCATGCAAACTAAAGCAAGAGCTATATCAATCAATGATCCAATAAGCCCATCAGAGGTGAATCAACTAATCTGAGCAGTCAAAATTCAATTTCAAAATTTTCAAAAATCTTGCTCGCAGGCAAGCAGTGGTACACAGTGCGAGAAGCTAAGATTCTCGTAGGCAACCTTGTAGCAAGGTGCGAGGTGTTCACACTGGACCCTATGTGTAGGGTGCAAACCTAACCAATTCTCGTAGGCTGCAGCTAGACACAATGTGAGAACTTCTGAACATGACAAACTTTTTGAAAATGAAAGCTAAATTGACAAAGGCTTCTAGACCCAGAAGGTCTCTCAGGATATCCTTAGGACTCAGAGACTGACAAGACAAGAGAAAAATGAAACTGGAGCAAATGGCCACAGAAAATGCAAAAAGCCAACAAACAAATGGGATTGCTCCACAGTGGAGTCACCAATTTTGTTTCAAGATTAATCCGTAAGTGCGGACACAAACCGATCTCCCTAGATCCACCTGAATCTAGAACAAAGAAGGACAAAATAATACTCTTTCCCTATATTTAGACTATTGAATGAACTAGGAGGCAAAAATCATGAACATACCTGATGATCGCTTCCTTGGGTCTCTATTGTACTAGCTTCACTCCAATGCTCTTGTGTCGTCAGGACCAGGACAACTCAAACCAATTGAAGTGAAAACAACTCAATATATTCAACAGTTAATCTATACATATGATCAAGGAGTTATGCAATAAAGTGACATCAGCTTTATGGGAAAGGGACATATTACTGTATTAAATTGACAGAAAGCAAGAATTTCAACCTGAGCCTTGATGTTGCAAGTCTCCTTTCGATGGCTCCTAGCTCTGACACACACACTTGCTCATGCATGAAGAAGATCAACCACTTTTGATAACCTTGCTGGTGTCTCTAGCTGTTGTAGCATCAGTCCTTCATACAATCTTACACTAATTCTCCAATAAATCTCTTGCTAGCTTGTTGCTTAACCTTTTCTATGAGCATTCCCCTCAATTTATAAGAGAGAATGGATTAGTTACTTGGATAGGAATGATCCCAAGATATCAGGAAAGCCAGTACTTAGATAACCATTCGAATTCCATCTCACCCTTCTAGAAGGTTCGAGAATCTATCTTTTTCCCTTCTTTAGAAAATGTTCGCACCCTAGCAGTTAGGTACAGTGCGAACCCCTCACACCCTGTCTTAATGCAGCCTGCGAGAATCATACATTCTCGCAGGCAAATATATAGGTAGCCTGCGAACCGCCCTTAAAAATATGATTTCAGGAAAGAGACAAAGGTAACTTTTCTTAGGAAAGTGTTCTAGTGAAGAGCCTGATTTCTCCATCATCATTACATCATCATGACGACCAAATTTATGGATAACAGAAGCTGAGCTGAAAACAGAGTCAGAGGGGCCGAGGCAGAATTCATCCCATAGGCAAAGTAGTTTCCCAGGAAAATACCAGAAGCCCAAGGAGGAATGGAAGAAACCTCAGACTCGTGCAGAGAGAGGTGGAACCTCACAGTGGGGACCATATGTTGAACAGAGAGGGCAACATAATGAACAAAGAGGAGATTATGCTGACAACAACACTTTTCCTCGTACTAGAGGCAGAGGAAGAGGAAGAGGTGGAGCAATCACATGCTTCACATGCGGAAAGAATGGGCACAAGTCTTATGAGTGTCCAGAGAAAAAGAAGGACATTGGAGAAGCTCACATCACCGAAGCATAGAGGCGGGATGTTGAGGCTGAAGACGTTGAAGGCGGAAGATCGCTCATGATGCGAAAAGTCCTTTTGACACCCGAGAAGGAGGTGGAAAGTTCAGTCCAAAGGACCAGACTCTTTAGGACTGCTTGCAAGACCAAGGACAGGGTATGCAAGGTCATTGTAGACAGTGGTAGCATGGATAATCTCGTATCTACGGAGATGGTAGAGAAGCTGGAGATGGAGACGACTGATCATCCAAGCCCATACAAAGTTTCGTGGCTATAGAAAGGACACCAGGTAACTGTTACTAAACAATGCTTGGTTGAATTCAAGATAGGTGGATATAATGATAAGATATTATGTGATGTTATTCCCATGGATGTTTGTCATCTATTGTTGGGTAGACCATGGCAATATGACAGAAATGTGATTCATGATGGGAGAATGAACACATACACCCTAGAGAAAAATGGGAGGACACACATGTTKCTTCCGATAAAGGATAAGGAGGTGAAGCCRGAAGTAAGCAACACARTACTTCTCATGAGTGGAAAGGAACTTCTTACCGAGGTTAAGAARAAGGAGGATCCACAATTCTTTGTGGTYAGGAAGCCGCAGATTGTTCTGACTAGTACAAGAGTGGATGATTTAYCGGATGAAGTTCAGGAACTRCTGGAAGAGTTCRYTRACATTATAGTGGAYGAACTACCTCRTTYGTTGCCACCGKTCAGGAGTGTGAGTCATCATATTGATCTCATAMCARGAGCCAWTTTTCCAAATAAAGCCRCRTACAGATTGAYGYCRCARRAGAATGAGGAGGTTAAAAGGMAAGTCYAGGAGTTGTTGGAMAAAGGGTTAGTYAGGGAAAKCTTGAGTCCGTGTGTTKTTCCAACAGTACTCAGTCYGAAGAAAGAYGRAGGCTGGAGGATGTGTACYGACTCRAGGGYGATCAATAAGATAACCATCAGGTACAGTTTTCCATTGCCAAGAATGGATGATCTGATGGATTGCTTGAGCGGAGCAAGGTACTTTTCAAAGATTGATTTGAAAAGCGGATATCACCAGATTCGCATGAGAGAAGGTGATGAATGGAATACAACATTCAAAACAACCGAGGGTTTGTCTGAATGGCTTGTTATGCCATTTGTCTTAACAAATGCGCCAAGTACCTTTATGAGGTTGATGAACGAAGTCCTGAGGGAGTTCATTGGATAATTTGTCATCGTATACTTGGATGACATACTGGTTTATAGTAAATCAGTGGTAGAGCACTTGAAGCATTTGGCTACAATGATGCAGAAACTACAGCAGGAGAAGATGTTGATTAATATGAAGAAGTCCTCATTCATGAAGACATAACTCATTTATTTGGGATTTGTTATTTCGGAAAATGAGTTGAGGATGGATCCAGATAAGGTGGAAGTGATCAAGAATTGGCCATCACTGAGGAATGTATTTGAGGGGAGAATTTTTCATGGTTTGGCTAGTTTCTACCAAAAATTCATCAGGAATTTCAGTGGAATTAGCGTAGCGATGATGGATACAGTGAAGAAGCGGCATAAGTATTTTCACTGGACAAGAGAAGCTGAAAAGAGTTTCAATCTGTTGAAAAGGAAGATCACGAAACAACCGGTTTTGGTGTTGCCGGATTTCCAGAAAACATTTTAGGTGAAATGCGATGCAAGTGGATTTGCAATCGGGGCAGTCTTGAGTCAAGAAGACAGGGCGATAGCATATTTCAGTGAGAAGTTGAATGAATCGAAATTGAAATACTCCATGTATGATAAGGAGTTTTATGCTATCATACATGCATTAAAGAAATGGAGGCATTACTTGATACCCAAAGAATTTGTATTGTACAGTGACAATCATGCACTGCAGTTTGTGACTCAACAGGAGAAGTTGAATCAGAAACATGTAAAATGGGTTGAGTATGTGCAGAATTTCACATTTGTGATTAAACATATTTCTGGTACTACTAACAAAGTTTTTGATGCTTTGAGCAGGAAGTGTTTGCTGTTGCAGGAGTTCAGAGTCCGCACTTAAGGTTTTGATGATCTCAGGAATATGTACACAGATGATCCAGATTTTCAGGAAGCGTATGAAGCAGCTGAGAATCCAGTTCTCAGAGACATAAGCCCGTGGATAGAATACATGATCCAGGAAGGATTATTGTTCAGAGGCAATCAACAGTGTATTCCGGAATGCTCCATGAGGGAGAATTTGTTGAAGGAGAAACACAGTGGTGGATTGGCAGGACATTTCGGTCATGACAAAACATTTGCGAAATTGAATGAGTCATATTTTTGGCCGGGAATGCGAGTGGATGTCAAAATATTTGTAGACAGATGAAAATTTTTCCAGCATTCGAAGGGAAGAAAGCAGAATGCGGGTTTTTATCAACCGTTTCCCATACCAGAAAGGTCGTGGGATGCGATAAGCATAGATTTTGTATTGGGGTTTCCAAGGACACAAAGAGGTGTTGATTCAATCTTTGTGGTACTGGATAGGTTTTCCAAGATGGCACACTTCATCCCATGTCAAAAGACCAGTGATGAAACTCACATTGCAAATATGTTCTTCAAAGAGGTCATTCGACTTCATGGGTTGCCAAAAAGTATAGTTTTGGACAGAGACACGAAATTCATAGGGCATTTTTGGAGGACCTTATGGAAGAAGCTGGGGACTAATTTGATGTTTAGTTCAACTTATCATCCTCAGACAGATGGATAGACAGAAGTGGTCAACAGAAGTCTGGGAGACTTGCTGAGAAGCTTGGTGACAGAGCACCACAACAGTTGGGACAATATATTACCACAGACAGAATTTGCGTACTATGACTCAGTGAATTGGAGCACAGTGTAGCCGAGGGGAATTTTTGAAATGAAATATTCAGGACAGACTGCTACTAGGAGTGCTAGTGCAGAGGAATTCGCTGAGGCGATGAAGGAACTTCACAGCCAAGTGAAGGAGCGGTTACAGAATTCAAGTCAGGAATACAAGTGCAGAGCAGATCAACATCGAAGACAACTTCAGTTCGAGGTTGGTGATCTAGTTCTGGCACATTTGAGGAAAGAAAGGTTCCCGAGAGGATCATACAATAAGCAGAAGATGAAGAAAATCGGGCCATGCAAGGTCTTGAGAAAATTTGGGGACAATGCTTATGAGATTGAACTACCTGATGGGATTGGAATTTCTCCGATATTCAATGTCTCAGATTTGTACCCATATAGAGTTGGAGAAGCAGAGACTGGAGATGAGCAGCTAGTGATCCAGTGGATGAAGAAAATGCTAGTTGCAGAGAAGCCACATATGGAATGCATACTGGACAAGAGAGTGAGTAAGAGGACCAGGCGAAAAAAATATTTTGAGTAT
>JZKD02S1756660.1:780213-800418 GCA_000966675.3 Picea glauca
AACCTTGTAGGTTGAGGTGTTTTAGAAGAAGGAGCATTATTCTCTTGATAGATGTTAGGAGTGGTCCTTCTAGTAGCCATAGCCATATTTTTACTTTCAACATTTCTTGCCACCCGAAATGAATTATCCAATGATTTGGTTTCCTAAAGGAAAACCTC
The DNA here is from genome assembly GCA_000966675.3 of Picea glauca. Taxonomy (NCBI): domain Eukaryota; kingdom Viridiplantae; phylum Streptophyta; class Pinopsida; order Pinales; family Pinaceae; genus Picea; species Picea glauca. Next base: position 780,372 of record JZKD02S1756660.1, read on the forward strand.
ATGTTGAATGTTATCCCTTAAAGTTCTTATGAATACATCAATCAAGTGCTCATCTGGAATATCGGTTACCTTTTTATTCAATCTTTGGAAGTTCTCAATGTGCTCTATAACTGAACCCTTTTGCTTGATATTTATCAATTGACTAAAGAAGGTATTTCTCCTTGTATCCTCATAGTGTGATATCATTTCTTGCGTGAAAATTATCCAAGTGATGAGTGATTTGTGATAACAAGCCATCGATACCACACAAATTGATTGGGTTCTAAATATAAAAAGCAATTTGTACCTTTTTTGTATGTGGCACATCATGTAGATCAAAGAATTGCTCCATCTGAAGTATCCATGTGATTCGGTCCTTTCCATCAAACTTCCTCATATCGATCTTAGGAACGTGGTTGGTCTTCAACCCGAAGTTGGAGTTTCTCCATTCTTGATTCATCTTCCTTTTGTCCTCATCATGAATTTCATGGGATACATTTCATGAGATCATCCCTTGTAGTTCATCTTTTGTCACTGTCTTCTTTTGTAAATCATTTATGTCCCTACACATTTCTTCACCTTCATCAAGAGTCCAAGTAGGACTGTCTGGAAGCTTATTTGGTGTATAATTTCCATTTTTCGGTGGCATGTTGGCCAAGTATCACTTTTAAACCTTGATTTTGAGTTGGTTCTTCTAGGCAATCTTTCTTCTGTTGTATCTCCAAAATTTCAGCCCTTTTGGGTATGAAAATTACTTTTTTGTAGTTCTCTAATATTTATTCTCTTCAATGCCATAGGTTTGATCAAAATTGGGTGTGCCAAGTGGAATTTATAGTAACTTCCCCACAACTTGCATATTTTTGTCCTTTCTAGGAGATCTCACTTGTATAGTGTGCCCTGCACAAAATAATTGATATAAATTATGAAAATTGTACCAGAAATACGACAGACTGTCCACTATCCAATGCAACTAGTCTCACTCAATTTGGATACTCTAGGAATAATTTATGATTGTTTTACCTGGAACACCTTCTTGAGACTGGTCAGATACCCTCTCTTCCAGAGTGTGTATCTAAAAATTTAAGATGACCTAGAAGATGAAATGTTTATCACAGATACCTTGTTAATTTTTGTGAATATCCTCTGTATTTCAAGGTCTGAAACGTTACCAAAATTTTTTTATAGTGAAAATTCCATGATGACTCAATTCAGGATGTTTCTAGAACCCTATCTTACACATGATATATCTCTGAAAGTGTAAGGCCTCTAGAGATGAAATTTGAACCCAATGTACCTTGATCCATCCACTAAATATCATCCAAGGGGTTCCTTCTGAAACGTCGTAGAAACAAAATTATAGTGAAAATTCCAAGGTGTCTTAGATGTAGCAACGAAACCCCCAGACCTTGAGCTCTGATACCATATGTTAAGAGCCAAATATCAATATAGCATAGAAAAACCTCAGAACAAGTACTCAATGCCTTTAAAAAGAGATAATTTAAGATAATAAGCCTCTTTGAGGGGGAAACCTCCTTATACCCACATAAATGTCCAAATACCAGATGATTCCAAATGAAAATGTCTCCTTGGTATATATAGGCGACTAGGGGGTACAATTACAACTAATGGACCCAAGCCAACATAAATAAAATAACATTACTAATGTAATATGCCCCAATTAAAAGAGGTGATGTGCCACTAATTAGGGCTTAACAATATGAGGCCACATAATTCACCCATGGCAGGCTGGTATCTATCAAGACACTAGAAACATGCAAAGGGGAAACATGGTCTAAATCTAAATGAGGATAAAGATCAATAAATGCAAGATGAGGAGCATCACCACGTGGACCAACTTCTACTTGTCTTGTGGCTCTTTGGTTACCATTTATGTATCTTCTCAAAAGGGCATAACTTTCACATATGAAGTTTTTTTTCAACAGTGTTTTTTTTAAACAACCTATTTTTCAAAGAACGTTTTATTCAGACCATCAGTTTTGGATTTTAAATGCATATTCTCTGCATATTTAGTATGGATTATCCTAGCGATATTTTTCTTACCAACTAACTACTTCTCATGGAAATCCATATTGAAGATGTATTAAGAAGTAAAGGATTGTACCATATTACCTTGGAAAAAGAACTAGAATCCACTGGTGATGAAAAGAAAGTCAAATGGGTTAATAAGAGTGATGAAGCACATGGACTAATCAAAATGTCCATCTCTCATGATTTAAGGTTTCACCTTCAAGTAATTGATGGCCCAGATAAAGCTAGAGAAAATATTGAATTTGTGTTTGGTAAACACAATATTATTTGAGCCCACTAGTTGGAAAATAAATTAATGACTTTAATTCCCAATTATTTTCCTTGCATTGAAGATTAATTATCTAAGTTCAAAAAACTTCTGAAGAAAAATAATTGGGACTTGAGAGCAGTGAAGGAGTACATTCCTTGGGTTGGGTAGGTCAATAGGGAGAGAGCTAGAGTAAATTCAAGATAGTTGTAGGAGAATACGAGTGGGTTGTGGGATATTGAGATGTGAGTGGACTATGAGAGACACCCTTGCTTTGTGGTTTCCTATCCCTAGAACGAGGGTGACTTCTTGTTGATATATGGAATATAAAGTCCATGGTTAGGTGGAACATCCTTCCCGAGCAGTTGGTTTCACAAAAATGTTCATTTAAATATTAGTGTTTATTGATTATTTGAGTTTTCTTATGAGTCTTATGGTTGTTCATTTTACTCTATGAATGAGAATATGTGTTATTGCAAATTATTTTTTAACTGCATTCATGTTCATTTAGGATTTTGTAGATGCATTTAATTATGGGTATCAAAATCTAGTTAGATATGTGTATAAATTGTGGTTCATAAGCTACATGAAATGGATTATCATTTTTCATTTTATTTAATATGTATTCTGCATAGTAATGTTCCTTAGTTAAGTCGGGGGATGTTACAAGAGAACTCTAGGGAGTGATTAACAAAATCCCTCTCTTGTGTCTTTTTGTGGTTCTCTTATTCAAGAGCAATATAAGCTTGTGCAAATTGGATTGGTCAACACTGCAGGTATATCCAGCAAAGCCTTAGTGGCCCTGTAGAAAGATAAATCCAAGAATCCCAAGAAGCAACATCCTCGCCAAAACAACAAGAAAAACAAGGGTCCCAAACCCTTTCCTCCATCTTCTACTCCTAATGTTGACAAAGGGGAAAAATCCAAAAGTAATAAGACTGACATGCATTGCAAATTTTGTGGGAAAGATGGTCATGCGGAGTCTAAATTTTTTTAAAATATGGAAGCCTCGGAAGCAGTGATGAAGAAGCACAATGTCAATATTGATTGCTCTTCTTCTTCTTATTCTTCTCATGGGCATGCACTTTTTGCTTTTGGTTTCTCTTCTAATGCAACTTACTTATTCTTCTTCTGAGTGGCTTATTAATTTTGGAGCATCATATCATATGGCTAAGGATAAAACCATTTTTTCTTATCTTAATGAATGTAACACCAAGAAAATATTTGTTGGTGATGATAGATCTCTTAGTATGGTAGGGTCTTGAACAATTCAAGTAGATAATGGTCATTTCAATGATATATTATGTGTTCCATGTCTTTCCTTAAACCTTCTATCAATGTGTCAGATCACTGATTCATGTGAAGATTAGAAAACCACAGATTTTTCACCCCACCAAGTTGTAATCAAGGATTTAAAATATCCTAGGCATGTCCTCGCAACTGGAATTGTTGATGATATTACAAGATTGTACAAGTTTGACAACTTCGGGTCAAGACCTTTTCCATCAGTTTTTGTTGCTCATAATGATGATTTGAGCAAACTTTAGCATGAATAGTTTTGTCATCTAAACTATGGTGTTTGTGTTGCTTATGTTCTTGACAAACATCATCGGGACAATTTTGAAAAACATGCCTTTTAACATGCCTTGGCCCATTTTCATCTTGTTCATAGTGATTTGTGTGGTCTGATTTATTCTCCTTATTACTCTAGGTGAAAGAATTTCTTAAATTTCATTGATGATTTCTCCAGACACACTTGGTTTTACTTCTTAAAACTTAAGAGTAAAGTTTTTGACAATTTTTTGGACTACAAGGCCCTTGTAGAAAAAAAAATATGGACATCAACTTTAAAGGTTAAGAATATATAATGGAGGTGAATATGTGGATAATAAATTTACAAGTTACTATACTGCATAGGGAATTTATATGCAACATATTGTTCCATATACACCACAACAAAATGGTGTTGCTAAGCAAAAAAATCACGCATTAAAATAAATGGATAATTGTATGATCCAATCTAAGGGATTAAGTCTCCATTATTATGTGGAAGCCATCAATTTTGAAAATTACATAGTAAATCACACTCCCACAAAGGCTCCTAAAAACATAACACTCGAAGAACCATGGAATGAAATTAAGCCAGATGTAAGCCACTTTCATGTATTTGGTAGTGTAGCATGAGCTCATATTCCTTATGAGAAAAGGAAATATTTACAACCTAAAAGTGAGAAGTGTATTTTTGTTGGATATTATGAAGATGTTAAAGGTTAAAGTCTTCTTGAACCTCATTCTTATGAAATTATTTTTAGAAGAGATGTTAAATGTGATGAAAATCTCTTGGCCTACGATCCTAATTCAATGTTTGTTTCATCTTCGTCCTGCGATCCATCTTTGGTGTTTATGCCATATAATATTCCTATTATGGTTTATTCTTCTTCAGATGATGACAGTGAGGATGAAAATTTACCTTCGCATATTCACCATCCTTGAGATGAGTCCATTGAACATGAACATGAACTTGAACCAAGACCACCACTTCCCGGACGGGTCCATTCAATATGAGAAACAACTAGTGATCTTGTCGGTGATCCTTCAAATCAACATCAAATATGTTCACAGTACCAATGAGCCTCTTCTCTTTTAGCTCAATTTTTAGAGACTCATGATCCAATGTTTTTTTACAGAAGCTCATCTAGATTGAGATACATGAATGAATGAACTATATCACTCTTTAATGAAAAATGATACTTGGGATCTTGTACCTCTTCCAAAAAGAAGCAAAATTTCTATATGTAAATGGGTGTACAAAAATAAGTATGCATCAGATGAAATTTTTGAAAGACACAAGGATCGATTAGTTTCCAAAGGATTCTCTCAAGTTGAAGGAATTGAATATAATAAAACCTTTTCTCCCATAGAAAAAATGAATTCCATCCACCTTGATCTATTCCTTGCTACCTCACATAAATGGGAGGTTCATCAAATTGATGTTAAATCCACCTTCTTGCATGGGGATTTTCAAGAATAAATCTACATGGAACTATAATGTCCCCAACCACCCTAGGCTAGGCCATGCCACACACTTCTTCCAAATTAATCTTTGATACCAAACTGTAACATCCCTAACCACCCCAAGTCGGGCCAAGCCACACAACCTCAACTCACTAGTACTCTAAATCAACCAAAATAGAACACCCCCATCATATTACTAAGAAATGCTACTCCAAAATTGAATTGCACAGATTCCACTCTAAACAAAAGTTTGTACATTATCAATTGAAGTAGTGCACATAACCTTGAATTGATATGCACACAATAACTTTCTCCTTTAGTCACAACATTAAGCAACAAAAGTAACTCAATACTCACACACACCAACATATTGATCACAAAACACAACTGTGCACAAAACCATCTTGGCATCATGCACCAATTTTGATTTTACTATGTGCATAGTCTATTTCCCTGAATGCACACACAAATTCCATCCTCTTGTGCACACAGGTTACTTTCCTGTGCACCGAACAACCCAATCCTCTTCTTGAAGACTCATAACAAAAATCACACGATTAACTTAAAAGGGAAGGATATTTTCAACTGACATACTCATGAACAACTACAAATATAGGCTATAAGTACCATACTTACATGTGCAAGCAACATTAAAAAAAATAACAACAATTACTTATATGTGATAACATACAAGAACTAACCCATTTCAAGCATAGAAAAATATGCACACAGAAAACAAGACAAGCACATAAAGAACACTTATATTTTATGATAGTCACCAACTACTTGCATAAATCATACGTACCTCCCAACCATAGACTTTGTTTCTCATCATATTTCAACAACAGGTCACCCTCGAGCTGGGGATTAACTCCACCAAGGCAAAAACGGTTCCTAGCGACAAGCTAAGGTCTGATTCTCAACAGAATTTATCAATCCTAGGGCCTGCTTCGGCATCTAACCCATAGTCCCTCATTCCCCACGTACCTTTCACAACCATGGAAGTGTGCCCCTTCTCTACTCAACAATCCTTCGACTGCCCCACTTCCCTTTACTAGCAATATGCTGGACATGAAGTCTCTGAGCCCTACGACTAATGCTCAGTGGACCAAGGAAAAATTGTCAACAAAACTCTCACCTAGAGAGTATGATCATGGGTTTGACAACCCACTTCTCAACAACTAGTCTCTCACCTAGAGAGATTTCTCACGAGCCTGACAACCCGTATCTTCAATAGTAAACTCTGATTACATCCCCCAAAAGTCCTTACAATATTCTCTATGCAGATAAGACAATAATCATATTTTCCATATAGTTCGACCCCCTTCTACTCATGAGAGCCTGAAAACATGATTCCTCCTCCAAATAATGGATAATAATTCTAAAATCCCCACCAAAATACACTAAGGCCAACAATATATATTTCATGTCTTCAACATGACACTTGTCACCTTTAGAAGTAGATTTAGGCCACTCAGTGACTTGTTCCCTACCCTCGGGAACTTAGGATAAAATAATTATCCAACATTACACTTTTCAGGAAATATCATAAAATATTCCCTAAGACTTAAGTCTCACTCCCTTTTTCCCTTTTCCAGTGGAGTCATCCCCCCATCTCTTTTCATTCGAATTTGTCTATGTGCAACGATGTAATATTATTATTAACTTGAGTATAATTACAAGGATATGTGCACTAGCCTATCTGCGTCCTGACTCACCAACCTCATTTTCATGTAGGATCTCTAGCCTCAATACATATCCACACACACACACACACACATAAATTAGTTCTACGCTCACTTACAGGTCATTTCCTCACACTTACCCAAGTGTGTGCAACATTGTGAAATGTGTTGACTTACCGAGGTGCACGCAACACATAAAATGTGTGCATATTGTCTTTGATAACACTTCTCCATGCACTACTCAGATGCAGGCAACATAAGATTTAGTGCCAATGTCTTGCTAGCCTAAATGTACATTTACATTTACACTTGGTTCCAATGACTCACCAACCTATATGTACAATTACAAAGGGTATGGATAAGGGACACTACATTCCCCTCCCCCTTTTTTATGCACTGTCCTCAATGCATCATATACACCTCTACATAAAAAATTTAAAAACTCCTTAAAAACATGTGAATACTCTACCCACATTGCATCCTCATGTTCCCAAGTTGCATCCTCAGGATTTTACCAGTTCCATTGGACCTTTCCTGATCCATGGCTTGATTATAGAGCTTCTTGTTTTTGTGATTCAATATGCAAACAAATCGTACTTGAAATCCACCTTCTAGCTCCACCTGAATCACATTCCAATAAATAATATGATTATCATCGAGTACATACTTCTTAAGCAATGGCACATGGAAAAAATTATGAATACATAAGGATGTAGGAAAAGCAAGCATATATGCAACATGGCCAATCCTCTCTAGGATTTCAAATGGCCCATAGTAGCATGTTTATAACTTAGAACACTTTCCCAAATTCATGGAAATGTTCCTGGCCTTCACTTTCAGAAACATGTGATCACCCACTTTAGACTCTCTATGGGTTCTTCCTTTATCTGCGCAGATTTTATTCAAGTCTTGGGAAGCCTTTAGATTCTGCATGATATTTACCATCTACTCCTCCATCTCTCAGAGAATATAAGGCCCAACTACTATGCATTTTGTTGGGTTGTCCCAACTCACCAACATGTTTCACTTTCTATCATAATGTGCTTCAAATGGGATCATCTTTAAAGATGTTTGATACCCATTGTTGTAAGAAAACTCTACCAAATTAAGGTAGTCTTCCCATTTCTATGGATTATCCATCACATGCATCGTCAACATGTCTTCAATCACGTGATTTACTCTCTCTTTCTAACCAATTGTCTCAGGGTGATATGTTGTGCCAAAGTTCATACTTGTTCCAAATCCCTTGAATAACCCTTTCCAAAAGTTCAAGGTGAACTTGGAATTTTTGTCAGACACAATTGTCTTAGGTATACCATGCAAATTATCAATTTCTCACATGTATATGTCAAAAATGTTTGTTTCCTTGTGCATTGACTTCATTGGGATAAAATGGGCATCTTTAGTAAGCTTTACCACCACCACCATAAAAGAATCATGTTGCTTGGTAGTCCTAGATAAATTAGTTATTAAATCCATTTTTATAACTTCCCACTTCCACTTAGGAATGGGAAAAGGATATAGAAAACCAACTGGATGTTTTTGCTCAACCTTGAACTTCCAACATTTGAGACTTCTCACAATAAAATCCACAACTATCTTTTTCATATCTAGCCAAAAGTATTTCTTCTTGAATGCAACAATTATCTTCTGGTAACATCAATTTCCAACATAAGGAACCTTATTCATTTCTAATAATATCAGGCTCTTCAAATCATGATCATTTGGAATGCAGAATATTCATCTATACATGAGGATCCAATCCTTTCTTAGCTCATGACCTTCAATTTTATGATGTGACATGCCCTGTTGTAAAGTCATCTTTATGTCCTCATAACACATATCTAAATTGGAAAATTCTAAAATTATGTTGCACAAATATGTTTGGTACATGCTAATGGTTGTAGCATGCATCTCATGCACCCTCTCGTTGAGTGCGTCAACCACCTTGTTCTCTTTTCCTCTGATATGATTTATTTCGAAATCATACTCAATGAAGAACTCTGACCACCTGCTTTGTCTAGAATTTAAACTAGGATGTCCAAACAAATATTTTAGACCACAATGGTCTATTCTTAGCTCAAATGTTTTACCCATGAGATAATGCTGCCACATCTTCAAGGAATGCACTATAGTTGCCAATTCTAAATAATGATTAGCATAGAGTCTTGCATGATCTTTCAACTTCCTTGATTCATAGCATACCACATGTCCATTCTGACTCAGGACTCCACCGATTCCTTGTTTGCATGAATCCATGTACATAACAAAGTCTGCATCTACATCAACAATCCTCAAAATTGGCACACTTGTCAATAAATTCTTCAAGTGCTGAAAACTACTTGCACAATCTAGAGTCTATTCAAATAGTGCACCTTTCTTCTACGGAGATGTGATTGGATGTGCAATCTATGAGAATCCTTCAATAAACCTTCTATAGTACGCTTCTAGTCCCATAAAGGATCTCACTTCTGTGGCATTTATTGGTATTGGCCATTCCTTAATGTCTTTTATATTTTTTGGGTCCACAACTATTCCTTCCTCTAAAATGATATGACCCAAGTAATGAATATGTCACTGATAAAATGAACACTTTCTCAACTTTTCATAAATATGATGTTCCCTCAATACTTGTAGTACCATCCTCAAGTGATGCACGTGCTCCTCTTCAAAGTTTTAATAAAGAAGTATGTCATCTAGAAACACAATGGCAAACTTATTTAAGTAACTTATGAAAACTCCATTCATCAAACACATGAAAACAACTGGTGCATTTGACAACCCAATTGGCACCACTATAAACTCATAATGACCATACCTTGTTATGAAGGAGGTATTATTGATGTTTTACTATTTTATTCTCACTTGGTGATATCCAGATCCGAGATCAATATTGGAAAATATCCTTGCACCCCTTAGCTAATCAAACAGGTCATATATCCTTGGAAAATGATACTTGTTCTTCATTGTTACCTTGTTCAATTATATGAAATCGAAACAAAGTCTCAGCATACTATCCTCTTCTTCAAGAATAAAAATGGCACACCCCAAGGAAATACACTTGGGAATATATACACCTTCTTTAGAAGCTCTTCAAGTTTCATATGCAACTCCTTCAGTTTTGGCATACTCATCCTATAAGGAGTCTTGGATACAAGAGCTTCTCTCGACATCATATTTTTAGAGAATTCGATATATATTTTCATAGGTAATCCTTGTCTCTCCTTAAATACATCCTCATACTCTTTCATTACTGCGGGTTCTTCAATATTCAACACTTTGTCCTTAGGTGCATATTCCATGTGCACTACAAATACTTGACATCCTTTCCTATAGTTTTTCTTCAGTTGCAAGGTTGAAAATTTTCTGATAGTCACATCTCTTGGAATTCCTTGAATTTTTCTTAAGTTACTTTCCTTATCCAAACAAATGAATGCCTTATTTTAAAATTCCAGGACACCATGATTCTCATCAAACCAATCCATACCAATGAAGAAATTGTATGAGCCCAAAGGTATAATATTCAAATCGTGTTTTGTGCATAGTCCATTCATTTCCATTAGACATTCCTTGATCATATCATTATTTTTCTTTTTTTCACTAGTAGCTAACCTCACCAACCAAGGTTTTAAAATCTTTCTTCTCAATAATTGGAATCTTTCCACCATATTAGGATCTAGATAACTGTTAAGAGCTCCTGATTCAATTAAAGTAGCAACAGGTTGTTCATTAATATTACCTTCCACCTTGATCATGTGAGACTAAAACTCATCTTTCTTGTTATCCATCATTGCATAAATCCTTGGCACATTTCTTCCCATGTCCTCAACTATCACAACTTGTTGAATATTGTGCATAGTCCTCGCTTTATCACCTCTTTGTGGGAAATATCTGTGCATATAATTTCCTCCAAAACCCCAACACTGGATAGGTTTCTGCTATGGATTTTTCCCCACTATCTCTGACATTCTAGGATCCTAAAAAGTTGGTTGTCCTTGCACAATGTTTTTGAAAAATCATGGATTATCCCCCTTCTTCCTTTGTTCCACCTTTCTTTTCATCTTATCTTCCCAAGACTTTTGGAAAGTTGGTCTTCCCCTTTGCTTCTCATAAAGACATTTATCTCTCCTTATAGCTTCCTCCAATGTCTTGGGATCATCATATTGTACCTTGTCACTGATAAATGATGGAAACCCACTGCATTACCTTTGAATCTTCACCTATTCATTCTTGATAAAAAGAACATATTTCATCATCTCTAAGAATCTCTTTTCATACTCATCTATTTTCATACTCCTAAGCTTGAGTTTGAAGATCTCCTTCATTTTGTTATCATAGTAGTGCTTGGTTAAATATTTCCTTTCTAAATATCGCTTGAATTCCTTCTAGGTAACCTTCTTCTCATCAATGTGTTTCACATGTACATATTTATCCCACCACATTGATGCCTTTCCTTTTAAATGATAAATAGAAATTTTCCCTTCTACCTGCATAGAACAGTTATGCAACTAGAAGTACTTCCTCATACCCAAAAACTAGGTCTCTGCATCCTCATCCTTCTTGTGCTCATTCTCAAAGGTACAAGGCTTGATCTTATTCATTTCCACCAAGATCTCATCCACCTGATTCCTTCTCTTATTCTTTCTAACAGAAGATGGACTTGAGCTATTGCGTTCTTTCCTAAAAGAATGCCTTGGAAAGTGAGGTCGATGCTTACCAACACTTCTTGCTTCTCTTCTTTTATCATCATGATATCTATGACTTCTTGACCTACTCGACTCTATCTCCTTATCCATTTTATTTTCTATTATGTCCAATCTTTTTATCAATTTGAAATTGAATTCATCTTGTTGTTCTTTGGCTCTCATAAGCCTCTCATTATCAACATTATGGCTTTGGACATCTTTCTGCAGTAATTTTATGGTTTCTACCAAGTTCATGCACTCCTCCTTGGATTTTGTACCATTGACACCCAAACCAACATACAGATCTCCAAATTCATCATCAAGACTATAAGTCCTCTTCGCATCTTCCATGATTTTAACCTTCTACATTGACTCTGTCCTACTCTAATCATTGCTAATTCTGCAAAATGTGCAGGAAAAAAATATTTTTTAGGTGAATTCATGAGACATCTTCATGAAAACTTTGCACCATTTTGTCAAAATATTTCCTTCAGAAGCTCATGCGTGCACTGGTATTCAACACACACCAATGAAAAATGTCAATTTTTAAATTGTACACGCTTGAATTGTTGATTTTCATTGATGTTCTTTGATATTTGTTTTTCTTTGATGTCAACAAAAGTGGTTTTCAATGATGTAAACATATGTTATGGGTGCATTTGAAGAAGTCTACAAGAATCCTCGATGGTGTGGTCATGAATCTCAAATTTATTTGAGGAATAAGGACATGAAGGACAATGCGAATGAAGGTAAAACACTCAAATATGGATAATACTCGTCGTTTCATTTCCAATGATAGGTGGTACATTACGTAGTTCCTCACGGTTGAGGAGATATGAGGTCATGAAGTTGGAAGCCCCAAAAGAATGGTTAAGCATCCCTAAACAATTACATGTGATTAATTAAAGGGTAAAGTGGTTGTAACAAGAAATTCCTAAAGTTAAGGAGACAAGTCAATGGTAAAAGTATAAATACACAACAAGAAGCCTCTCATAAGTATATTCACACACAAGTTTATTGAATATCTTCTAAGTGAACAAGGGATATATTGGTGAATCTGTTACCACGAGTCTGAGGTAGTGAAGGAGAGCGAAGGAGAAAGTTTTGGGATATGATAGGAGAGAGAGGGTTTATGAGAAACCCTATTTTGGTTGACTCCCATAGGTCAGGCTATTGGTGTCCCACAAGACATCCCCATGGGTTTTACGACCCTCCACCCACAAGGCCCCGCTAGTTTACATATCTTAGTCCCGCGAGGCTAAGAAAATTTTTGGTAGGATGCTAGTACCAGGATATTGAGGCCGAGGAAGAGCCACTTGTCTAAAATATTGTGTATCAAGTCAGCTACAGGTTTAAAGGTATCTTATTATATGGGTTTTGAGGCTTGCATCTTGGAAGGTTTGGCACATGCTTGAGGCATGTCTTTGTGAGTTTTGGTATATACCTTGAGGCACAACTTGGATACTTGGAATATGGTTTTTAGTATGGTATATGCTTGAGGAATATCATGAGTGATATGGTACATGTTTGATGGTATCTCTTGGTACATGATTTATGGATGTTGGCACATGCTTAAGGCACATATTATGAGGTACATGTTTTGGTGATATTGATGCATGTTTGAGACACTTCTTGATGAGTCTATGGAATATGTTTGAGGTACATGCACTGCATCTTGTGGTACATGCTTGATACACATCTTGGTGATGTCATAGTACATTAGAGAAGTATCTTATCTATCTTGGTATTTTGTTTGGAATATGCCATGATTAGTACTTGGTACATGGTTTTGGTATATGATTGAGGATTATGGTTGATCATTGATGTTATGGTACCTACACTTAGCATATCTTATTGTACATGATTGGTGGTGTTGAGACACATATTATTTATGTTATTTTTCATGAGTTGATGATGATATGGTACATTGCTAGAGGCCCTTCATGGTGATTTTTGGTACATGGTATGGTACATGGTCTGGTACATGGTTGATGTACATGGTATGGTGATAGTTTTGGTATTCATGTGAGTGGATATGGTTACAATTGGTTGATGATAGTATATCGGTGACAATGATAGTGACAATTATCGTGATAGGGACAGTGACACATTGGATGATTGGTTGATCATTGGTTTCAGGTTGATGTTGATGTGAAAATAACAATTACAGGTTGATGTGATAGTGATAGTGACTAGTTGGTTGACAGATTGATTACAAGTTGATGAGACAATGTTAGTGACAATATTAGTGGTAGTGACAGGTTCAGTCTACACTTATATTCCAGGGTGGCAGGAAAAGGAAAGGAAAGGGGGTTGTAGCCTCCTTTCGGTTGGTTCCGGAGAACAAAGGGAGTTGGAACTTCCTTTAGGTTGGAGCCTATAAATCAGGCGGTCATAGCCTCCTTCTGGTTGGAGCTAGAGAACATAGGGAATTTGTCACACACCCACTACGACAACTAATATTTTTTTCCTTTTCCTTCTCCTCTTTCTCGAGGGACAGAATCCCCGAATTTCTATGGGGCCTAGCACAGACCCTCCCTTCCCTTATTCTCCCCCATGTGATCATTGGCTATGACCACAAGCCTTACCAAAAAAAAAGGCACTTCTGGCTCTCACGATTCGGGGAATCACAATGCAAGAATTCCCCTATTCTCTGTCTTTCGAAATGCCAAAACCCAAAAGGTTCTAACAGATCCTTAGCTCCTCCCTTGGGTCTCTTTTCATACGACTGGTCCTATGACCTGGCACTGTTCCTATAAATGATTTTGGGGTTTCGTGATTTGGGAAATCGCGATGCAAGAATTCCTCCTTTCCTTTTAAAATCCCTAGAACTTGAAAGCCCGGTATCATATGGATCTATGGTCCATATCGTCGACTTGATCAACGGCCCGGATTAAATCCTGACACTCTAACTTTCGGGATTTCTGGCAAGGTCTTCACTCCTATTCCTATGATGTCTAGAACCCCAGTGGCCTTAGATATTCACCACGCATCCCTACAAATGTGTGGTTTGGATTCTTTTGGGACTCCTCCTCCCTACCACAAGACCCTGTCCGATGACCTAGGGCTCATTCACAGAGCGCATCGGGGTTTCACGTACCAGAATTTCATGACTGGCAAAGGTGAGGGGTCTTGCCCTTGGGTTTCCTGGGTGCCGAAATGCCGAAACACCAAAACCTATTCACGCTAAACCATTTCGGGGTTTCGCATATCGAGATTTCGTGACTGGTGAATACAAGTGAACTTGCTCTTGGGTTTCCCAGGTGTCGAAATGTCAAAACACTAAAACCTATTCATGTTAAACCATTTCGGGGTTTCGCATATCGGGATCTCATGACTGGAAAATACAAGGGAACTTGACCTTGGGTTTCCCGGGTGCTGAAACGCTGAAACACCAAAACCTATTCACGTTAAACCATTTTGGGGTTTCGCATATCGGGATTTTGCGACTGGTGAATACAAGGGAACTTGTCCTTGGGTTTCTCGTGTGCCGAAACACCGAAACACTAAAACATATTCACGTTAAACCATTTTGGGGTTTCACATATCGGGATTTCACAACAAGCGAATACAAGGGAACTTGCCCTTGGGTTTCCTGGGTGCTGAAACGCTGAAACACCAAAACCTATCCATGTTAAACCATTTTGGGGTTTCGCATATCGGGATTTTGTGACTGGCGAATACAAGGGAACTTTCCCTTGGGTTTCTCGAGTGCCAAAATGATAAAACACCAAAACCTATTCATGCTAGACCATTTTGGGGTTTCTTATATCGGGATTTTGCGACTGGACAATACAAGGGAACTTGCCCTTGGGTTTCTCGGGTGTCAAAACGTTGAAACACCAAAACCTAAGAGAACTACTCTCTCTTGTACAAGGTTTCCAGACTCAGATCACATGATCCTTCAACAGGTTCTTGGGTAATTATCCTTAGGCTTGGTGACCAGACTGAAAAGCCTTCCTAAATCACCGAGCTATGAACTTCTGTGACAGGGGTGAAGTAAACTCATGGGTTTACTAAAATGTTACTCTTTTCAAGGAACTCACTCCGACTCTGGAATGCGAGGGAACTTCCCGGAAGGAGGTACCTTCGGGGAAATCAAACCAGGGCATAGCGCGAGTCAAGTAAATGGGACAAATATCTAGGGAACGAACTCATAATCAAAACTTGTTCATTCTATATATAAACTGATTATGGTCATATAAGTATAAGCATGCATCCACTATTTCCGATCAAAACACCAGGAAAACATTTCTATACATAAACCATTTATGAGTGTACAAACATGAGCATGCATTCCAGGATATTCAATTCAAGATACAAGATATAAACAATTATCAGAAAACACCAGGTGTGACGTGACTGCTGAGAGGGGTGCTCATTTCCACCCAACCGTAGGCTCAGTGACTCCAAATGGATTTATCACTAGCCACCCTCGAGCTAGACCACGATGCTTGAGGTTCAATTTTCTACTTCCAGCTCAACGGAAGTCTAGGACAAAGGTTACTCTCCTTCTCCTCTGTTCAGAACTCCCTGTGTTTCTGGAGTTTCTCTAGTTCTTCCCCGCGATCTCTGTCGTGCACGTTATCCTCTCTTCTCCCCACCTTACCACACTTCCTCTCTTGCCTTTTCTCTGTAGGATTACGTGTGGCGCGAATTTCCCCATCCCTAGTCAGGTCTGGGAGCTGTTACAGATGGGCAGTTCACCCCCATCCCCTCATTAACTCTTGAGGAGCCTCCCCACCTACCAATCTGATGGGAAATCCATTCTGGGGTCAAAGAGTTTCTTTGGTCTTTGATCAAGTAAAACTAGTACGGTACTGGCTCGGTGGAAGTTAATGCAACCATTCCAGGTCCCTTCCACCACCTATCATTAACCATCGTGGTCTCTTTTAGCACATCCCCCTCTCAGCAGCCATGCAACACATATTCATAACATAATTTACATTCATCGACCTTTTATAAAAAGGTCTATCAAATCAAACATTCACGTCTTTGAGTTTGCCATACTTCTTGGCCAATATAGTTATTTTTATAGACTGGGGGAAACAAGGTGTTACAATTCCCTCCCCCTTAAAGGAACATCGTCCTCAATGTTCTATTTATCAATATGATGTGTATGTACAGAAGTAAACAAAATTGGATATGCCTATTTCATGGCATCTTCCATTTCCCAGGTAGCCTCATCTGGGCCAAAATGTTTCCACTGCACCTTTACCTGTGCAATGGTTCAGTTCCTGAGTGGGGTTTCCTTTCTATTCAGTATGCATTGAGGTTCTAGCAAGAATTCTCCCTTTAGTTCTACTTGGATCATAGACCAGACAATTATATGATTAGAATCATGTACATATTTCTTCAATAATGAAACATGGATAATGTTATGTTCTTTTACTGTGGGAGGAAGTGCTAGCATATATGCTACAATTCCCACTCTATCTAGAACTTCAAAGGGTCTGCAATACCAAGGTGCCAACTTGGCACAAGCTCCCATCCTCAGGGAACTCTTGCTGGGCCTAACTCTGAGATATACGTGGTCTCCCGTCTTCAATTCTCTTGGAGTTCTCTTTCGATCGGCGTAACTTTTCTGTCTGTTCTGAGAGACCTTCATATTCTGTTTTATCTGAATCACTTGTTGTTCCATTTCTTTTAGCATGTTAGGTCCAATAGTAATTATGTTTACAGGATTACTCCAACTGACTGGAGTGTTGCACAGTCTACCATAGAGGACTTCGAAAGGACTCGTCTTCAGGGATTCTTGGTAGCCGTTGTTGTAGGTGAATTCCACCAGTGGTAGGTAATCTTCCCACTTCTTGGGTTGATGCATTACATGCATTCTTATCATGTCTTCCAATATTTGGTTCACTCTTTCCGTCTATCCATCGATTTGAGGATGATAGGCTGTAATAAACAGTAATTTGGTCTCCATACCAACCATGAAGGATTTCCAAAAGTTGGAAGTAAACTTTGTGTCTCTGTCAGACACGATCTCTTTAGGCATACCATGTAGTCTGAATATTTCCTTCATGAATATGCTGGTGATATCTATTTCCTTGCAAGTCGATTTGATGGTGATAAAATGGGCGGACTTGCTCAATTTATCCACCACTACCATGATGGCATCATTCTGTTTGGTCGATGTTGGTAATCCGGTGATGAAGTCCATGGAAATGGTTTCCCACTTCCATTCTGGGATTGGTAGAGGTTGTAATAATCCTGTTGGGTGCCGATGTTCTGCTTTAACCTGTTGGCATTCTAGGCACTTAGCTAAATAGTTATCTATGTCTTTCTTTAACTTGGGCCAATAGAATTGTTTCCTAATGGTCGTTATCATCTTTTGATATCCTGGGTGACCAGTATATTGTCTTTTATGTAGTTCATCCATTATGAACCTCTTCAAGTCATCACAATTTGGAATATGCAATCTATTTCTGTAAGTTAGCAGACCTCCATATATCATCTGGTAGCCTTCATACTTTATTCCTGTGGGTTCTTGCTCCAAGTAAGAGGTCATGGTATGGAAGAATGTGTCTGTTTCTTGTGCATTCCTGACTCTTTCTTTGACATTCATCTCGCAGGTGCTCACCACTGCCAGGTGAATTGTTTTCATACTTCTGCTAAAGGCATCGACCACCTTGTTTTCCTTTCCTTTAAATTGTTTGATTTCAAAATCAAACTCACTAAGGAGGGCCATCCACCTAGCCTGTCTGGCATTGAGCTTTGGTTGGTCAAACAGATATCGCAATCCACAGTGGTCTGTCATAAGTACAAATTTCCTTCCCAAGAGGTAATGTCTCCACATTTTTAAGGCGTGCACTATGGCAGCCAGCTCTAGATCATGGGTCACATAGTTGACTTCATGCTCATTCAATTTTTGGGATTCATAGCAGACTACACTTCCTGCTTGCATAAGGACTCCTCCGAGCCCTTCCTTACAAGCATTTGTGCACACGAGGAAGTCATTTTCGGGATCAACGATCTTCAGCATGGGTGCATGGGTTAGAAGGTGTTTCAGGGATTGAAATCTTTCTTCATATTCTTGTGTCCATGTGAATTTATCTCCCTTCTTCTGGAGGGCAGTGATTGTACAACCAATCTTGGAGAATCCTTTTATAAATCTCCTAGAGTATCCTCCTAAAGCCCATAAAGGATTTGATATATGAAACATCCTTTGGGGTAGGCCATTCCATGATAGACCTGATCTTGTCAGGATCTACTACTACTCCCTCATTAGATATGACATGGCCCAAGTAATGTATTTTCTTTTGGAAAAAGTCACACTTGCTAAATTTGGCATAGAGCTGATGTTCTCTTAGCACTTGAAGCACAAGTCTAAGATGTTCCTCATATTCCTCTCTATTATTGAAGTAAATTAATATATCGTTAATAAAAACTAGTAAAAATTTGTCTAGGAATTTGCTGAGCACATTGTTCATCAAGCACATAAAAGTGGCAGGGGCATTGGTCAATCCAAATGGTACTACCACAAACTCATAGTGACCATATATCATTCTGAAGGTAGTTTTGTGGATGTCTTCACCCTTGATTCGGACTTGATGGTATCCATATCTCAAGTCAATCTTTGAGAAGATGGAAGCACCTCCCAATTGATCGAACAGGTCATCGATTCTGGGTAAGGGGTACTTTTTCTTTATGGTTACCTTATTGAGTTGTGTATAATATATGCAGATTTAGAGGGTATCATCTTTCTTTTTCACAAACAGGACTAGTGCTCCCCATGGAGACACGCTGGGCCGGATATAGCCTATGCCCATCATTTCTTTTAGTTGTAATTTAAGCTCAACTAGCTCGAGTGTGCTCATCTTGTAGGGTGTCCTAGACACTGGCACTGCTCTCGATGCAAGTTCTATCGAGAAGTCAATGTCCCTTCTCGGAGGTAAACCCGATACCTCTTCCGGAAATACATCTCTATATACTCTTAGTGTGGGGTGGTCTTCAAGGCTTGGTTTGTCATCTTCAACTGATTCCAACACCTGTATCGCATATAGTGGACATCCCTTTCTACAATACTTTCTCATTTGAAGGGTTGATATTCGTCTCACCGAGACAGGTTTTTGGATCCCTTGAAGGGTTATCCTTCTTCCTTCTTCAATTACACATTCTAAGGTTTTATGGTAACAGTCCAGTCTAGATTTATATGTGGCTAGCCAGTCCATACCAATCAATAGGTCATACGATCCTAGGGGTAATACGTTAAGGGTTGCTTGGGTGGGGAATTCACCCATAGTGAATTGGCAGGTTGGTATGACCTCCACTACCTTTCTTTTGGTGCCAGTGGCTAACTGTACCAACCATGGCTTGGCATGTTTATGTGGCTATAATTTACACTTATCAACAGCCTTAGGAGCTATATAACTCAAATTTGAACC
>JZKD02S1756660.1:820764-842413 GCA_000966675.3 Picea glauca
TTAACAAATATCATTTCACTTAAATCATAGGCCCGATTGCAGTGATAGTGACTTCATTGTTAATTTGAAAACATGACTTTTGAGTGTAATTGTGGATTGAGAAATGCATGGGCAGTGATTGATTTTGATGGTTAACATGGTAGAATGGTTATTGTTATAAGATGCAAAGTATATAAATGAAAGAAACAAAATCCCTTTACAGAATGCATACTTTCTTGTGATGGCACTATATTGGATATTTGATTATGGGCAGTGAACTAGTTAAATGAACAGTAATTATTATTGGTCACAATGATTATTGGTTGGTGCATCTAGTTTTTTTGCAGAATGTTTTATGGATCACTTAATTAATTTCATGAACAGTAATCGTTCTTCTTCCCTTCCATTATTTCATTTTCCGCTAATTACAAACCTCGTCACCTCCCATATTCATTTTTTCCACTCCCTGTTATGAGATTAATTACAGTCAAGAGAATTTTGGTGTTGAAACAATTGAAAGTGGCCCTGTCTTGCATGGATTATAGTGATGTTTTATTGGTTTGATTTGCAGTTGATTGTTGTTGTCATTGAGCAGTAACCATGTTATTTCCCCCCTCATTGCATCATGTTTCACTCATTACAAACCCCTTGCATATCCCAGAACCCTTTTCACCCCCTCCTCATTGATTAACAATAAAACAATTTGTATGGATTGGATTGCATGAGTATGATACATTGTTGAGCCAAATCTATTTCATATTTTAAAGATTTATCATGTATGGTTATTTAAAATACTATTTTCTAATCAATCATGCATGCAGGATGAGTTTTTTTAGTCGAGGTAGCCATGGCTGAGGAAACAGAGATAGAGGTAACTAGAACTGAGGCCCAAGAAGGCCCAGGTTCTCCATACATTTTGACATTGATTCACAAGAGCTTGGCCAATTGTTTCATGTCGAATTATTCAATTGGATTGGGAAGGGAATAGTCCAACCTAGGCTCGAAAGGCCTCCTTTCCAAGACCTGCAAGGCCTCGGTATCCCTGTACCTCCTCATGTATCATTGCAACCCGAGGTCCCATAAAAATGATGGATGGTAGGATATTGTCCACCTGACAATCTCCCAACATCGTGGCAGGACCAACTTGTCCTTTCCTACTCCTCTGTCTATTAAACCCATTGTCTAAGCTAGCCCTGACCACTTGCTAGTGCAATCCTCCCATGCTAGCAAGAGATTGAAAACTGAGGCCCACCATGCCCTTGATAAATGAAAATCCATTGTCGCCCCTTCCTCACCCTCCAATGAATCTGACAAATCCATGTCTTCCCGAATGCATTCGAGGGATGATTGTTCCCATGTGATCAATGAGATTATGCCTAAAGGCTCTGCACAACCAAAGGAAAATTCAAGAAAATCAAGAGGTGACAACAACAATCAAGGAAGGGTTGCATCATAGGCTGGGAAATGTGGCTTTTGAGTTTTATTTTATCTATTTTTTTGTGGCAGTTGACTTCAGGGATCTTTGGACAACATGTTTTATTTTGGATATATGAGTATTATTTTTTAAATAATTTCAAATTTCATAAGATAAAATTGCCAAAAGTGAATATGTTGATGGGAGGCACAAGGAGGATAGAAGCTAAAGCATACTAAGGTTTGCTCTTTGAGTTTATGTTGAGATAGATCAGTTTTAATTCATTCATTGATTCATCACAAGCCTAATTCTCTTTTATGATAGCAGGGTCTTATTGTAGACAACAATATTCATGGTTGAATCACTTCATTCAGACCCTTGTTTTTCAAAGGTGTTGATCTATCTTTGATAGTCTGTGTAGAATTTTCTATTTGTGAATTAGTTTTCATGACTAACAAAGGCTATTGTGTAGAGTCGAGTGGGAAACAATCTATGGAAATTTCATCCATCTTTTAGAGTTCATTTTTGGTTTTCTGTCAGAGGTCCTTTTGTATGTTCCATCAGGGATGTCTAAGCTTGACTTTGGTCTAAAATTTCTGCATGAGATTTTGTAAAGAAAATGACTCTTTGGTGAATTTGAATGAAATAAAGGATTGTTTTATGTCTCCTCTGTCTTTATTATTATCTTGGTGACTTTTCTTCTATCTTTAAATTTATTTCAGCAATTGATATGTTTAGAAAATTACATAAAAAGTGAATTTTCAGCAAGCATTTTTTTATAAAAGACTACCCTAAGCACTTGTAATTAATACTTGTGAGTTAGGATGTTATTTTTGTTGGCTATAAACATAGGGTGATATTCCCGTCTATTTTTCTTTAGCCAATCAAAATCTGAAAATCCTTGAGTAAGTTCATTTCATATCTTTTCCTCAACAAGGTGGTGAGAATCCAACTGAAGAAAGAGGAAGAAAAATGCAAAGAGATAGAATATTAAATTGTTTCCTTAAGAAAGGAATTGGAGAAAACAAATTTTAAGTTGAATAGAATCTTGAAGTTTGAAAAAAGTATTGAAACCTTAGATAATATCATCAATTGTCAAATGTATCCATTCATTAAGACATGTCTTCGAGATGATGTTTTTATTTCCTCCCTTCCTACACCCAACCTTTCTAAAACTAGGGGAGTTTTATTTGTTGTAGATGGAGTTCAGATTGGTTTGACAGAAGAGAAACCTACTCTTGATTGTGCTGAATAGACTGATGAGTTGCATGTTCCTCATATTCCATAATTCGAGCATGCTATTAAAAATGGCATTATTTCCGATATGCCAAGTTTTTATACTCTTGTGAGTGAACCTAACTAGAAAAAAACACAATTTGAGCCCTATAATCATCCTCACCATAAAAATCGAAGGAGTGGAAATCATGCTTTCAGATATTTGTAGAAGAGACATGAAAGACATAATTATGGACTAGTGCTAACTACTAGGATAGATTGTGGTTGGATTGATGGATGGCCATGGAATAATTTGACCAGTTGTTTGAGGAATTCATATCATTGTGTATCATTGATTGTACAATCATGAAATGTTCTTGTTACTTACTAATTATTTCCTTGGAAGGGGTCTATCAAGGATCAAATTGACATGAAAATTGACCGGAGTTTCAACTGAGTATTCAACGATTGAGTTTCAACTGGGTTGTCCATTGACTTGAATTTT
The DNA here is from genome assembly GCA_000966675.3 of Picea glauca. Taxonomy (NCBI): domain Eukaryota; kingdom Viridiplantae; phylum Streptophyta; class Pinopsida; order Pinales; family Pinaceae; genus Picea; species Picea glauca. Next base: position 823,878 of record JZKD02S1756660.1, read on the forward strand.
CAATAAGAACTATTGTTTTTTACTTATTGATCCCTCAAGGGGGGAATGCTCGAAGTTGTTTATGTGTGAACCCAATTTATGTCTTCTTTTTTACTTAACTTTTTCTTTTTGAATGGACTTGGATTTGTTGAGTTTTATTTAAGATAAAATTGAAGAAATTCAAAATGGAATATTGTGCACTAGTCGACACACCCATGATCACAGGTTGTAAATTGAGAAAAGATGATGAATCTCCAAAAGAAAATCAAACATTGTATAGGTCAATCATTGGAAACCTACTATATATGAAAACATCAAGGTTAGAAATAATGCAATAAGTAGGATTGGTTGCATGGTTTCAATATGCATCAAAAGAAACTCATGTGAAAGAAATGAAAATAGTATTCAAATATGTAAACAACACCTTGGACTTCAACTTGTGGTACTCAAGAGATGGAGATTTTACTCTAACAACATATATGGATGAGGATTGGGAAGATAATGTTGATGATAAGAAAAGAACAAGCTCAGGGGGATAAACCCTTTGTCATTGATGTAATAGGGAGTGAATTGCATATAGGGGGGGAATTATTTCTATGCTTGATTGACTATGTGTTTTGTTGCAAGATTTCCATCAATGACAAAGGGGGAAATTGTTGGGATTCTTGCCACTGATGTCAAAATATTAATGTTTTCATTAATATCATATTATGGCATTACAATAAAAACATAATTTCTGAGATTGATTTATATATATAGGTTTACAAGTATATTAAAAAACAAGTGCATGTGAAAAAACAAAAAGTGAAATGGTGGTTTCAAATCCATGGGTTTGGGTATTTTCCCATGGTATTTGGAAAAGAAAAATAAAAAGAGGAATTAATTATTTAATTAATGGACATGTACCTTCATTAAGGGTTATGAAAAATTATAAAAAGAGAAAGTATCGAGAGAAAGTGTGTGTGTGAAAAATGGATTGGAAAGTATTGAATATCATTCCAAAAGGGAATAATTGCAAAACGTTTTAGGTCATCTTGGAATTTTCACGATAAATTATGTTATGGGACATTTCAAACCTTAAAATTTCAAGAGATGGAGGAGAGATATTGCTGTACATGTGGTAAAAATTTCATATGCTTATTATATATACTTGATCTAGATGGATTTCGGTGGCCTCCCACCTATTTCAACTGGCTCATTTTTGCAGTTTTTCAGTTTGGTAGTTTTGTTTTCTAGTTTTTGGGTCTTGAACTTCTGGGGCCTTTTTTAGGCCCTAAACATATTTTTTAGGGCTCTCCACAATCACACTATAGGATTTAGCCTAATTGTTCTAGAAACATGTGTATTCCTTGGATAGACCTTTCCAACAGGCTATCATGCACCTAAAATGAAGATCGTATGCAAAAATTATGACCCCGGGAAGTTGATGTACTAACTTACCCCAACGGGGCTCACATGACTTTTGGCACTTCATCTCCTAGGGTTAGGTTTTTGGATATCTATGGTTTTGGCATTCCTGTTTATTGTAAAAAGTCTTGGAGAGCCTCATTGTAACCATATTCTTAAGAATGAGCACAATAGTCACATCTCTTCTCATAGATAAGACGACACCATTATAGAAAGCTTGTTTTCAGTTTGCATTTTACAGTTTCAACATATTTCCTTATTGAATAGAAGCCAATTTTACTGTATCTCTGTTATTTTTCCTTGTGTTTTTGTGTTAATAATAATAATAATAATAATATGTATTCATTTCATTCTGCTCATAAAATATGGATTAGTGGTATCAGAGTGGTCTTCTCCTTATCGTTCTAAATGCATTTCCTCTACGAGGCAAGGGTACAAATAATTGGGTATTGAGCCTGTTTATATTGAGGAAAAAGTATATCGCACACCCAAGTGACCTCTCATGGTGGGAGAAAAGAAATACGACGGGACAAGAGATCCTTTCAAAATGTTTCTCAAGGAAGCCCTCACTCAACAGAGGAACGAGACAATGGATATTTTTGTGCAAATCCTTCAATTACTACCAACAAGAGACACATATTCCTCGAGCAGAGGCCCACCCCATTCAAGGTACAAATCAACTTTGATATTCCTATATTTGAATGTTAGATAGACAAAAATGATGTAGACAAATGGTTGAATCTGCTAGAAGGGTATTTTTCTATCCATAACATTTCAAACAAAGAAAATATTACTTTTGCACTCCTCAAAGTCATTCCCCATATCAAAGATTGGTGGGATACTTTCTGTGAGCAAAAGGAAACAAAGGAATCCTCATTATTTACATTCGCAGTCACCTGGGAGTCCTTCAGGGATGATATTAAGGAACAATACTACCCTATCAGAAGTTATCATGAACTGTATACAAAATGGACCACACTGCAGCAGGAAAGAGACCAAGCAGTGACAGAGTTAAAAAATGTCTTCCATACCTTACGCACCAAGATGGGTATCAAATATTCTGAGCAAAATATTGTGCTCAAGGATCGAGGTGGTCTTCATATATACATCCAGGGTGAAAGTATTTTTTGGAAATCTCATACTTGGGTGCAAGCTATATATATTTCATCAAAATCAAGCATAAAATTAAACAAAAGACACAACAATTTGGGCTTGGGAACCCCTCACAAAAAAATCAAGGAAAGGGAAGCCCCAACCCATAGAAAAAAATATGGACAATCTCAGGACAACTAGTTTAAGACACAAGCAAAGAAGGGCACTGAAAATATGAAGAAAGATATCGATATGTGGTGCAACTTCCATAAAATCCTTTGGCATAACACTATTGATTGTCGCTCAAAGAAGTCACTAGTGTATGAGGTGAAATCCTCTGAATTAGATGCGGGTTCCAACTCTGAGTCAGAACGTAGAAGGGGCAGACAAAAATTGACATGGAACCTAGTGCCATCATTGCTACAACTAAGATCCATCTTGGTGAACCAAAAAAGCCATAGGAAGGTGAGCACCTCTTTCAGTAATAGATCTGGGTGAAATACACGTCGTTGCACTTCATCGTTGATAGTGGTAGGCAGAAGAACCTCATCTCAATAGAGGTTGTCAATCAAATATCCCTGCTAACAACACCACACCCACATCCCTACACCATTGGATGGTTCAGACAAGGAAGTGATATCCGTGTCAGCCAATAGTGCCTCCTGTCGTACGACATCAAGCCCTTCAAAGATGAGGTATTGTCTGATGTTTCTCCGCTTGAAGTTTTTGATGTTCTTTAGGTCCAACCTTATTTATGGAAACATCATTCTTTATATGAGTCTAGGCCTTGCAGTGTTATTATTAATTTGGACATGAAATTGTATAGGATACCAAAGGAAGTCCCACCTAGTGATATTTCCTTGATCTCTGCCAAGAAATGAGGGAAGGTCATCTCTCAGAACAAGAAGTTTGTCTTCTTCGTGATTCACTCTCAGAGCAAGTGAATGATTGTAGCCACACCCAGGGCCTCCTTGGCTGACCTCTCCACACAGCAAAAGCAAGTGGATAAGGTCATGGAAGAATACAAATATATGTTCTCCTCACTTACCGGGGTACCTCTGCACTGTCAGGTCAAGAATCCCATCGATCTGACCCCCGACGGACCGCTACCCAATGGTTCATTCAATCACCGCTCTCTGTTAGAGAATGAGGAGATCAAGCGATAGATCCAAGAAATTCTCCACAAGGGGCACATCCATCCCAGATCATCACCTTGTCGGATCCAAATCGTGGTGGTGCAAAAGAAAGATGGGATGTGGCGACTCTGCATTGATTACCGGGCCCTAAATAAAATCACAGTCAGGAACCGGTACCCGATTCCCTGAATCAATGATCTCTTTTATCGACTCAAGGGGGCCAAATAATTCAATAATATTGATCTAAATTTTGGCTACCACCAAGTCCCAATAGAATAGAAAGATGTATGGAAGATCGCCTTCAAGTTAAAATAAGGTTTTTTTGAATGGTTGGTCATGTTGTTTGGTTTAACAAATGCTCCAAAAACTTTCATGAGAATGATGGAGGATATCCTGCAACAACCCTTTGAGATCAAGACAAATGCTTCAGACTATGTTGTGGGCACAATCCTCACTCAACACGACCACCACATGACCTTTTATAGTGATACACTATCATATGTCATCCGAACGTACCCTACTTATGACAAAGAAATTTACTCCATTGTGCAAACCTACCGCTAGTGGAGGAATTACATTCTTGGGAAGGAGATAATCATCCACACTGATCATAAGCCACTACATTTCATGCAGACACAAGGAAAATTGCAAAATGACTACCATCATAAGTGGTCCAAATACTTGCATTAGTTCCACCTCAACATCGGGTATAAAACATGAAGTACCAATCGAGTCATTGATTGCCTCAGCTGACCTCCAGTCGTGACAATCACCAAGGTGCTAGAATCTTCTGACCATGAGACCTATGGATGGCCCCACCTCTATGAGACAGACCTTGACTTCACCACCGCCTACCAAATTTTGGGCACAAAGTTAGTTGTCACTAATTTTCATATTTAGGATGGGATGTTATGCCATATGGGACATCTCTACATTCCATCAACTGAGCGAGCGAAGATGATTTTGGGATCCCACTATAGTCGGGTGGCAGGACACTCCGGCATCAGAAATATAGTGGCAATGTTGCAACAACATTTCTTATGGCTGAAAGTTCGATAGGATGTGAGCAGGTATATCAGGTCTTGCATTGCCTACACTATTGCCAAACCGAACACTAAGAAACAAGGCCTGTACACCCCTCTTCCTACTCCTGACAGGCCATAGGAATCCATCTCAATGGACTACATGTCGGGCCTTCCATCCACCAAGAGGGGAGATGATTTTTTTTTGTGGTTATTGATCACTTTTCCAAGATGGTGATTTTGGCCACTTGCAAGAAGAGCATCACAGTGGAGGCCATTTCCAAGATATTATTTGAATGGGTATGGGTACATTTTGGAATCCAACAAACCATTTTTCAGATTGGGATAGTCAGTTCCTCAACACATTTTGGTCGAGCCTCTGGTCACTACTGGACACCAATCTCACCAAATCCACTGCCTTCCACCCCCAGACAGATGGCCAAATTGAGGTCATCAATCAGATGATCGTGCCTATCCTCTGAATTTACAATTCCAAGAACCCCCACACATGGTATGAGATCCTTCCCTATGTTCATTAGAGCTACAACCAAACCCTACATAGCTTCACCGACCACATCCCATTTTAGGTGGGGTTGGGATTCCAGCCATTGGGTCCCATGGATGTCACACTACCCCTTGCGGCAACCCCGATTGACTCATCACTTGCTCCAACTAAAGTTGAAAACTCCACCTAGTTCATTGAGAGGATCCAACACATCCACCAATAGCTTTAGAATATTTTATAGAATTCCAATGCCAAGTTCAAGCAATGCCATAATCAACATCGGGTTCTACATAAGTTTCAGGTGGGAGACAAAGTTTCGTTGCACTTGCAGAAATAATGCCTTACAGGGACCCATCAGAAGCTTCTCCCACTTTGTTATGGACCTTACACCATCACCAAGGATGTGGGTGACAATGGTTTTGATCTCAACATTCCCCCTTTCCTTGGTTTGCACACAGTGTTCAACGTGGATCTCCTTCAACCATATTTCCCACCATTATTGGACACCTCAGAGATAGCAGAAAAATTGACACCAATAGAGATAAACCATGAATGCATGCAACAAGAATATGGTGATAATATTGTGGACACACAGGTCAAGGACACTTGCCAACATAGGATCCATATTTATTGAGTTGTCAAAGCAGGGCAACTCCTGCACCAAGGCAAGTGGCTCACTCGGGGCCAAATTCAGCAGAAATTTCCTTATCCGATGGGGGAACTAAATGCAATGTAGAGAATTTCTTTATAAGGAGGGAGTATTGATCCAGATGGATGTCGGTGGCCTCCCACCTATTCCAACTAGCTCATTTTGGCAGTCTTTCATTTTGGCAGTTTTTTTTCTAGTTTTCGGGTCCCAAACTTCCAGGGTTGTTTTGAGGCCCTAAACAACATTTTTAGGGCTCTCCATAGTCACAATATAGACTTTAGCCAGAGTACGATGGAAAAATGTGTATTCATCAGATAGACCTTTCCAACAGGATATTTTGTGCCTAAAACAGAGATCGTATGCAAAAGTTACGACCTCGAGAAGTTGATGTACTAACTTACCCCAAAGGGGCCCACACGACTTTTGGTGCTTCATCTCTTATGGTTAGGTTTTTGGATTTCTAGGGTTTTTTCATTCCCGTTTATTGTAAAAAGTCTTGGATATCCTCATTGTAACCATCTTATTGTGAATGATTTCAACCATCACATCTCTTCTCAGAGATAAGTCGCTACCATTATAGCAAGTTTGTTTTCAGTCTACATTTTACAGTTTCAACATATTTCCTTATTGAATAGAAGCTAGTTTTACTGTATCTCTATTATTGTTCCTTGTGTTTATGTGTTAGTAATAATAATAATATGTATTCATTTCATTTTTATCATAAAATCCGGATCAATACTTTCTAAGATATGCCCTGTGGAAGTTAGGATTCTTGAATGCTCTTGAAATCAGTTTCAAACAAGACAGATTGACACTTTCGCTATCATTTGTTTTTTAGGAAATTTCAGAACTTGCAATTTTGAAGAGGTAGAGGAGAGATCTCTAGGTACATATGGTAAAAATTCCATATGTTTTTTCTCTATAATGTTGGAGATATTCCTTGTAAAAGTTAGGGTTACTGAATGCTCATGAAATCGGTTTCAAACAAGTCAGATTGAAATTTTCACTATAACTTATTTTTTGGGACTCTTTATACCATCACATTTTTATATAATATACATGACATACATAAGTACCAAAAGTAAAAATTTTAGAATCACATTTTCAAAATTGGGTACGTGGCATTTTGTACAAGTTTGTTCTTGGGAAGAGGCCCAAAACAACAAGATTTGGGAAATTTACCATTTGGAAATTCAAATTTTGGTCAGACCTGGTAAAGGAAGAAGTAGTGAGTAGACCTGGTGAAGGAAGAAGAAATGAGTAGACTTGGTGAAGGAAGGATCAACAAGAATACCTGGTGAAGGAAGAAGTAGCAATAATACTTCGTGAAGTTTGGTGGATCTTACAAAGAGATTGGTGTCTCTTGCTAGGTTGGTGCTTAGCGGTGGGGATCGGTTTCTCCAGTAGATTGGTGTCTACGAAGATTTGTAAGAGTAGGTTGGTTCCTACTAGGAATTTTACCAATGCTAGGTTGGTGCGTACAAATATTTGTAACAGTAGGTTGGTGCCTACACATAATTATAAAAAGACATTTTGTGGTTTTCTCTTGAAAGGGATTCCACATAAATCTTGGGTTCCATGTTCTACAGTTAATAAATCTCATATGTGATTGTTTTCTTATGGTCGATGAATGTTTGAAAAAGTAAATGATTATCTTATACTTATTCACACCTCTCTTAATATAAATATGTGCTCAACAAGAAAGCCATACCTCATTCAGATAACTCCCTCAAATCTTTTGAGAGTGAAATCAAAAGAGATATTATTTTTTACATAATATCTTTCCTCACCCTACCCTTATTATGTTTTACATAACGTCTCTCTCACCGACACTTTCATCTTAGTTCTTTAATTTTTGTTTACATTTTAAACTCGATATTATATATATTTAAGGTAGTTTCAACTTTCGTTCAAATAACTCTCTCCATTATTCTAAGATGTTTTCGTTTATGATCTTTTCATTTTTAATGTATTCTATTTTCTTATTTAATTTAATAAATTTTTAAAACAAGTTCAATTATGAATTTTAAATTTATATATCTTTTAATTCTATATTTTTTTTTAATCAATTTCCTTATTCAACTAACTTTTTTTCTTATATGATTTTGATTTTTTTTTTTTTTAGATTTTGATAATTTTAATTTATATTCTTAATTTCTTCATATCAATTATTATTTTAAATTCTTCATATCAATTATTATTTTAAAGATATTTTGGTTTATAGTTTGTATGTTTTTTTTTATCTATCTAAACTATTAATTCTTTTAAACATATTTTGGTTTATAGTTTGTATGTTTTCTTTATTTAAACTATTAATTCTTTTAAACAATATTTAATTATGATGGAGTAAGATATTTTGGGATAAGTTTTGGGAATCGTGTAGGATGCATAGTTAAGGAGTAGTGTGCATGGAAGAAATGAAGATAGTTAATACATTTTCAGGAGCAACATGCACGAAAAGAGGAAGTTAGTTAGAAGTAGTTAGACATTTTGGTCCATTTTTCAATGGGCTATGCCCTAATGTAAATGTATAAATATGTATCATTTTGGGTAGAAAGTAGAGAGTTATTTGGACAATATGTTATGGATGAGTGAGTTTTGAGCTAAGTGTGAACTGTATGTGTGAACAACAAGGTAATGTTAGGTAGAATTGGATTATCATGTATGAGTGCAGTGTCCACCTTTTGTAAGAATTGATGCCGAATAATAATATAAGAATCCTGTCGTTGTGGACGTATCCTAGTTTGGGGTGAACCACCTTAAATATGGTGTTGTTGTGTATATTGTGATATGTTTGTTTATTGTTTTGATTATGTCGCACACTAAATGAATGAATGGTTAATATGAATATGTTACTTGTTGGTTCTGTGCATATGTCATATGGTATGATGAATGAATGCTAAGTATACTAGATAGAATGAATGCCTCACATCCCTTCACAACTACGGAAACCCAGTTTCTGCAGTCCCCATAGATACCTCGAGTGAGATTTCATCTGCTTGCAGGTGATGCAGAACGGGTCGATATCTTTAGGGTTTTGTTGGTGAATTACTGTTGCCTCGAATCTTCCCACTATGCGCCAAAAAATTATAATTTTGTAGTTTAAATATTTATGAATTTCTTTTTACAATTTTTTCATTTTACTCCTTTTAACTTTTCAATTTCTCAAGTTAGTATTTTTATTAACCATATATATATATATATATATATATATATATATATATTCATTTTTTTTCCTTTTATATATTTTTTTTGGTTTGTTAGCGTGTCTAGCATGTGGTTTAATAAATTGTGACCCCTCTCGACTACCACAAGTTTCAAACCTTGGCTACATACCCCACCCCCTCTGGATTTCAACTTGTCACCTCTTAGGAGAAAACATATTTTATTATCATAAAGCCCACTCAAATTGTATAAAACTGTACAAACACTATTACATTATAATCACTAATTAAATAATGTCTTATAAAAATGACTCCACTTTAACCCCTAAATTCTAGAATTTTTTTATCTTAGTTTTAATAATAATCCAAAGTCAAAATGAAATTCAATGCATTATTTTAATTATTCAATTATTAATTTCTTGTTTTTATTCACTATTTTCATTAATAAGTTTAAATAACCTCAACTATATTTGTAAAGCCAAGTTTTTATATTTATTTTTATATAAATTTTAATGTTTTGAAAAATGAAAATCGATGCACAAGAATGTGTATGTGTTCTATAAGTACGTAATGATTCACTTATACTAACTCATTATCCCAATATCTCTTAACCCACTAACACCTAAATGTTAACTCTCTAACCTTCTAATTCATTCACCTTATTTAACCACCAAGCCATTAAACTGCTAATCTGAAACACACTAACCCCCTAAATATAAGTTAAACATGAACCACTAACCCACTAAAGCTAACCCAATACTATGAACCTCCTAATACCTAAACCAATACCGCTTAAATAATTAACCCAAAATAACCCTAATCACTAATCTACTATCCCCTCACCATTGAACCACTAACCAACCCACCCTCTAATCATTAATCCACTAACTCACAAATTCCCTAACCATTAACCAACCAATCAACTAATGTGTGTACTAACTACTAACCTATTAACTTCCTAATTACTTACTGTGGTTGATTGCAATTGAACATAGGAAACTATAGTCAAATATAATTACACTACTAACCCACCTAGACTACTAATTCATAAGGCTTTTAAGAATTTTCCAACCAATTCCTTGTAATATAATATATTTTAATAAATAGATTTAGGGTTGTATTAATTATTTCAATTATATTGTAGAAAATCATATAGCTATATTTATTTCAACAATTATAGATTACAAAACAAGTTAGTTATCACTATTTTTTTCAAAAAAATTCTTACGAGACAAGTACTAAGTAGCATTGTTGATCATTACACTTATTTTTATTTTTATTTTAAATAATTAACTATCCTAATATAAATTTAGGAGACAAGTACTAAGTAGCATTGTTGATCATTACACTTATTTTTATTTTTATTTTAAATAATTAACTATCCTAATATAAATTTATTAAGTATAAATTACAACGTGGATAAGAGAAATTTATCCACTACTATAATACAAGATTGTAGCATCAATTTTAATATTGCATCACAATGTTTTTTTGAAAAATTCAAACTTGTATGATACAAAACATGAAATGTATCACTACTATACTACAAGATTGTAGCATCAATTTTAATATTGCATCACAATGTTTTTTTTTTAAAAAGTCAAACTTGTATGATACAAAACATGATGCACATGGTGATGTCATAATTTACATTTATTTTTATGATGCACATGGTGATGTGATCATTTACATTGATTTTTTTATCATTTAAAAAAAAATACAAGTATGATTATTAAATTATTTTATTTTATTTAAATAAAAAATATATTTGTGAATATTATTGTCAAAATTGTTTCTCATTTAATAAAAAAATTCACTTGTTTAACGAAGGAGTTAAAAGTTCTTTTTAACCAAAATATGTGATCAATTTTTCTAATAAAGAATAGATGCTAAACAAAATAAACATATAATTTAAGTTAAGTTATTAAAATATACATATATTAAAAACATTATTACAACGGAGTATATGATTAAAAAATAAATAAAATTACTTTAATTTAAAAACATATCTATTTAGCTTTCTATTATATATATAAAAAAGATGGTTTTCCATCAGTGAATTTGGTCAGTACCTTTCTTTAAAGGAAACCATATCTCCAACTAGGTATTATCAACATAGTCTTGATCACAATTGAGTTTTCCACCCATAGGAGAAAAAAAAAGGATAATTGAAATAAACGTATATGTTTGTTCATGATAATAGAAAGTATAAAGAACAAAAACATGATCAAACCATCTATCAATCACCTGGAGAATGTGTAGTCTCCTCCTCCACCACCTCTAGAACTAGTTTTGTATTATTTTCCTCATCTTGGGCATCCTTTGGTTGCTAAGAATTATTATCCACTACTATGGTGTTGGCATGGGTTCTAGCTAAGATGGAAGAGCTCTCCACCTATTTCCCTTTTCCTTCCTATTTTTCCACCTTTGAAACAATGATTTTGATCCCAAAAACTAGTTGAGACATGGCTTCAAATTTTCCCTAAAAACTCCTAATGATCTGAAGGTTCTCTTGATGTTCTTCTTTATTTTTCTCTAGAGCTTGGGCCACCAACATTTTTACTAACCAATATGTCTCTGCAATTCTAAATTATTTTGTGTCCTAAGTATGAGATTTAATTGGGTCCTCAACCCTTCCCTAAACCTCCTCCAAAGTTTATCATCAAGAGTCATCATTCGCATATGTTACCTCCACTTCCACAACCTCTACCTCCTACTTGGCCCTAGTTGAGCACTTTTCTTCAAACATATTATCCACATTATAGTATTCTCTCTACACTTTGGTTAAGGTGTTGGGGCCATGGGAATATGAGGCCATTTATACTCCCCCATTACCTTTATTATTTTTAACATTATCCCCCTTCCAACACCATGGGACAATTTAATTTTCAAGAGAAGATACCACTTGAAAGCACGATACTGGTTGAACCAAAACTACACCTCAAAAAAACCAGAGAAATTATAGGAATCAAGTATCAAAAAATAAAAACCCATGACACCCTCCCAACCCAGCCCCACTCTCCCTTCCATAGCCTTGGATGATGACATAGAAAATCCTCTAAAGACCATACCACACTCAGAGCATATAACACATGGGAGAGAGACAATTCACTCCATTATAACTTACTGAAGGATTGTAGGGACAACCTCCCTCTTGCACACCATGATTGTCTATCCTGACAAAGCCTTCCCATTCTCTAAATTGGAATCAGGCTATATAAAGCCTCAAGTCCAATCCAATAAAGAAAAACATCGATTTCACTAAGACTTCTCATCATTCTAGAAGCATCTAGACTTTTCTTGATCAAAACATAATCAACCATGTTCTTCTTTGTACAACATTCCATCATGACACAATGCCATATCATTAACCCACACATCCTTACTTTATACCTTGCATCTACGAAGCCCATTAACCACATGATTTTAGCAGTTGTAGTGGGGGGTGACATACCCTAGTTTGCATAAACCTCCATCCTCCGTAGGCCCCTAATTTGACCTTCCTTGCATCAACTTTTATGACCCTTTACTACATGTTAGAGTGGTGGCCAGACACAATGCATCTAAATCTGTGGCTCCACTTTTCATCACCCCATCCAGGTGGATGAAAGTAAAATATTGATTATTTATTATGAATTGTATTGAAAATTGTGAATATATATATATATATATATATATATATATATATTATTTTCTCTAATTTAATTTAATTTATCATTTGTTTATCTAAATTATATTTATTATTAACTCATTAGGTTAGCTCAATTAGAAAAATATGTTTCCACTTTAAAATATAAAATAAAATCTATTTATAATCTATTTGTTTATTTTTATTGATTTTTTGTTTTTTGTTTATCCATGAATCAAAAAATATTTATATTGGTTTTAATTCTAGTACTTTCTCTTCATATTATTACTATGTCAACGTTTTGATTGATCCAAAATGGATCTTAATGGTTGTAAGGTGTAGGAATAAGTGCAATTTGACAATTAATGAAATAGAACATCAAAGATAATGAAAATGTAAAAGTAAATGAGACAAAAGAGGGGAGATATAAGACTTAAATAAAATAGAAAATGAAATTAGGAGAGAAATGAACGAGGAATGATAAATGAAAGGTCAATCCTATCGACCTTTCCGTTACCCCAGCTCTCCTCATTTATTCTTGTAAATTCACTCTTAGAGGGATTTTAGTTAATTTCTATCCAAAGAGAGGAGGATGCACAAAGAGCCATGAGATAAATTGTAACTAGAGATTATTGAAATAATATTGAACAACCATTCAAAGCTAGCTTTACCATTTGAATTTCTAGGGTAAATATGGCATTTTTGTGTATGTATTTCTCTGTAATTGTGGATTAATTTTTGTGTGTGAAATGATACCCTTATTTTGTGTAATGTTCTTCTTTGAGTGTTTTAATGGTGATAATTAATAACGAAAAAAGAGAAATACTATGTATGAATTATTGATGTTCCTGGCTATGCTTAATACATCGCGTACATAATTGAATTCTTGGTTAAAATTGAGAATTACCCATTCTATTCATGTTAACTTATTTCATAAATTTGTTTTCCTATTAATACTCTATATTCCATTGGATGTTTAGTAAATGTTAATGCTGTAAAGTTCATTTAATGGAAATGCTCTTAGTTTTAATTCATGTATTCATTCCTCTTGGACTTTAAGGAATCTCAATAGGTATCTATGAAATTTGAGATCAATGTCTTAGATAATATGTTTTTTTCACTATTGTAGAGAGTTTCCAATTCCATTTTTTTCTCTTTTAATTGATTGCTGGAGAAGGAAAATAAGATCATTGTTTCTTTCCATGGTTGCCACATTCCATCTTCTTATTTTCCAAAGATTCAATTATTGCATGTAAGCGTTACAAATACCATACATTTCCCAACAAGTATTTGAAACCCCTCCATAGGAGATATGTAGTGTTTTTGAGCTTGGGATGTTATACATAGTGATTGGGGGAGAGTTGGAGGTTGCACATGGGTTGTATGGTCATACACCACCTAGAATGTTGTCCTCATCTCTGTAGGGCTCACATGAGTTAAAGGTTGGTTGTATTTACTCCTTTCCCTTACCTATGTATTGATATGAATTATGCACCCAACAATAAACTTATTTAGTTAATATATAGACGTAACTAATTCTCTCTCCATTAGAGTTATGTTCATTCTCCATAGCCAAGGTTTTGTATCTTATCAAATCATTCTCATCTTACTTGTTTTCTCTCATGTGAAAGGAGCAATGAGAAGTGTGTAAGGGGGATTCTAAGAAATTAAAAGAATGATTACTTAACTACGGATTTGAATCACTTGCCTTCTCTCATATGTTTTAAGAGTGACTCTCATACATGTATTAATTCATTACCTTTTTTCCATGCTCTAGATGGTTTCTATTTCGCACACACACATGAAATAGGATATGGTTAAAAAAATGGATAGCCCATATATGTTTTGATGAATGGTGTTCAAAGTTTCAATCAAATCTTGTTATTTTAAGAAGTAAGTAAAATTTATAATTCAAATATTACAAGTGTATTCAAGTTAGCATTTAAACTAGTAAGCACCCAGCTCTGCATTGGATAATGTTTCCTTGAAGGATTATTGTCATTCCGATAAGAGGAGGATAATTGCAATTATTCTTCCAATTGATTGATGAGAAGCTTGATAATTTAGTTCAAGAACAACTTATAATTGCTTCTTTTTTGTATTTCCATTGGCCTAGAAATAGAGCACTACAATCAAAACTAAACACACATGTTGAACCATGATGATGTATTAGCTTCTATAACCTTGTGAGATATAGTTTAGTTGGTTATTCACATGCAAAGGATTTGCACCAAAGACAAAGTTGTTAGTGATAGAGTATTTGTAGATTTGTGTTTTTTATTGGCTAGCTTACTATAGTGTTGTTAGCAAGTCGATGTGTGTAGGTTACACTAGAGAGAAGGCCATTCCTCTAATTTTAAAGAGTAGTTTTTTCACTCAAACATGCATAATGAATAAAGGATTAGTAGCCAATATGAAGGTAGATTTCCCTACATAAGACTAAGAATAGATACCTAAAGTTAATTCCATGGTTTAGTATTTATGTTGATGAAGTGAGTGGGCTATAAGTCCCTTGTTTATGGATCATAAGGTATCAAAGTAGTTGAATCCTTGACTATGAAATAACTACTAGTACTTTAAAGAGACAATAGACTTAATATGGGTAAAGAAAATAGAGAAAACTTAGAAGACTTGTAGGCCATAAATGATCATCTTCAAGAAGAGAATAAGCACTTGAGGTAAAAGTTCCAAATGTTTGAATAGAGAGTGGAAAATATGGAGAAAACAATTGAGACCTTGAAAATACTATTTCCATTGCTAAAGAACCAATTTTATGAATAGTAATATTCCCTCATTTTGATTATGGAATATTGGGACCAGAGCAAAGCTCAACTTGTAAAACTAGGAGAGAAGGTCATTTAATTATATATCTAGGAAGAGAACAAGTTCACTTAAATAATGACTCATATACAACAAGAGATGGTAGATAAGGAAGAAGCATTGGTGAAGCGATAGGAAGTTGTCCAAGAGTACCATGAAGAACAACCACCTTCCATTTAATCTACCAAAGCCAACACCTTGACCAAGGAAACTTTGGTAACATCACCTTAGACATTTATCAAGAACCTTTTGGCTAACTTGAAAAGCATACCAAAGGCATTGRTTTCAAGATAYTRAGGTAGATGGGATTATGAAGGACACATGCYAGAATAGAGAAGAAAAGACATCATAGGCCCCATYAYAGTTGAACCAAGGGTTAAGCATGAAGGCCTAGRTTTCRATGGAAGAMAAGAAAAGGACACAAACACCAATATTACATTTGTGAACACAAAATACATGGTAGATTTCKCATGATAATATAAAGGAAGAGAAACAACAAATGAGGGTGATAACACACCACCACTCCATCCTTATTGTGGATGATTATAGAAGATACGTGGTGAGGAGAGTGTAATACCTAGACTACATCAACACTTAGAAKAAGTGGAAAGYATACCAGCTAGAAAAAGAAGAATATGAACAAKAGGTTCACATCAAAAAAGAAACCCCTTGTTTATCACTRTTGTAAAAAYAAATGTYATCAAGTTTCCAGATATTGGTACACATAGGCATATTCATTCTAYAGGAAGAAAGGATAGGTTGAGATATATTTCCAAGGGAATAAAGTTACATGCCATAATATGTATTKYYTTTAGAGGAGGAASRACAATAAGACTTCCCTAAACCAACACTGAWTTCAAAGGTAAGGGGAGAAATGGAGTATGTCAAGAAATCCATATATTAGTGATAAGAAATTTTACCACCATTAGAAGTTGAGTGGCCAATGGGAATAAAAGTGTTGGAAACTTCATCTATAGCTTCACCCCAATCACCACAAAACCAAGAGAAGAGTGTGGAGAGTGAATGTTGAAGAGGTTGATGGGCCTCTTGCATCTCTAGCCTAAAGATTTGTTGTGCTTGTTTTAGAACTACGGTGAGAAAAAACAAGCAGGTTAATTGCCTTTTTGTGCCAGAAAGACAACACATAAATGAGTTAGTCTATTAGTGGTTCAACTAGAGAGAAAACAAGAAAGTAAATAAAAAGAAATAAACACTAAACTAAGCATGTAAAAACTTCAAATGGATGCATGAAAGAGACACAAGGAATAACTACCAATAGGATTGATCTTCAAATTGATAACACCTAGGAGAAGTATGGGAACTTATGATTCCCCTCTTCCTCCTTGGGAGGGATCTTGAATCCCCCAAATAAAAATATCTCTTATTCTAACAATGGAAAATCGAAATAGAATGGTGAATACTTGACTTTAAAACTTATCAAGAGGAGAGAAGTGCAACACTTGAGATGAATGCTAATGATGCTCTAAGAGAATGATGACTTCTCCAAAACCAAATGAATAACATAACAATACTCAAAATTCTTCCCTTTGTTTGCATACCTTGTTCATTTATTTATAGGACCAATGCAAGATTTTTCATAACTTTCTTGAAGTATGAATGGGATTCCATTGGAGGTACTACCCATCCCCTCAATATCTACAAGTCTAGATTTCAGGTCAATTTTAGTGTCCTATCTGAGTACACTCGAATATAGAAGTGGTTGAGGCCCAACTAATTTCATTAATGCATCATTTCCACATCAACATGATTTCTTGTGGAGACAGTCATGTAGACCACACATTTTGCACATTCAACATTGTGTTGGCTTGTACAGATTGCATAAGTCAACTTTGGTGGAATTACGTTGAAATTAAATCACTGTTTTGTATAGTTTTGATTGTTGAATAGGTTCTGTAAATGCTTGCGGTGCACAAAAAACACATTTATTCAAGTTAAATGAAATATGACATTCTCTACACCTATCCAACATTAATATTAGTACTTCTATGTGATTATTTAAGAGACTAAACATAACCCAATCATCTAAATAAACTTCAAGGAACTTATGAATAAATTCTTTAAAGGCTGTGACCACTACTCTGGAGAAAATTGCAGGTGCATTCGTCAACCCAAAAGACATCTACAAAGGTAGTATTTTGCATGTATTCCTATGCAATCTTTGTTTGGTGATATCCTGAGAATCCATTTGTGAAGGAATAGGCCTTCTATGCCCCTACATTCTATAGAACTTCATCTATAAAAGGTGTGATAAATGGATAGTGCAAACATGCATCATTTAGATTTCTTAAGTATACACAAATTTTGATTCCCCTTGTTTTCTTATCTTGTACTACCATTGGACTTATCCATTTTGACTCCACCAATGGTTCAACATTCCTTGCTTCTAACATTATGTTGATCTTTGCCTTTACCTTCTCTTTATACTTCATATTCAGTATATAGGGTCTCTATATTACTAGCTTAGCATATGGTTTCAAAGGGATCTTTATTTATCCTATCTCACCAACTATCCATTTCATTTACGAAAATGTGGTTGGGAATAGATCCTGATACATGCACAACAAGTATGCAATTTTTTCTATAGCTTCATCATTCCAGTAGTCTAATATCTGCGCAAAATTTGGATTCTCTATTATCCCAATATTTATCGTACACGTCCTTAGTGTATGTGCATATGAAACATATTCAATCTCTCTACCTCTCACTATGCATCTCTTCTCAGTTTAAGGTATTTTTATATTTCTTAGATCCTCATCATCATGATCTTCTTGATGTTATAGCAAGATTTTCCTCACCCTATGCAAACTGACACATAAGGCATTTTTCCATTTCCCTAGGCAGAATTGAAGTCCCTTTTTGAAAATCATAGAGATAAAAACATTATTTTTCCACATGTATGCACCCTACCTATTGTACAACATGCGTATACGTAGGTTGCACCACTACATCCAACGTACATCGAGTTTTGTGCCCAAAATTTAAAAATGGTGTCGGGTTTCCATCAGGGATGATTTTAAGGATGGAAATGTATTTTAAAATTTAGAAACCTTATCGAATCTTACTGATCCTTCATATGCCAACTATAAATGTTTGGCGATATTTTTGTAAAAATA
>JZKD02S1756660.1:843692-878785 GCA_000966675.3 Picea glauca
TAGGCTATCTTGTATAACAATATTGAGTCTACATCCCTTTGTCCTTTTAAGTCTAAACACATTGTTCAACCCCCGAGATCTTCCCTACTTGATTGAGAACCTCATTGTCTCTCTTATATGAGATTTCCTTTGGTGGAGGATTGAAGTGGTGGAGGCCCAGATGGAAGGGACTTAGTTTCTCGGTTTCAAACCGTGTCGACACTGAAGTTTGTAATTCATTCTCTTTTGTTGATTACATTTTAATAGAAATAGTCTTTTCTTGTCCAATTAATATCTTGCAAATATTTGAATTGTTATTCCATGGGAGTATTTGTTATGAATGTTGATGGATTATTCTATTGAATGTGATAACATTATATATTATCACCATATTCTTGTGTTTCATGGTTGTTGAGGACAAGTTGCAGGTGTATTTCTTTGAGTCAAGTGCTCAATGATGGACTTCATCAAACATCTAGACAAGGTAGGCCTTTTATCTTGTCTTGCTAGAATATTTGTTTATATATCATACCTAAGATTAGAGTTGATTTCTATAGTCATTTTTGTGTGTTTTGGTTTACCCCTAGCCATAGAGAGATTTTCCTCGTAACAAAATTGGCGACCATACTAGGGATAAAATATTTTGTTTCAGGGCTTGGGGTGTTTTTCTCCTTAGATTTCTCTCGTTTATATTGAGTTTATTTTCGTATGACTACTTGACAACCTCTTTTCATTCCGAGTCTGAGCTTCTTAGCCTCCTTAGCTTGGTTGTATTTTCACACATATACGTGGCTTTTTGCCTGATAGTTGCGTACATACGTGTGTTGTCCTTCTGCAAGTGTCATATATACAAGTTTTTTCCCCGAACTGTCACATACATCACCTGTTTTTGCTTGGTTGTGGGGTTTGATGGTTGTTGGGTAAGTTTTGATGGTCGTTGAGTCTTCTTGGGTCTCTGTTATGACTGTTAAGTGTGTGGAATGATAAGAACCCTTTCTTTGGTTTGATTTTTGGGTGGTGACTTTCTCATCATCCTTTTCATGTAATCATCCTTGCATCTTGGGATGGGTGTTTGCTTCTTGATATCCTACTTGGTTTGTATTTGTTTACACACAATAGAGTTTTTATATCAAGTTGTTGTTTAGTCCTTGCATTTTCATTCTTTTATATTGAAAATACAAAAATATTAGGCATTTTACATTGTTGGCATTTGATATTTTGAGTCCTTATCATTGATCTTAGTACATGTAAAGAAAGATTGAATCTCATTTGGAATTGCAGAAATAAATTGAGAATTTTATTTTGAAAAGCATATCATTTATTGGGAATTGAAGTTAGGACTTTTCATTGTATTCATATTCATTTATTTTGCTTGCTAAGTCATAACATCACTAGTTTCACGACTACACCTTTTTTAGTAAACAAAGACAATAAAAGTAACGCTGATAATTTAAAATTGATTAGTAATGATTTTATTTTTCTAGGGTGCACAAACTAGCTTAGGATTTAGAACCTTGGAATAGGATTTTGTGAGTAAACTTCTCCAAGGCTATTAAATCAACATATGTGTCTGACTAAGGGAGTGGAGAAATCCATTGTATAATCGGTAATATCAGGAGGCTTCGCTTACACCAGAGTTAAGCATGAGGTTAGGTGAGGTTCGTTGAAAGGATATCCCCCCGATATCTTCTTAGCATCATATATATTTATGGGGATCTATTCGTATATGGGGATCTTTCTAGTACCCTTACCTTTGTGAGAGGCAGTGCTTTCGAGGTTTCAGGATTTGTTAACCTACCCATATGGTGGACCTGACTTACGACTGTTGTCCTGTGCATCGATTATATCGTGGTTTCTTAGTTGCTTGACATAGGTAACACATAGGTTACTTGCAAGCGTTATTATGTAGGTACCCTGGGTTAGATAAGGGTCAGACAACACAAAGCCTTTATAGAGGATTACCTCTTCGGGGGATATGATCGACTGATTATTAATTATCCCATGAGAGCCCTTATAAATGATTTTGATACCTACGATATTTAGCAGGGATTCTCAGGCCCCTCTTGGGAGGGGCATACTTTCTTTAGTTGGGGATGCCCCTTTCATCCACTTTACCCTGTTTGTGTTCATATTGGCCTTTTGATTTTATTTTGGTGTGCTCTTTGATTCCTAGTTGGACTTAGGATTTGTTTTATATCTTGAGTCTTGAGTCATCATGGAGCTAGACTAGCTTCCCCAAAGGTCTCACCACTTGTTACAGTTACCACCGCATTTTGATTCTTTTCCTTCTAAAAGGCGTAAAGTTATCAAACGTGGTACACACACCTCCATTTATCATACTTATGATCATAAAAGGATGAACACTAAATCGATTTAGCAAGATATTGGGAGTCCTGCGACTCCCATACCTACTATAGTTAACGATGCCCCTTTGACAACTTCAACCACAATGATTGTAGTTCCAGAGGTGACCATAATCACCTCTACCCATCCTATAGTGAATGATCAACCTATATCCATGAACCCTTTTGGGTATCTTTGTCACTCACTGGGATATAATGTTCAGTCCATCCCTATGTCCTCTAGTCCTTTTTCATATGGTATGTCGAACTTCACATCGCAATTTTCAAACTCCATCCTAGTGGCTGGTACGAATACTAGCATTGGACTTAGGGGTAAAGCTCCTCCACATACTCCAATCTCATTTGGTGGTACTCATGTCCCACAAATGACTCCTACCGTTGGAGGATTTCCTCCTTTTAACCCTGGGTCTAATTCTGTTGCTTCTGGATGGAGTAACCAACCTGGCGGACAAGATACTTCTCACGTTTTGTCCTTTACACCCACCTCCTTTGTACGGATTCCAACCAACACGTTTGGCATGAAAAATACATCTTTATCCTCCGGATTCACACCCAGAGGAGGTCAGTTTCATACCTTGGGCAACCTCCAACCTAGAGCCCCTCTGATTTGGGGTCATTTTTACAACCCTCATCATAACATTCCTATTGGAATGGTTCCCAACCAATCCCTCATGAATCAGGCCGGAGGAGGGTCTTACAATCCTCGATAGGGACATGGTGCTTACCAAAACCCTGGATGGACTGTGATTCCCCAACAACAATATTTTCGGGGAGCTTGAGGCTAGATGTCGCAACCCCATCTCCCTTTTCTGGCCATGCTCAATCTTCAACGCTTGTCTAAGATATTGAATGTCCCTGTGTGTCATGATCTGACATGGTCCCCCGTCCCCACTAAGCTTTCTTAGGATATTCCAAAATTCAAGGGTAGAACCGATGAGGATCCTAATGATCACATTACCACTTTTCACCTTTGGTGCTCTTCAAATTACCTTAACAATGATTCTATTTGGTTAATATTGTTTCAATTCAGCCTCATGGGGGTTTTCGTGAAATTGCATATCGAGCTACCTAGGGGGGAATACATAACTTTTAATTAGTTGGTTTTAGTCTTCCTCAACCACTTCCAATTGACAGTTCATTATGATGTTGTCATATAACTTCTATTGACTTTTTGTTAGGACAAGGCCACTCATATCTCGAATCACGTCTAGGAGTGGCATAGATGGAAGAGGTTGATAAAGGCCTACATACCCTTGGAATTCCTACTAGAGTGGTTCCTTAAGTCTCTCATGCCTTATATTTCGAAGGATATTTCTACATCTGGGTTTACATCTGAGGAAGAATCGATTTTTAAATCCCAACACTTAGATCTTATATATGCTCATTTTGGGATGTTATATGATATTCTTCTAGATGCACCGAGGTCAAACTATGACCCTAGACAAAATATCGGACCTCATTCTGATGCCATTGTAGGATCCATCAATTTGAAATCCACAGACTTGGTGATGAGCCATTTGAAAGACTTGTCTGTAAACTAGACTATAGGAGGGACAACTTCGTCTGTGTCCTCCAATCCCACTCAGTTGGCAGATGTACATTTTTTGCAATCATCGACCAACCCTAATGGTAACCAACAACCAAGAGGGAATAAAAAGAAAGGACGTAATAATAATTGTAAGGGTGAGAAGAATAATAACAAACCCAAGGAAAATGGTAATAATGAGAAGAAGAAAAATAATGTTGATGAGGGAAAGAAATAAGGGAAAAATGTGAAGTTTCCTTGTAAGATTTGTATAGACGATCACCTTACCCATTTATGCCCAAAAATTTTGGAATCTGCGAGGATTTTATCTCTATCACCCATTGTGTTGACTAATCCTTTTTCGCATAACGAGCACATGGCCTTGAGATCCTCAAATGTTGGAAATGTGGCAAGTGGGAGTCAAAACCCAATGACACAAGACAATGACCATTTATGCATAAATATGGTTAAATCTGAGGTTAATGTATCCACTCGGTCTCGTGATTACAATTCTCCACATACTGTACCTGGTATACAGTCTCCCCCTCCTCTGGAGATGCCCTTACAGATCGAAAAACTAGAGCCCCCACCTCGTATTCCTAAAGGAGTACTCAAGTGCTCGACCTACAATCCTAATCCTATATCCACCCAAAATTACTTTATTGTTGAGGACCTGGGTTAAACCCCTTGTGTGGTGTCAGCTCTAGAGGTACTCCAGACATGTCCTTCATAGAGGAATGCCTTGCTATCTGCATTAGGAGCTCTAGATCCTTGTGTCTTGAAAGTTATCAAGTTTGACGTCACATATGTGAAGCTTCACTTTCCTTACCATGTGGAATTCCAAATCCATGTCGGTTACTTGAAGTATACCATCAAGCATACTATTGTTGATGAAGGCACTACAACATGTGTGATGTCCTTAGTATGTTGGAAATCCCTCGACTCTTTGACGCTTTCTTAGTCTCCGACCATGTTTACTACTTTTGGCGGTCATTCCTTCTTCCCTTATGGTATTCGTCCTTCCTTTCAGGTCCAGTTAGGTGGTAAGACTGTAGAGGTGGATGTCAAGGTGGTTGATGTTCCACTCGACTATAACTTGTTACTAGGACCCAATTGGATTTACGCTATGATTGCAATCGTATCGTTCATTTTCTGCACTCTTTGTTTTCATCATGATTGGAATATCATGATAATCGACCAAATTTCCTTTGTGTAATCTATCCCCAATGCATTTGTTGGACCATCGATCCCTGTGATCGACAATTCTTAGTTGGAAACTGAGAATATTGGTGTAGGGATGTATTCATCCCTTATTGATACTTTTGACTTCATGGCATTGATTCACCATATATACGCCATGTCCAGTAGGCCCATTTCGTTAGAGAGGTTCGTTCCTTTCCACACTTATTATTTTAACGATCCTTGGACCCTAACTTCCTCAACGATGTCTTGTGAAGGTGTTGGCCCTTGACCAAGTTTTGAGAGATCTTTGGTCAAGTTTGACCATTTTGGACTTTGACAGCCTGTCGAAGGCGGAGCGCAAGATGAAGTAGAGATCGTGGGATCTCGACCCCTTTTTGTGCCCTTTTTGGGATTTGGGAATATGTAACGGGTATGGGAATGTCTTCCCATGGGTTTACCCATCCTTAGGCCTATTTTGTAATATATAAATAGATGTCTAGGCGATGTAAGGAAAAAAGAAGGAAAAAGAGGCATCTATGTGATGTTGTGCTAAGTGGAAGTGTGGCTTGTAAATGCTTTGTGCCTACTATAAGAGACTTGTAGAGCTAAGTGCAAGTGGTTGTAATAGACTGTGAAGGGATTTGTGTTGAACACAAGGAAGGATGATCTAGCGAGGTGCCCAGATCTCTTGTCCTATGTGGAGTAAGGTCTTTGTGGCTTTGTGCATGTATCCAATTGAAGAAGCTAATAAAGAAGAAGAGTTGGTGGACATATCCCCAGGGTGGGGGTGAACCACGTATATGCTGTGTTGCTCTTCTTTGTACGATGTGTTGGTGTACTTATGTGTTATCTGCTAAGTTCTTGACATAGATAGATAGATAAATCTATTTATACTTTGTGCTTATGATGAATCTAGATGCTAGATATGACCTCTGTGAACTTGCTTAGTGCTTGAATCTACTAGATCTGATCTAATTCCTTATGCTAAGTGCTTAGATACATTAGATTTAGGTGAATACTGTGATGCTCTGTTTTATCTCCGGAGTAGATATTGGTTAGATATTGATGAAGGCTCACTGATGAATGCTCTGTTAAATACTAGAATCACAGATCTGTGTCCCATCTAAGGTTGCAGACATCTGAGTCTTGCAACCACCCTTGCCTCTACCTTAGGTGAGACTTCATCTGCTTCACAGGTTTTTCTTAAAGGTCTGGTAGTTAGTTTTTTGTTGGTGCACTGTTGTAGTGTTGAACCTTGGGTCTGCCATTGTGCCAACAAATGGTTTTGTTGCCGAGACATAAAACTGTGATTGCTGGGAACTGAGGAAGAAGAATCTTTGTGCAAATATTTGACCTGAAAATGAGAAAGCTCCATGCGTAGATCTATTTCCCTAGTGCGCAACATTCTTCTTGACTTGTGAAGCTCTGTGCCAAGAAAAGAGGTAAGATCTGAAAGCTTTGTGCTCTGATAAAGGTAAGAATAGTGAAAAGTTCTAGATATGAAAGCTTTGAGCTCTGTAGAAGTAAGACAAGTGGAAAATTTTGTTTCTAAAGCATGGATCTAGGTATGTTTCATAGATTATGTCCTAGCTCAAAAACTAGGGTATTGGTAGATGAAAGAAGGTTTGACATGAGTAGATCTAATAAGAATAGTGAAAGATATGTTATAACTATGCATAGAAAGAATATTTGGAATAAAAAATGGATGCAAGATCCTAGAAATAATTTTTTGCAGGTTAGCTCCTATGATCCTAGCACGTAGTACAAAAAGGGTTGGGATCAGTTAAAAGAAATGTTGGTTGTGGTGCCTGATTATCTTCCTGATTCAGAGGTCTTTTACTTTCAGTCGTGTTTATACCCCATGAAGTATTTACACCCCAGAAGTATGTACACTCTTCCACGTGGGGAAGTGCAAAGGGGGGGTACCCCTTCTGTGGGGTCCAAGGTAAGCGGACCCCCAGCGGGGGTTCAAGGGAAAATCCCATGAACAAAAAATTGCCTTGTAAATGTATATTGTAATTTCATTGTAAATCTGGACCATTCATTATAAGGTCGCAGATCTAACGGTAGAGTTTATGTTAGGGTTTTTTCCCCTAGAAGGCAACCCTCTTTTATGAGGGAAATGTATTGCGGCTATGATTGATGGAAAATATTGTATTTTGAGATAGGAGACTGTGAGAGAAACAAGAGGAAGTTACAATGGGTTTGTTGTAGGTTGTATCCCTTCATATGATGGATAATAATAAAGGAAGGACCTAGAAATTTCTCTGGTGGACGTAGCCCACACTGGGTGAACCACGTAAATCTGTGTCTCTATTGTATTGTGTATCTTTTGTGTTTTGTTTCCGCATTTGTTTTATTTTATTGCTCCACGGTCCTATTTTTCTAACAAGAAAGAGAGTATTAACCCTCTGTTACAGTTGCAGAAAACCAGGACATCTTGCTAAGTAATTCCCTGGGAGAAGACCTAGTTGTATTTGTTTTAAAGATATGGACCATGAAGTATTGGATTGCCCTAGAATGATTGCTAAAGTTGAAAGAATGAATTTGAACCAAGAAAACCCTAAGGCAGATCCATAAACTAAGATTATGGAAGAATCATAGAAAGAATCAGAGAAAGTATTGTTACAGATGAGAGAAACCTTGAATGACCATCGACATGTCAGATTATCAAAGATCTTCAAAGAAAAAGAATGCATTGAAGCAATATTAGGAGACTTTGAAATTGACTGTGTTCTGGATGAGGAAACACAGGTGAATGTTATGACAGAAAGAACCTGGGAAATTTTGGGAAATCCTGCTATGGTTCCTTCACTGGGAGTAATAGGATTATTCAGAGGAAAACTGATAACCGTATGTGGGAAGCTCGCTTAGATACCTATGAATGTCAATGGAACTTTGATAGAAGAAGATTTTGAGATCATTAAATTTATTGAGGACAGTGCTCCATTTACCATGTTACTAGGAAGACCTTGGATTGAAAGAGATCAAGCCAAAAGGAAGGAAGAAGAAGAAGTCTAGAGTAGAATAAGCAAGAGTTAAAAGATTTTATAACTAAAAGGACTGCACACTGGATTGAAGAATAGGACAACAGATCACAACTATTTAATAATAGCGACGTAGATATCAAAGTTGCAAGAACAATAGAGGACCCACAAAATACTGAAATACCTATCCTAGATAAAAAATAAGCATTACCCTTGAATCCTAGGAAGGAATGTCAACAACGCAAAGTCACTATGTCAAAAGAAGATAAGAATCAGAATGGGAAAAGGAATACTGAGATGAAGCTCACTCGAAATAAGGATATAAAACTAAGTAATAAGAGAGATAAGATCGAAAAGTTGTAGAAAGATCTAGAAGGAACCTCGCAGAAGGAAAATTTGCAAAATTGGAATTTCGTCGGGATATCAGCACAACGACACATGGCACTTCGCCATGGCGAAGCAATATAGTCGTTGGGGACATTATAAGTGTTAGAACAACACTCCAAATGGGTAGAAAGGAATTTATGACCAAATAACTCACCATCAGACCGTTGGGAGCGCACCATAACGGATATAACAGAGTTCAGGAAGGCTTCATACCCATTACAAGTGACATGTTGTCTAGTTACCTATTTATCCAATCGCTCCATGCACCGAGAACACTTTTTCTAATCATAAATTTGATCCCACGGACTTGTTGATTTTATACAGTAATCCTTGCACTATATTTCCTTCTATCATATTGCAGTGTCTAAGTTACTCCTCGAACTCGAAGATTTCCAACCCTGAGCGTGTATGTCGGACGAGTTCGGTGCAACAGAGAGAGTTGTCAAAGAATTTTTGATCGACCTCATGACTAAACGATTCATGTTGATGTCTATAGGGGTACAAGCATCATCGACAAGAGGACTGGAAGCCTCTCCATCGAGTGCTCGTGGAGCCAGACCATCCCGACCATCAAATGAAAAGAGAACCGAGCACAGGGATGATCTAGCGAATGCCAAATTGATCCTGACTATATTACCCACCTACATACCACCTCTGAGTAGCATAGTAAATTGAGATAGCATGCCCAAAGATTTTGAGTACACCTTGGTCACTGCAAACCTCCCGAAGGGGATCCATGCAGTTCGAGTAGACCAAGACAAGATTGTAACATTGAAGTTCAGTGACTTCAACATAGGCAACTGAAAAGTCTATAACATGCCTTCCCCACATAAGTACCTGACCATAATGAAGGGGAAGAATTCAAAGATAATCCCCTAGACATGGACCCAAAACCTCACGCAGTCCACCCTGCTGAACGTCATGAAGATCCCACACTTCGGAAGACACCAAGAGGTGAATGCCTATGTCAAGTTGTTGCTTTCTTGTTACCATGGTGGATATTTGTGGCTAGACCGTCATATCATAGTTGATCCAATGTTGATTAATCAGATCACAGGGGTGAGTATGCAGGGACTTGATCCACATGATGTTTATCTAGGAAAATCCATGGATTGCGCTCTAGCATAGAGGATCAAGGACACCTACGACGATGTCGAGAAGGGAACACGAGGCTACAAGGTAGCTTCTATCCTGAGTGGCACAGTGCACCTCACCTATTAGTTGATTGTAGGGAAGTTAGTAAGAAAGAACCGACCTACCCAAGTCATTGGCTTTATATTCAACCTCGCAGGGAAGTGCGCAGAAGGCCTACAGATGAACTAGATGAAGTAGTTGGTGAATCAATTGGAACTATACTATAGAGAAGCACAGGATCAAGGTTACGAATTCCATTTTAGTTGGATTTTGATCCTTATCGCATTCATCACCTGGGAGATGAAGGAATGTGCAACCTTCCCTGACATCGAGCTATTTGGGCCACTAGCCACGAAGTTCAATACACTTTGGTATTCCAACAATATGAACAAATAGTGGCAGTCAAATGTTGTTTTTCATAACTACTACGATAAATAGAAGAGAGCCATCTATTATGAGCCTTGCATGACTCTGACCACTCTACACCAATTCTAGCCTTTGATGAAGTTCAAAACAGATTGATATTTCATTTATATTACAGCATGCGCCGATGAACATAAGAAACAACTTTAGTCCTACTACAAGATGATGGAGGAGGACCTGGGGGAGATTACTAAGGAATGGTCCACTGACCTCCTTATCCCCGCCAACCTCATAGAGATATCTGACATTGACAACCCAAAAACTACGCAGGATACACCCGGACCTAGCAAGACAAAGAAGACCAAAGAGGTCCAAGGATTAGACAGTACATACGTGAAGACTGCTTCCATATCACCAGAGCAAGGAGGTGATGGTGAAGAGTTAGATGATAAATAAGTCAAAAAAAAGCAAGGAGATGAGGTTGATCCCCTAAATAAGAGGAAGGGTTCACCTCTGAAACCTTCTTCCTAGAAGAAATCGAAAGCCTACATGACCAAGATGCAGATTGTCCTCACCTCTGACGAATTCGACTTCCTCATAGCATCCCTAAACGATGCTTCACTAGAAATCAGGAAGAAATGTATGATAGGCTTGAAATATAACTCTGAGGGGTACAGAAGGCACTACAGTCTAGTTGCGTAGTCTCCACTGCACCTCTACCATTGGGAACACCAGAGCTGGGAGACAAGCCAACCCAACTCCACTGATTAGTTGATACAGTTGAAGCTTGCCTTTGAAGAGAACAAGAGGAAATAGAACAAGCCACCCATGCTTTGATGTAAGTACAAGGAGTACTTGTAGAACAACGTTGAGCTGTAGAACAAGAAAATATTTCCATCCAAGTGAAGTTAGACAAAGAAAAATCACATATACAGCAAGGAAAAGAACAGTTGCTCGTCGAGCAACTCAAAGTAAAGGAAGCGGTAAATAGAGCACTTTACTCTGTGACAGTCATAGAAATAAAGGCAGAAGATCAAGTTACATAGTAGGTAGAGCAACTTGAAGAAGTGATCCAACAACTACAACAACAATCACAGACTTAGAACTACGCGTAGTTCCCGAGAACCCACAAGATGTGAAGGACCAAAGAGAAGCAACTTCCAGGAGCGTAGTTGAGAGACTAAAGGCCCTTGCTATGGAATACAACTAGTTGAGTGATCATAGTGCCCTGAAATACGAGTGACTCGTTGAGAGTCCAGAATTAAGAGCCTTGTATTTGTAGCTCCAAGAGACGAAGTATCAAGCCGAAATGATACAGGGACAGTTCAAGCTCCTGTCAGCTGTGGTTAGAATGAAGAGATATCAAGAGCAACGCACCACCCAACAACAAATTCAGGTTGTTCAAGGTAGAGTTATGGAAGTAACTCAGAGACTCCAATTCATGCAAGATAAGGCCTACCAATTGTTCACAGAAGTTGAAGGCCGAGGAGAAGAACTAGAGTAGGTTGTTAATGCAGTTGAATAGCACCTGGAAGGACCTGTGAACGATGCAGTAATCTAAGAATTTATTGAACAAGAGGTTGTAACACATCAACAAGTTTAAGCAGCTCGAGCCAAGATTGAGGAATTTGAGGTAGAACTTCCTACATCAAAGTGACTCGGGACAAGTCACAGGTGAGTGTTGGGGTCCTCTTGGCCCTTGACCAAGTTTTGAGAGATCTTTGGTCAAGTTTGACCATTTTGGACTTCGATAGCCTGTCGAAGGTGGAGTACAAGACGAAGCAAATATCACGGGATCTCAACACCTTTTTGGGTCCTTTTTGGGATTTGGGAATATGTAACGGGTATGGGAATGTCGGCCCATGGGTTTACCCATGCTTCGGCCTATTTTTTAATATATAAATAGATGTCTAGGTGATGTAAGGAAAAAAGAAGGAAAAAGAGGCATTTATGTGATGTTGTTCTAAGTGCAAGTGTGGCTTGTAAATGCTTTTTGCATACTGGGAAAGACTTGCAGAGCTAAGTGCAAGTGGTTGTAATAGACTATGAAGGGATTTGTCCTAAATGCAAGGAAGGAGGATCTAGCGAGGTGCACAGATCTCTTGTCCTATGCGAAGTAAGGTTTTCGTGGCTTTGTGCATGTATCTGATTGAAGAAGCTAATAAATAATAAGAGTTGGTGGATGTAACCCTAGGGTGGGGGTGAACCACATATATGTTTTGTTTCTCTACTTTGTGCGATGTGTTGGTGTACTTATTTGTTATCTGCTAAGTTCTTGACATAGATAGTTAGATAGATCTATTTATACTTTGTGCTTATGATGAATTTGGATGCTAGATCTGACCTCTGTGAACTTTCTTAGTGCTTGAATCTGCTATATCTGATCTAATTCCTTATGCTAAGTGGTCAGATACATTAGATCTGGGTGAATGTTGTGATGCTCTAATTTATCTTCGGAGTACATATTGGTTAGATATTGATGAAGGTTTACATTTGAATGCTCTGTTAAATACTAGAATCACAAATCTGTGTCCTAGCTAAGGTTACAGACATTTGAGTCCTGCAACCACCCCTTCCTCTACTTCGGGTGAGACTTCATCTGCTTCACAAGTTTTACCGAAGGGCCGGTAGTTAGGGTTTTGTTGGTGCGCTATTATAGCATTGAACCTTGGGTCTATCCTTGTGCCAACAGAAGGTCAGTTACATTATGGGATTGCCATCCCATTATTGGTAGCAAAGATTGTGTATCAAGTTGTTCTTGACTCATCCGTCGATCCAGATCCTATTACCTCACAGACGGGTGAGGAGGATATTATTCTGGAGCCTGTATGGGCCACTTCATTGTCTTGTTCATGTGACTTCCTCGATGAGACTTTTACTTCGGATGAAGACATCATTGAGGCCATGAATGGTTCCGAAAAACCTTGGGATGATATGCATAATCTCTCTTTTTGTCTCTTAGAGCTTGCCAAAATCGAGCAAGATGGTTTTAGATATAATTTGAGCAATATAGTTTGTCATGTCGTAGTTCCACTTGATACACATGGAATTTATGTCGAAGGAAACATGGCATGTATCTCCTATACTGTCACGATCAATATCTCTCGTATCCCTGAAAATATTGAAAATGTATACATCGGTGTGGATTGTTCACCAGAAGAAATTCTGATCTACACCGAACTCTTCAAGGAATTCTCAGATGTATTCGCTTGGTCATATGAAGAGATTTCAGGAATAGACCCTCGAATTGTCAAAAATGAGATTAAAACTTACCCAAATGCTAAGAATGTTTGACAACATCTTAGAGATGTTAATCCCAGGAAGGCCCCTGCTATTAAGGAATAGGTAGAAAAACTGCTTAATGTTGGATTTATCTACACGATTCCCTTGAATGAATGGGTATCCAATCCTATTCCCGTGAATAAAAATCAAGGAACCATTTGTGTATGCATTTATTTTTTTGACCTGAACAAAGCCTATCCTAAAGACAACTTCCCGATTGTAAATTCCCTAGCCACCAACAAGCCGAAAATGCCACAAAGGAACATACACACACACACACACACACACACACACACACACACACACACACACACACACATATAACATGCATTTATAATGAATTTTAAGACAATTAACACAGAGTTACTGATACCATACAGACTCAATGGATTTGACAGCAATTCTTACATGCAACGAAAACATGATGACATTTCAAGATTCACAGACATGCATAACATACATAATTAAACAAAAAAATGATACTTATCTTTTAACTGAGAATAACCACCAACTGTGTGTACACCTTCCACAAAACTCCTAGCCTTAGACCACATTTCTCATCATGCTCAGCAGTGGGTCACCCCTGAGCTAGGACTAAGCTCCACCCAGGGCAAGGGAATCCTAGACTAGGATGAGGTTAGAGGAAACTGCATAATGAAACTGGAAGGATTCTCTCTAGGATCCTTCTTACGCCCACTAATCACGGACTCTCATTCCCCACATGCTTATTCCACTCCAGGAATATGCACCTTCACTATGCCATAGTCCATTGGTTGTTCTACTTCCCCTTTTAGGGTCTCGACAATAGACCGGATCAGGAATTATCAAAGCTCCGTAGCTGGTGCTGGACTATCTCTAGGAGAAAATCACTTCCCATCAAACTCTCTCACCCAGAGAGAGTTGTTCATATGCCCGACAACCTACCTCTTCAACCATGAGCCTAACAACCTGCTTCTTCAACCACCTCAACTCAGTTCCAGCCAAGTGAGGACAAAAACAACAACATCAACATACAGTTAACACACGGGTCATGACAGCAACATAAAATGGGTCTGGATACCAAAAATGAAAAGAACCAAACGTTAATACACAACACAACTTAGGCAATTACAAATGTGTCGGGCTTCATAGGAGACATAGATCAACCCCCACGAGTTACTGGTTTCAAGGTGCGTGAAAAATGTAGAGGTTGATGATGGATGCCCAATGATTTCGGAGGAGAATGGAAGAATGGGAAGCAAACTCCCCAATGAGTTGACCCTCCAGCTTTAACTTCATGCTCTCAGGTCGACACCTGTCTTCCTGGAGATGCATGCACTCCAATTTCCATTCGTTTCACCTTTCCCAATAACTTAGGATAACTGGCTTTAATTATGTTTGTAGGCTCACCAGCCTACAAACATCATTACATTTCATAGGGGCTTGACCTTGGGATATTACAATACCCTCCCCTTATTTTTTTATTGTCCTCAGTGCAACTCATTTACATAACATCAACAAGATTTTCAAAATATGCAAAATGATGTGGGTATTTTGCCCGCATAGCCTCCTCATGCACCCATGTCGTGTCCTCAAGACCATACTAGTTCCACTGGACCTTTACAATCCCTATGGCTCGATTCTGGAGCTGCTTGCTCTTTCTATCCAATATGCACACCAGATGCACTTGCAAGGAAACTTCTTGCTCCACCTGAATCACAGTCCAATCAATCACATGATTAGGATAAAGTATATATTTCTTAAGAAATGAAACATGAAACACATTATGTACAGTCATGGGTGAAGGAAATTCAAGCATATATGCAACTGGTCCAATCCTTTATAGGATTTCAAATGGCCCACAATATTTGGATGCCAACTTGGAACAGTTTCCCAGCTTCAGGGAACTTCTGTTGGATGTCAATTTCAAGAAAACATGATCACCCACTTTAAACTCCCCATGGGTCCTTTTCTTATCAGCGTAACTTTTCTTCCTGTCCTGGGCAGTCTTTAATTTCTTCTTAATCCTCAACATTTTCTCTTCCATTTCCTTGAGCAACTCTGGCCCAACCACTGCCTTATCAGTTGGGTTGTCCTAGCGTATTGGTGTGTTTCACTTTCTTCCATAAAGTGCTTCAAATGGGCTCTTCTTCAATGATGATTGATACCCATTGTTGTAAGAAAATTCTACCAAGTGTAGGTAGTCTTCCCATTTAGATGGTTTTTCCATCACATACATCCTTAACAGGTCCTCTATCACTTGGTTCACCCTTTCTATTTTCCCTTCAGACTCGGGATGATAAGCAGTGCTGAAGTTCATATTCATTCTGAACCCTTTGAATAACCTCTTCCATAACTTTTAGGTAAATCCAGGGTCTCTGTCAGACACAATTGTCTTGGGAATACCATGCAATCATGCTACTTCCCTCATATAGATATCGACAACATTAGCTACCTTGTGAGTGGTATTCAATGGAATAAAATGGACAACTTTCGTAATCTTATCCACCACCACCATGATGGAATAATGTTTCTTATTTGTTCTAGCAAATCTATGATGAAATCCATTGTCACCACTTCCTACTTCCACTTAGGAATGGGCAATGGTTGTAGCAACCCAACTGGGTGCCTATGCTCAACCTTGACCTTATGACACTCCATACATCTGGCGATGTATTATGCAATTTCCTTCTTCATACCTGGCCAAAAGTAATGTCTCTTGACTGCTGCCACTATTTTCTGATATTCAGGGTGCCCAACATAAGGCACTTTATGAATTTCCTTTAAGATCATAATTCTCAATTCCTGGGAATTAGGTACATAAATTCTATTTTTTGTATAGGAGTGTCCCATCAACTTCCAATTTATAATCTTCCATTTTCTATAACATATTATCTTGTTGTAGCTTTGCTACTAATTCCATGTACTGCAAATCTTCATTTGCATCTTCCAAAATTCTACCTTTAATGTCAGTTTGATAGATGCTAATGGTCGTAGCATGAAGTTGATGCACTCTTTTGTTGAGTGCATTCGCCACTTTGTTCTCCTTTCCTTTGATATGAATGATATCAAAGTCATACTCACAAAAGAATTCCAAACATCTAATCTTCCTAGCATTCAAGATTGGATGGTCAAACAAATACTTCATACCATTATGGTATTTCCTCATTTCAAACCTCTTTCCCATGAGGTAATGTCTCCATTTCTTTAGAGAGTGTACAATGGCCGCCAACTCCAAATCATGAGTTGCATAGTTCTTTTCATTCTCTTTCAATTTTCTGGACTCATAACATATTACAAACCCATTCTGGATGAGGAATCCTCCTAGTCCTTCTTTGCATGCATCTATGCGTAGTATAAAATATTCATTTGGACCTACAATCCTCGGGATTGGAGCACTGGTTAACAACTGCTTCAATTGTTGGAAGCTTCTCTCACATTATTCTGTTCATTGAAATTTCTTCTCCTTCCTTTGCAAGGAAGTGATGGGGTGATCTATCCTTGAGAACACTACAATGAACCTTCTATAATAGCCAACTAGACCCATAAAGGATCTAACTTATGTCACATTCTTAGGTGTTGACCATTCTCTAATGGCTTGTATCTTATCAGGCTCCACAACTTTCCCATATTTTGAAATGATATGTCCCAAATAATGGATCTTATTTTGATAGAATGGGCACTTGCTCAATTTGGCATACAGTTGGTGCTCTCTTATCACTTGCAACACCATATGAGGATGATTTTCATGATCTTCCTCCAACTTGGAATACACCAGGATGTCATCCAAAAAGACTATGACAAACTTGTCTAGGTATTCTCTAAATACACCATTCATTAAGAACATGAAAACAATAGGTGAATTTGATAACCCAAATGGCACCATTGTGAATTCATAATGATCATACCTTTTTCTGAAGGTGGTCTTTCTGATGTCTTCATCCTTTATCCTTACCTAGTGGTACCCTAACCTGAGATCTATTTTTGAAAATATCTTGGCATCTTTCAATTGATCAAAGAGATCATTGATCCTTGGAAAAGAATATTTGTTCTTCATAGTCACTTTGTTCAGCTATCTAAAATCGATGCACAATCTCAATGTCCCATATTTCTTCTTCATGAACAGGACCCGAGGCACCCCGAGGTGACACACTTGGGCATATATACCCCTTCTTCAAAAGGTCTTCAAGCTGTAATTGCAGTTTTTTCAGCTCTGGTGTACTTATTATGTAAGGATTTTTCGACACTGGAGTTTCTCCAGGCATCAAGTTTATAGAGAAATCAATATCTCTCTTTGGGGGTAGACCGGGTACCTCCTAGAATACTTCTTCAAAATATTTTAATACTGCATGGTATTCAATATTTGACGCCTTATCCTTAAGTGCTTCATCCATATGAGATGCAAATATTTGGAATCCTTTCCTGCAACACTTCTTCAACTGCAATGTTGAGATTTCTCTGATAGCAATTTCTCTAGGAATTCCTTGGACTTTTCTCTGATTTTCTTCCTCATCCAGGACACTAAATGCCTTATTACGATAGTCTAAGATGGCATGGTGTTGGTCCAACCAATCCATCCCAATTAGACATTCATAGGAACCTAAAGGTAAGATGTTCAATTTATCCCTTGTGCTTAGTCCATTCATGTCTACTGGACATGACTTAACCAACTCAGTAACTTTTCTTTTGGCTCTTGTAGCCAACTGCACTAACCAAGATTTTACATGCTTGTTTCTTGGAAAATGCAAACTTTCCACCATTCTAGGATCTATATAACTATGACTAGCCCCTGAGTCAATTAAAATAGTAAAGGCATGGTTATTGATCATACCTTCAACTTCAATCATGTGTGATTGAAAATCAGCTTGCTTGTTATCCAGGGCTGCATAGATCCTTGGTATTCTACTTCCCATGTCGTCCACTATTTCTACTTGATGAACATTGTGGGAAATTCTCACTATTCCATTTTTATGGGGACAGTATATATACTTGTGGTCTCCCTGAAAACCCCAACACTGAATGGGTGTTTGCCTTGACCTCTGTCCCCCTAGCTCAACCATCCTCCTCTCTCTAAAATATGGTTGTCCTTGAGGACTGGCACAACACCCCCACCTCAATAGGGTCTGCTTGATCTCCCAGTCTTTGGATCTTCTTATTCCCTGAGCCTAAATGGCTCCTTAGTTACCCTTGGAACCTTCAATGCATATAAAAACACAGGTCCTTATAGAATTTATGCCCGCGCAAACAAGCCCTAGGCACGAACCTCTACTCCACGTGACCACTGACATTAACACTGACTTAACCCAAATGGCTCTTCAGGTTCTCAACTTTGTGTTTTGTGATTTTGGGATTCCTATTGCACGTCACCCTGAATCCTCCGATTCCCGAAACCCCAAAATGGGATAATGGTCCTTAGCTCCTCCCTTATGCTTCCACCACATGACCTCCAGCTAAATCCTGGGGCCTCACCTCTGAGCGCGTCATGATTTTATGACTCGTGAGTTCATGTTGTGACTCTTCGCCCCTTTTCCCGAAGTCCTAACTCATGAATTCTTCACCATGGATCAACAGTCCTGAACCTACCATGATTTGACAGTTCAGATTGTTGTTTCCTGAAGTTGGGACTTCGCAACTCGTGACTTCTAGGTAGTCATTTCCTCCACTCTCTCGACTCTTGAAATACTGAAATTTCAGAGTGTCCAATCAATGGCTCATGCTCCTATGGATCTAATGTCTTCTACCACTCCCGATCTTGCGAGTGTTGAAAGACACTCGGTCTTATCCTCTCCATTGATCTACTAGATCCAACGATCTATGGAAAATCAGTGTTTCTTCCTCCGAGAAATTCAACTGTCCGCTCAGGTTCTCAAAGGCTCTTGGACAGATAACTTGCTGTCCTTCCTCCTGAGCTTGCTTTCTATGAGGTGACTTCGACCCTTGTCCTTCCTTTGAACTTTCCAAGTCTTCATCCCTTCTGAGATTGATTCTGGCTACAAACTCCAAGGTTCTGCAGTATTCTCGCGCACACTCCTTGTGGCCTTCACAATAATATCTGATATCTCCAATTCTGCGCACTCCTTGTGACATAAGTTCTTCAACCTCTTCCTTAGGTTGGAAAAGTCTAAGACTTTAATCTGGCCTGCACACACCTTGCACGACTCTGTGCTATACTTGCACTTCTTTTGGTATAAGAACAACTCTATCTCTCCAGATCTTTTTCTGAGGTAAAACTCAAAATCTCATCAACGCATTCCTCCCGGACCCTCACTGCACTTTTTTAGGAATTCTTAGGATGAGAAGAAATTGAAACTCATACTCTCCCTCTCACAGACTTTATACATTCAACATGAAATCATACACATAAAACATTGAAACAAATACATAATAGAGCATATAAGAAAACTGTAAACATACCATTCAATAGATGCAAACAATAACCATAACGACACCATGAAATTGGATCAAAGCATTATTATATTAATTCAAGTACTTATGTACATGGTTCAATAGAAACAACTATCTGCTCATACAACTTCTACAACCTCTTCTCTTCTTTTCTCTCCTATGCTCTCTTTCTCTGCTCTACAGCTTCTACTCTTACAATGAGAATAATGATAATAACATACATATGAGGGAGCTTCCTTGAGTTTTCCCTCCTACAACTCTAAACTATCTTATCGAAATTAAAGGCTACAACTACTTTACATTCATTACATTAAATGCCTCCAACCAATAGATGAGAGAAATCATTCAAGATTTGCGTTACAATTCCCAAAACATTGAAGAACAATCACATCCTCCCAGCTATTAAATTAATGTTTCATCTTTTGAAATTCAAAACGTCTTCGAAATGCATGCTAGTGCGTATCCAGCTGTCCTCCACTTGTTCTTGCTTGTGATGCTCCTGTATCATACTCCTCTGGCTGAAAATTTTCATGGACTTCTATCCATGAGCTCCTGCACCACCTGCCCATGTTTTTGGATATCTGATTCTCTTTCCCAACTGACATCCTCAATCGGGTGTCCCTTCCACTTTATCAAATATTCAAAATATGTCTTCCTCCAGGTCTTCTTACCAACTCTCTGATCAATGATATTTTCCATCTGCGTCTTTTCAACTATAGGCATCTGCTTGACCCACTTAACTTCCTTTTGATTCTCTTCTCCTCTCGCTTCATCTTCTCCATAAGGGTACATATCTACTATGTTGAATATGGGTGATATGCCCACACCATCTATCAATTCTATCTCATAAGCATTAGCCTCAAATTTTCGCAAGATTTTACACGGTCCTATCTTTTTCATATTTAGCTTATTATATGTTCCCCTTGGGAACCTTTGTTTTATTAGATGTGATAAGACTATATCTCCCACTTCTAATTGAATCTCTATCCTATGTTGATCTACTCTATGCTTGTACTCTTGGTTGCAACTCTGCAAACACTCTTTAATCTTACTATGGAGCTCTTTCATCTCTACTACAAAAGCTTCCACTCCAACACTTCTAAACTCATTCTGCTCTAAGTCTCTCAACTCAGATACTACCCTTGGCTGCATTTCATACATTATCAGGAATGGGATCTATCCTATGCTTTGTTTAGGTGAGTCATTATATGAAAATTCCGCTTGTGGAAAAATATAATCCCACTGACTATGGTGTTCAGCTACTAAACTCCTCAGTACGTCTCCCAAACTCCGATTTACTACATTTTTTCCATCCATCTGAGGGTGATATGATGAGCTAAAAGATAAATTTATCCCCATCTTTTTCCATACTGTC
Source organism: Picea glauca (assembly GCA_000966675.3). Classification (NCBI taxonomy): domain Eukaryota; kingdom Viridiplantae; phylum Streptophyta; class Pinopsida; order Pinales; family Pinaceae; genus Picea; species Picea glauca. Next base: position 864,654 of record JZKD02S1756660.1, read on the forward strand.
CTCCAGAAATGACCAACAAATTTGGTATCTCTGTCCGAAACAATACTCTTGGGTAAACCATGAAGTTGAACAACTTCTTTGAAAAACAGATTTGTAATGTGTGTTGCATCACTGGTTTTCTGACATGGAATGAAATGTGCCATTTTTGAGAATCTTTCAACCACCGCGAATATGGAATCACAACCCCTCTGTGTCCTTCACATTCCTAACAAAAAATTCATACTTACCACGTCCCACGACCTCTCTGGTATTGGAAATGGTTGATACAACCCTGTATTTTGTCTTTTACCCTTTGCGTGCTAGAAAATTCTACATTTATTCACAAAATTCTTGACATCCATCCTCATCCCTAGCCAATAATACAAATTGTTCAATTTCACAAATGTTTTGTCATGGCCGAAATGTCCATCCAAACCTCCACTATGATTTTCCTTCAAAAGGTTTTCTCTCATAGAACTCTTCAAGATACACAAATGATTTCCTTTGAATAACAATCCATCTTGAATTAAATATTCAGTCCATTTTCTTCTGTCTCTCAGAACAACATTCTCACATGCTTCATAAGCGTCCTTGAAATCTGAATCATCTTTGTACATTTCCTTAAGGCTATCAAAACCTAAGGTATTCACACGAAACTCCCGCAGAATCAAACATTTCATGCTCAATGAATAAAAAACCTTGTTAGCATTTCCAGAAATGTGCTTTATAACAAAAGTAAATTTTTTCATAAACTCAACCCATTTTGAATGTTTCTGGTTCATTTTTTCCTATTTGGTTATAAACTGTAAGGCCTAGTTGTCTCTATACAAAACAAACTCTTTTGGAACCGGGTAGTGCCTCCATTTCTTCAATGCTTGTAAGACTGCATAAAACTCTTTATCATACGTGGAATAATTTATTTTGGCAGCTTTCAACTTCTCACTGAAGTATGGAACGGATCTATTATCTTGACTTAAGACTACTCCAATCGCAAATCCACTTGCGTCACATCTCACTTGAAATGTTTTACTAAAATCTGGCAGAACCAAAACTAGCTGTCCAATTATCTTCTCCTTTAACAACTTGAAACTTTTATCCTCTTTGTCTATCCAATGAAAAGATTTATGTCTCTTCTTGACTATTTCCATCATTGATGCACAAATTCTACTAAAATTCTTGATGAACTTCCCGTAAAAACTGTCTAGTCCATGGAAGATTCTGACTTCAAAGATATTCCTTGGTGAAGACCATTCTTTGGTTTCTCTTACCTTCTTAGGATCCATCTTCAACTCATCTGAAGAGATCACAAACCCCAAATAAATGAGGTCCGTCTTCATGAAAGATGACTTCTTCATATTTATCAGCAACTTCTCTTACTACAACCTCCTCATTACTAAAACTAAATGTCTCAAATGTTCTTCTTTAGTCTTACTGGAGACTAGTATATCATCAAAATACACAATTAAAAACTTCACAATGAAATCATTCAAGATTTCATTCATAAATCTCATAAAATTACTTGGTTCATTTTTCAAACCAAATGGCATGACAAGCCATTCATACAATCTTTCATTCGTCTTGAATGTTGTCTTCCATTCATCACCTTCCCTCATCCTAATCTGATGATATACACTTTTCAAATCAATTTTTGAAAATACCTTTGATCTACTCAAGTAATCCATCAAGTCATCCATCTTGGGTAAACGAAATCTATACCTGATGGTGATTTTGTTTATAGCCCTCGAGTCTGTACAGATTCTCCATCCACCATCCTTTTTTGGACTTAACACTGTTGGCACAGTGCATGGACTCAAGCTTTCTCTGATCAACCCTTTGTCCATCAAATCTTGAACTTTCTTCTTAACCTCCTCATTCTCCTATGGTGTCAATCTATATGCTTCCTTGTTTAGTAAACGCGCTCCTGTTATAAGGTCAATATGATGGCTTATATTTCTGATGGGCAACAATGAACAAGGTAAATTGTCCACCACTACATCAACGAAATTCTCTAGAAGTTCCTAAATTTCCTAAGGTAGATCATCTATTGAGGTACTGTTCAATATGACTCTAGGTTTTCTCACCACAACAAACTGCATTTATTCATCTTTATTGACTTCATCCAGAAGTTCCTTCCCACTCATGAGAAGTATAATATTTCTTGTTTCTTCTTTCACCTTCTTGTCTTTTGTTAGCTATCTGTAAATTGTGTCCGACTGAATAGACAAACGATAGAGGTAATTGTTTCAACCAACATTAGAGCTGAGGCACTAGCATACTCAACTCAGAGAGGGCTCTCTCGTGTCACTTGATGTTTCTTCGGAAATTGGTGGCTAGATTTGGTTTGTTTTGGGGGGTTCTTATAAAATCATTGAAGAAATGAAGATAACATTTGGGCTATGGAGTCTAGAATGAGAAATGCATTGTCAAAACATGAAAAATATCAAGAGGAAAATGATAAATGAGGTGATGAATCTGATTTTATATCTGAAATTTTCATGGAATAAAACAGAAAAAGAAACATATAACTGCATTAGAACATATAAAAATAAATTCTGAATTGGTTGAGAAGAAATACACATAGTCTAAATTGCTTAATCCAAGAGCATCACAATGATGAATTCTGGGTTTTTGTTTCTCCAATTTAGATAGATAAAAGTGTAAATGAAATATAATATTAGATGAATCACATATTATGAAAGAACACAAGACTCATATCACCTCCAATTAGAATCTTTTCATAAATAGTCCAAAATCTACTTCTGCATTTATATATTTATTCTAGCCCCAAAGTTTACAAAGTCTTCCTACTCAGAGGGCAGGATCCTCTTTTCTCCATCCTTTCTATATCCTTGAGATAATATATATATAGAGGAATTACTTTTGGAATTCAAAATGTTTAAACTTCCCCATAATTCTAAAAATAGAGATCAGTTACAAAAATGAATGATTTATAAAGACAATTATCCTATTTTAAAGGGATAGTTGCGAACAGTTCTGACATATCTGGGGACTTTTGCTTCGACCGCCATTTGTCCAAAATTTTCTGGAACATACTCAATCCTATCTAAGAATTTATTTCATCTTGGCAATTTCCTCCTTTAGAGTTCTCAACCAGGATAGTTGATTTTCCCCAATGCTCTCCATTGCCTCAGCTCTGATTTATGTTTTCTTCCATTTTCTCTTCTTCTTATTCACTGCCTTCTTGTAGATTTTGTCTGCATGTCCATTGATGATTAGGTCCTGCATAAGACGGTTTAATATAACCCATGATTCTAGTTCGGTCATGGGTTCAGTATGAAATTTAGTTGTTAATATCTTTGCAACCAACCTTTCTCTCTTATTCATTGATAAGCTTGACATGTTAGTTGAAAACCCTGTTGTACTAGATACTGTTCGATTGGCATTGTCTATGTCTTCCAACCTTGTAGAGACCATGATTTTGTCTCCCTTAATCGTACAAAATGAAAGAAATAAATCTAGCTTTAGATTACTTCACTTATGCATGAGACAACGATTTCACAGAGTAGAATAAAACCACCCATATCTGAGACTGGTAGTCCTCGAATACTAATCATGAATTATTGACAGGGTACGTTGGTTTTCCATGATTTACCAATCTACTTCAAATGATGAACTTTTGTTTTATTTATACAATGACGTTCACTGGACATGTCAGACAGGAAGCACCCAAACCAATGACGTGAGGTGATTTGACTAGCCATCACCTCCCCCCATGAGTTGTTGATTTGACACTTTAGACCACGTGACATTAGGGTTGTTTGGAAAATGGTTTCAGGAAGACTACTTTTCACCCCAATGTACTTAGAAGGGTGCCACACATCCACTACTAAAACCAAAATGGTTTTCCCTGGTCCGCCCCTGCATAATTAAATTTCGTGCTACTTCACCAACCGATATGGGTCTCAACCATTGATCTGGGATAATCCAATATCAACGTTCTGTAGGAATCCCTTCTTCACTCTCTCTCTATATTTGTCCACATTGCCGCCGCATATGATCTAAGCCTCCAAATGATGCCATGTCTCTACACGGATTTAGTCACCTGCTAAATTTAAACTCGGATTTCAAGTGTAATCGTTATGGTAATAACATAGGCTCCAACTGGGGATGCTATCCTCCCTGTGAGGTAGAAAATAACTGTATACCCAGTTCCTTCTTCATTGGGATACCTTCAAACGTGTATGGGCATCCTATTACATCTTGAAGACTGAACGTCAAATCTTAAAGCTAGATTTTTCAAATTGCTCTCCACTTGATGCTACAAAATACCGCTAGGATCTAACTGTACATATTACTGGAGATTTAAAACAATTCTTGACCAACAAGCTTATTCGCACACTCCTACCTACGCTAACTGCTGAAAAAGGACTGTTAATCAAGTGAAATCATAATCCCAATGTAGCCATGACAACATTCTATCCATTGTTCTTTTTCTTTGTAGTTGCTTGTTCCAAAACCTTTTTGTTGACGATTCGTTCAAAACTTTATCCATAAGTCCAATTCTTAAAAATTTTGAAAGGCCTGGATTTTCCACTTCCTCCAACAGAATAAAAAATGGATCTTCTAAGATATGCATAAAACAATAATCACATTTCAGTCCTTCCACTGCAGTTCTGTTTTCAGGTGATTCAACTTGTTGACTTCTATTGAAAAACTGACAGAGTTGTTGAGAAGTCTGGTAGTAAGGATTTCTTGAGTCATAAGGAAACCATGGCTGGAGAACATCATATGATGTAAGAAGACTCAAATTTGATACAAACATTGATTTGTTGTAATCCATTATTATTGGTAAATTCTGATTGTAAACCTTTTCCATATAATGTGTCCTGGGATCATGAAATATATGAAATAATGTTTCATTTTTAGGAGACAAGACAAGAGTAAGCTTCCTCCAAAAGTGTTTTCTCACTGCTTGGAGTCTCCATAGGTGAAGTTTCAAAATTTTCATCCATGTCTAGGCCGTTTAGAAATAGGATCATTACGTCATTTTCAAGGGAAGAAAGGCAACCTTGAAATACTTTATCTTGCTGGGAATATTGTTGAACATCTGCATTAGTTTTAAGAGAAAGAAAATAGCCTTTAACAACAATTTATTCATCAAATTATTCTTTAATATGATGGTCAAGTGCAGGTTGCAACTCTGAATTGAAATACCTTTCCAAGTAATTATCGTTTAATGAATGTGAGTGTAGTTGGTGTCCCTCAACGATAATAATCTTTTCATGTAAAACAATACTACTATGAATGCAGTCAGAGCTCCCTGTTTTCTCTGAAATCTCATGATTTTCTTTTAACCATTCAAAGGAAGAAAAACATATGGGAAGAGAGTTTTTGTTTTTAAATCCACTGCTTTCTTCACTTTCAATGTAATGCTTGTATGCTTTTTGATTTAAAAATATAGACATTTTGTTTGAACATTTCGAATGAGGAAAAACACAATGGCAAGGTTTTGTTACCTAACTCAAAACCTTCTTCATTTTCTCTAGTGTTCTCATAGGTACATTTCTCCATTTCTTTGGATTGCTAGACATGCTCATTTTCATCTTTGTCTTTGACCAATGACAGTACTTTCGAATTGACAAGATCTTCTACAAAAAAAGTAATAGGGTCATCAAGAACCTGAGAAGAGTGTTGCACTATCATGGAAATATGTTTAGTCAGTCTGGTGTGACTTTGCATCAGCACAAATTTGTTTTCCTCAACAATGACCTGAGAATTTTCTTTCAACAATTTGAATGCAACAAAGCACAAGGGTAGATAATTCTCTTCAGCTGATTCAATAATTTTCTCTTTGTAACTTTGATACGCAAGTTTATTTGTCTCACTGTACTGCTGCAAAAGAAAGTATTCAACATCAAAATCCTCCTCATATTTGTCATATACAGGAAAATCAACTTCCTGTGCGATGTCATCTAACAAGAACAAATTGGGAACACCAACCTGTTCTTCAACAAACTGATTTGTAAACTCATCCTCTTGACCATCTATAAACGAATACATAAAACAATCATCCTTTTGCTTATCATGAGATGGATCGACACCTCCTCTTTCAACAGGTGGAATATATATTTTTGCATAATCATTGGCATTGGAAACTACAAGAGGACCTATGGTATTTTCAATTCTATTCTCAAGATCCCAATCAACCCCTTTCTTCTCATATTCACTTTCACTTTCACGTTCTTGAGAATTTGATCCTTCATTTTGAATTTGTTTACATGCTTGGATATTGTGTTGAATGTCCTGAGCATCATAGAACATTTGTTGTATGGACTTGGATCTTCTTTCCATAAGGAGGAGAGACAAATATAGATGGAGAGTAGTTGCATAATGGAGCATGGCATTAGCTTTAGTGGGTCAAATTTCTTTTGGCAAATTGTGATAGATACTGGAAAACCTTCTGTTGAATATAGAAATAGTTTCATTGTCTTGCTTCTTCAAATCATAGAACTCTCTAAATTGTAGGTCCAAAGATTTCTTTTTGCCCCAAAACTTAAAAAAAAAATCTTTCAATTCCTCCCATGAGCTAATCATCTTTGGCTGCAAATGCTTGAACCAGTATTTGGTGTCTTCTTTTAAGAAATGAAAAAAGGCCCTCATACAAACATCATCATGGTCAATCTTAAACAAATCTATAAAATGATCAAACCCTTGGATGTGTTTTTCAGATGAGATGGTATTAGGTTCCCCATCAAACACAAGTAGGTACTTATAGTACTCAGGAGGAAAATCATGAAGGACATGAGGTATCTTTAAGGGACTGTATCTGTGTTGAATATTGGGTGATGTCGGATTAAGTATAGGGGGTGAAATACCAATATTGGATTCATGAGGCTCATCGTTATGGTCCTTACATCGATTAGATGGAATATTTTTATCAAGGCCAGTGATAAACTGAGGGGACATTCATCTAACTTCAAGAGGGGAATATATAATTTTTAGATTTTCATGGTCATCATTTACATGCAGTAAGTAAAGAAGAACTTGTTTAGCATTTTCTAGAAAAAACCAGAGATAGCTTATAACAAACAGTAAAATGACCTGGAAAAAATCCCATTTTGAGAATTTGTTTTCTTCCATAACACCTTCTCATACCTCTACCAAGGGGCATCGTCTTTTAGTGAATTTTCTAAACTACATTTGAAATTTGAGTGGAGTCTCCAATAAATTTTTGGGATCTGGATTCTACATTAAGAGTGTAGTCGCCATTGATATTTTAGAAGCTTGATTCTACAGTGAGAGTGGAGTGGCCAGTGAAAATTCAAATTTCTGGATTCTTCTACTAGTGGAATCACCTTCAAATTGATTTTTTGATGTGGAGTCACCAGAGTAAGAATACATCCAATATGTGCCTAAGTGTCTATTTCTATCAGACCTTAGAACTCAACCATGTCGTTCTTTCCCAGGGAAATTTTTTCAATTTTGTCCCCGACAACAATGCCAGAATGTTAGCACTCTATAAATTTTGTTCGACTGAATAGACAAACGATAGAGGTAACTATTTCAACCATCTTTAGAGTTGAGGCACTATACTTCTCAACTCAGAGAGGGCTCTCTTGTGTCACTTGATGTTTCTTTGGAAATTGGTGGCTAGATTTGGTTTGTTTTGGGGAGTTCTTATAAAATAACTGAAGAAATGAAGATAACATTTGGGCTATGGAGTCTGGAATGAAAAATGCATTGTCAAAACATGAAAAATATCAAGAGGAAAAGGCTAAATGAGTCAATGAATCGAAATCTATAAGTACGTGTCTAGTGTTTGTTCACGCAGGCGTAACTTCTAGAAGGACCTTTGGTTTTATATGCATTGAAGGTTCTAGAGGGAACTAGGGATCCATTTCCACTCAGGGGAATAGGAAGATCCAAAGACCGGAAGGTCAAGCAGACCCTGCTAAGGTGGGGGTGTTGCGCCAGGTGGTATCAGAGCTTACAATCATTGTTTTCTATAGGTGAGAGAGGATAGAAGGAAAGTTATGATTTGAATTCTACGTGGACAGATTGAAACAATGTCGCCAAGGAGATGTCAAGAGAGACCTATGCCCGATCCAACTGTGGAAATGGAAATGAGAGAACTTCACACTCGATTGGATTCTATGGAGACAACACAGAGACGAACATGTGATACTGGAGATATCAGTGAGGCGAAAAGTGAAACTGAAGCTAGAGCCAAAGAATAAGTTGTAGCCGAAGATGCTACAAAGGAACGTCTATTCAAATATGTTGCAAGAATAGGGGCAAGAGGAAAAATGGACATCCCGATGTATGAAGGAAACTTAGACGTTGAGGAGCTACTAGAATTGTTTAGAGCTCTAGATAAATACTTTGATTATGAGGATATCAAGAAGATAAGAAAGTAAAACATGTTGTCACTAGAATGAAAGGGCATGCAGGACTATGGTGGGATGAAATGCAGGCTGACAGGCATTGCAAAGGAAAATAAAGAATTAAAGGCTGGGACATAAAAGTCACCAATATGAAAGCCAAATTCATACCCAGATATTACCAAATCAATTTTTTCTGAAGAATGTAGAATTTGAGACAGAAAGGGATGACAGTGAAGGAATACACTGAAGGGTTTTACAGACTTAATATCAAAGCTGGTCATCATGAAAGTGATGATGAAAAATTCGCCAGATACATGAATGGCCTGAGATGTGAGATTCAAGATGAGATGAGCATGGTGACAATCAGGAATGTGGAAGATTCTTATCAGATTTCTTCAAAGGAAGAAGTGAAATTGGCCTGAAAGCGAGGTCAAAGAGGCAGCGGTATAAGTTAGAGAAGAGGCAAAGAAATTTCCCAGGATAGAGTACAGAAGCCCAAGGATCAATAAAAGAAACCTCATAACCACCCAAAAAGGGGAGGAAGCTCACAAGGAGGATAGTATGTTGATAGGAACACTTTTCCTTGAGCAAGAGGAAGAGGAAGAGGCAGAGGAGGTGAAATAAAGTGTTTTGTCTATGGAAAGATCAGACACAAATATTTTGAATGTATCGATATAAAAATGAATGGAGGAGGTGAAGCTCACATTTCAGAAGCACAAAGGTGAAATGTTGAGGCAGAAGATGCAGAAGGTGTAAGATCCTTAATGATGAGGAAAATTCTCTTGAAGCTAGAGAAAGAGATGGAGAATCCAGTCCAGAGGAACAACTTATTTAGGACTGATTGCAAGACCAAGGATAGGGTATGCAAGGTGATAGTTGATAGTGGAAGCATGGAAAATATAGTATCCACAGAGATGGTGGAAACTCTAGAGTTCGAGATAGTTTCACATCCAATCCCATACAAGGTTTCGTGGTTGCAAAAAGGACATCAAGTAACAGTCACTAAACAATGTTTAGTTGAATTTAAGATACAAGGATATAGAGATGAGATCTTATGTGATATTATTCCCATGGATGTTTATCATATTTTGTTGGGAAGGCCTTGGAAATATGACAAAAATGTCATTCATGATGGAAGAAATAACACATATACCTTGGCGAAGAATGGTAGAACACATATGTTACTTCCAATTGAATATGTTATTACCATAACAATTACGCTTGAAATCCGAGTTTAAATTTAGTAGGTGACTAAAGAAGTGTAGAGACATGGCATCATTTGGAGGCTCAGATCATATGTGGCAGAAATGTGGAAAAATATAGAAGGAGCACAAAGGAGGGATTCCTATGGACCGTTGATCTTGAAGTAGCCCAAATCAATGGTTAAGACCCATATCGGGTGGAGAAGTAGCACGAAATTTAATTATGTGGGGGCGGACCGGGGAAAACCATTGTGGCTTTAGTAGTGGATGTGTGGCACCCTTAGAAGTACATCGGGGAGAAAAGAAGTCTTCCTGAAACCATTTTCCAAACATCCCCTATGTCACGTGGTCTAAAGTGTCAAATCAACAACTCGTGGGGGGAGGGGACGGTTAGTCAAATCACCTCACGTCGTTGGTTTAGGTACTTCTTGTCCGACATGTCCAGTGAACGTCGTCATATAACTAACTCAAAAGTTCATCATTCAAAGTATATTGGTGAAGCATGGAAAACCAACATACCCTATCAGTAATTCATGATTAGGATTCGAGGACTACCGGTCTCAGATATGGGTGGCTTTATTCTACTTCGTGAAATCGTCGTCTCATGCATAAGTGAAGTAATCTCAAGCTTGACTAATTTTCTGAGTTTTGTAGAATTAAGGGAGAAAAAATCGTGGTCTCTACAAGGTTGAAAGACATGGTCTCTAAATGAGTCAATGGATATAGAAATTAAAGTCTACAACTACTTTATAGTCATTACATTAAATGCTTCCAACCGACAAATGAGAGAAACCACTCAAGATCTGCGTTACAATTCCCAAAACATTTAAGAACAATTACATCCTCCGAGATATTACATTAATGTTTCATCTTTTGAGATTCAAAATGTCTTCGAAATGCGCACTGGTGCATATCCAACTGTCCTCCGATTGCGCTTTCTTTTGATGCTCTTGCATCAAGGAGTGTTTCTGAAAAAGGGAGGCTTGTTTCCCTTCTGTCTTTCCTCCTTCTTGAACTTCTTCTTTTCATCCCAAGCCTTTTGGAAAGTGAGCTTTTCTCTTTGTTTCTCATATAAGCATTTTTCTCTCCTTATAGTTTCTTCCATAGTTTTAGGATCATCATACTGGATCTTGTCACTGATGGAAGATGGCAATCCACTCAAATACCTTTGAATTTTGATAGTATCCTCTTTGACGAAAGGGACATACTTCATCAATTCCAAAAAACTGCGTTCATATTCATCAATGGCCATTCTACCCAACTTGAGTTCAAAGAACTCTTTCATCTTTGTCTTGTAGTATCTCTTAGTCAAGTATTTATTTTCAAAATACTTCTTGAATTCCTTCCAGGTAACATTTTTCTCTTTAATGTGTTGCACCTGCACAAGTTGATCCCACCACATGGATTCCTTTCCTTTCAGTTGATACATTCCAATTATTCCATTTTCACGAGAGGAATAATTCTGCAGTTGGAAATATTTTCTCGTTCCAAGAAACCATGTTTCAACATATTCCTCTTTCTGGTGCTCTCCATCAAATGTAGGAGGTTTAATCTTTTTCATTTCTCCCTTCAGTTCATCCACTCCATATCTCATATGATTTCTAGTAGGATATGGGATTGGACTACTGTGTTCCCTCTTCTTGGAGTGTCCTTGGGAGTGATGATGGTGTATGTTATCACATTTATTTGTAAGGGGGGTTGTTTTCCTAAGAAGTTGATTCCTTGGTGAAGGAATGAAATAAAATGGGAAAACAACCAACATTTTGGCTTATATCCTAAGTCGGAGGAGTGATGAGATGCTTTGGCGTGACATGATAAGGTGCACATAGATCTGGGTGGTCGAGAGGTGAGTTCCCTAGATCAATGGTCAATGGCCATATCGGGGCCTCAACGTGTGAAAAAAATTAAAAAGGTAGAGAGGGACGAGGAAAAAATTCATGGTTTGTGAAGGTGCTACGTGTCGACCAAAGACACACATCGGGCCCAAAAGAGGGGAGGTACCAAACCACTTTTCACATCCCCGATATGCACTTGTGCACATAGTGTCCTATCCTGGGCTGACAAGTGGTTTCCCCTCATCACTTCCTCTCCCTCCATCTATCTTTCACTCACTGTCCCTCTGGTACCTGTCCCTTTCTCGTCTCCCACCACTTGTGCCACCTTCGTCCACATCGTCTCCATCCCATTACACCTCAACTCCTGCGTGTGTGTCCCACACACTATCCTCAGTCTCCTTGTCCATCCACAGTTGCCACATCTGCCATCAGGCTTCCCTGTAAACATCCAACTCAGATCCAGATGGTGAATCCTGAGGCTGCCACGTCTTATAGGTGCAGAGTTGACTTGTTTTTCATTGAGCCCGATGAAGCATTTATTAAAGCAGGTGGGGGGCATTAAACATCGTTTCCACCATAAATGGAAAACCCAGAAGAGGACCATCAGCCAGGAGACTTATCTGCAGGTCCATGCTGAAATGTGATTGCATCTGACAGGGATTCCTTCTAACATGATACTGCATGCACAGATGGACAGGAGGCGTGTAGATGTAATGCCTTCAATTTTTCTACCCAAAGTATGCTCCTATGTTTTTGTTTTGAGTATAAATACTCAATTTTGGTATTTTGTAAGTGTTGATGGTATAGCTACACTCTGACTTGTAAATTTTTAATGAGGCCTCTAGTTCTCTAGTTATGTACATGCTTTTGAGACTTCTTGTTTAATAAAAGTCAACTTCTTTCCACCTCTCGGTAAGCATTGTGTTAAGACACTCATAATTGGAGGATCTAGTCGAGGGTTGTGATGTTGTTGTGATGTAGGTTTGATCACTGCAATATTTTTACCATGTTTTAATCAGTCTCTCATGTTATCTTATCCCATCTCATACTGAGTAGCTCAAGCATGGAGGATCCATTCAAGATGTTACAGTGGTATTGTGATGAAGTTTTGATCATCCTTCTTTTGTAATTGTTTCATTTGACATATCTTAGTGTCTAAAGCTTTAAGTCCAAGAGGATCTTGTTATTGAATATTTTCTTCCTTAGGATGCTAGAAGAGCGGATGTCCCTAGTAGTTCCTTAGATATCCTCACTAATTCTTCGCCCTACTCACCCTTTACTGCAACTTACTGACTGAAGTTAGATCAAGACCTCACTTGCCTTAGGCATACCAACCCGTTTTTCTGAGTTAAAGCGATATAATATTGAGACTGCATCCATTACACCACCCTTTAAACTATTGACCATGACATACAAACTGATGGGTATCAGTCTTACCTCCGATGCAATCCAGAGGTGACTTCTGGTGCTAACATTTCTAGTGCCATTTTCAGGGACAAAGTTGAAGATTTTCCCTGGGATTGAACGACAAATCTTACAGGTTATGAAGGTGCATCAAAGCCCAGTACATCAAGATTACAACTGTGCACCTGGTGACTCCACTATGGTGACTCCATTAAGGCGAATCCACTGTTTCAGCTATGTCTTCTAGAGGCAGACACAAGAGTTCTACCTCACATCTACCTTTAGCAACACCTGAAGTTGACCCAGAGAACATTATCAGAAAAGGAAAGGCCCCTCATGTAGGTACCTCTACTGTTGACCTAGGTATTTATGATGGTTTTCAATATCCTCCTATAGGAACTCCAATTTCTGCATCTCATTCTCTTGTTATAACTTTTGCTAGAGTTCCCCAAAATTTAAATTTTGGGAGTGTTCCTATTTCTTTTTCCCCTCCTGGTCTAGGATTGGAGGGAGAAACCATTGTCACTCCTCTCTCTCTCCTGAAATTGCACCATGGTTTAGACCCAACACCTTAGAATATTTTCCTACCCCTGGCTTTACCACTCCTCCTCCCGTTAGAGTTACTCATTTCACAGAAATGGAAACCTCTATTCCCCCAAGCCCGATAATCTTTTCTCCAAATCCTCTATTACTTCCCTTTCCCCTCAGAAGCTCAGTTCCAATCTCCCCTGTTCTAACACCTTCAAATCCTAGTTCTCCTCCACCTCATATCCCTATGGCAGGTGCCAATCCCGCTAAAAACAGAATGGATTCCATAGTGGCATCAAGATATGCCCCTCTGGTCCTACCTCAACAAATGAATTCTCTCCTTGCTAGAGATTACCTGGAATATATGCCTAAGTTCACTGGAGAAGAGGATATAACTGTTGAAGAGCACCTCTCTTCCTTCTACAGTTATGCAGACAATCTAAATATTGAAAATGAAGATGTCTGGATGAGAGTATTTGTCCAGAGTCTCGATGGTGAGGTTAGAAAGTGGTTTAGAGGTTTGACCCATGGATCCGTTACTGGGATTGAGGCTCTAGATGATGCCTTCTTGAGACAATGGAGGGATAAAAAAAACTTTATGTATTACATCATAGAGTTTGGGTCTCTAAAGAGAAAAGAGGGAGAATTAGTCTTTGACTTCTCCAAAAGGTTCAATAAAATGTACAATAATATCCCTGCTAAAATAAAGCCTACATAAGCCTCTGCCAAAATCACTTATTCTAGTGATTTTGACCCTAATTTTTGCCTCCTACTCAAAGAAAGAAGAGCTACTTATTTGGCTCATATGCAAGCTGCATCCCAGGAAGTATAATCCAATA
>JZKD02S1756660.1:878906-939305 GCA_000966675.3 Picea glauca
CACTTTCAACTAGGATGGAAAGTTTGCAATTAGAGGGGAAGTCAACATACATAAATCCTCAAAATATTGATAACAAAGTCAACTTTAGGAAGTCGAATAACGTTGCTCCTCAGATTATGCCAAGAGAGCCTAGAAGAAGCAATATGGATGATCAAAAAATTCAAACCCCTCTTCAAATTAACCTTGTCTCTGATGAAGAAGGAGAGGAGAAATAGCTAGATCCCTAAATCCATTGTCTTGGAGACACCTGCCCATTCCCTCACTTGACTAGATTTTCATATGAGGAATCCCTCTTAGAAAACCAAATAAATGATCTGAGTAAGGGGGAGAAAACCAATAGAAACCCAAATAAATGTAACCTTAGGTCAAAGAAGAAATAAGTAAAGTATGGCATCCCTGATCAGCCTTCCATAGAAGAAAATTCTACTAAAGATGTAGTAAATAGCAGCAAAGAAAAGAAGGCTCAAAATCCTCCACCAATAGCCAAAGACCTTGTCCCAGAGGTAAGAGAAATTGTGAAGCCCCCTTCCTCTTTTAACTTTGAGCATGAAATTCAAAAAATTAGAATCCTTGTTCCCCTTCCAAAGCTAGTCAAGCAAAAAGACTTCAAAAGAACCATCTCTAAGGTGTTGCGGTCTGGGCCATCTTTCCATTCCACAGACTCGGTAAATCTCCAAGAGGAGAATCCAACAGTCATCTTAGATCCCATGGTATAAGATAGAGATGATTCATCCCCTCTATTATACACATCACTGAACATACATGATAAGGTGTTGCATAATTTTCTGATGGACTCTGGGGAATCTCATAATCTCATGCCCAAAACCGTTATGGAAGAGCTCAAATTAGAGATCACAAAATATTATCATGATTTGTATTCTTTTGATTCAAGGAGGTTGCAATGTCTTGGGTTCATCAAAGATCTAGTTGTGACCTTGTTTCAGCTTCCCATGGAAAGTATGGCCATGGATATTGTGGTGGTTGACGTTCCTCCCAAGTTTGGCATGCTTTTGTGAAGATCTTGAATTAAAAGGCTTGGGGGAATCTTGCATATGGACCTCACATATGTTACCAAACCTGTGTTCTGAGGGGAGCATAGAAGACTATACAGAGAAGCTCAGTTGGCCTACATTATTAGTGATGAATATGACCCCACCAACCATCCTATATTTTCACTTGAAATTGAGTTGGGAGCTAGTTTGTTGCAGTTCACTAATGCTCCCGAGCCTTCTTTAAAGCTCAAAAAATAGTCCATGGTTTTTCATGAAGCTTCTTTCTCCACCACCTCTGTTTGGAAAATGTTTTTTGATGGAGCCTCCTCTAAGGATGTTGCTGGTGTTGGAGTAGTCATGGTTTCACCAACCTAGGAAGCGATATCCCTGTCATAAAAATTGGAATTTGAAGTTACCAATAATGTGGCAGAGTATGAATCTCTCGTTTTGGGATTAAGAGTTGCAAAAGACATGGGGATCAAGGAAATATCTGTGTTTGGAGATGCAGAATTGATTGTTAAACAAATTAGAAATTTGTATCAAGCTAAGCATCCCAGGCTCAGAACCTACAGAAATTAAGTATGGGACTTCATTGACAATTTTTTCTTGGCTTTCAACATTTCATTTATTCCAAGGGAAAAGAATGTCATGGTTGATTCTCTGGCTATTTCAGCAAGAAATTTCAAAGTCCCTCTACAACCTAAACTCAAGTATGATGTCGAAGTGAAATATAGACCCTCTATACCTCACAATGTCAAGCATTGGAAAGTGTTTGAGGATGATCTTGAAATCAAAATATTTCTGGAAATTGTTGAGTAGTTTTTTGTATTGCACATTGATCAAGATCCTGACTCTGAAATAGAGCCTCATCCTGATGTTTTCATGAAAAAGATTGTTGATCGTCACATTGTCCAACTACCCAAAAATCACATCCCAAAGGGACTGGTTCCTTTGGAAAGGATTTTTGACAGAAATGATGTGGCAATGAAGGGTAAAATCTCAAAAGATGATGTTGATGTGGCTGAGTGCAATATTGGCATAGAACTGGACCCAAAATTTGTCAAATTGTCGAGCAACCTGTCAAAGGAGTAGAGGGCCGAGTATACTAAGCTATTAAAGGAATTTTATGATGTGTTTTCTTGGACATACGAATATCTCAGAACATATGAAACCATTTTTATTGAACAAAAGATCCCATTGAAAGAGGAGGCCAAGCCATTTAGGGAGAAATTAAGACAAATAAATCCTATGTTGTTGCCTATTATGGAAAGGGAGGTGAAGAATATTTTGGATGCTCATATTATTGTTCCTTTGAGATATTATGAGTGGGTAGCCAACCTGGTCCCAATGAGGAAAATGAGTGGAGAAATCAGATTCTGTGTTGATTTTAGAAATCTAAACAGGAGCTCTAGGAAAGACAATTAACCCCTGCCAAAAATGGAACATATACTACAGAGGGTGATAGGTGCATCCAGGATTTCCATGATTGATGGATTTTCTGGATACAATCAAATCTCTATCCTTCCTGAAGACAGAGAGAAAACAACCTTCACCACTCCATGGGGCACATTCTTGAATGCTAAAATGCCCATTGGATTAATGAACACAGGAGCAACCTTTCAACGAGCCATGGACATCGCCTTCATTAGGGAGAAGGATAAGTTTGTGATCATCTATCTAGATGATATAATAGTCTTTTCTAGATATGATAAAGAACACTGCTGTCATATAAGGAAGGTCTTATTGAAATGCAGGAGGTTCAGTCTCTCTTTAAATCCCAAGAAATCATTGTTTTCTATGAAGGAAGGGAAATTACTGGGGCACATAGTATCAACTGAGGGGGCCATAATTGACTCAAGCAGGGTGGAATATATTCAAACCTTGTCACTTCCCAGATCCATGAAAGAATTCCAGTCTTTCCTGGGAAAAAATAATTTCTTGAGGAGGTTTGTTTCAAATTTTGTTGAACTGGTGAAGTATATCATAGTCATGCTCAGAAAGGGAAATGAAGTAAAATGAACTACGGAGTCCCGTGAATCCTTTAGCCAGATCAAGAAGGCATTGAATGAGGCACCTGTGCTTGTCAGCCCTAATTATTCCACAGATTTTCTGATTTTTTTCTTTTTCTTCTTTTGATACGGTGGTATCTATTTGGTTGCAAAAGAATGTTGAAGGGCTAGAGCAACCAATTTCATTTTTTAGCAGGGCATTGAGAGATGTAGAGGAAAAATATGACATCTTGGAGAAACAAACCTATGCCTTGGTGAAGGCTCTCAAAGCCTTTAGAGTTTATGTTTTTCATTCAAATATCATTGCATACATTCCTTCAGCCTCTGTGAAGGACATTCTCATTCAACGTGACATAGATGGGAGAAGGAGCAAGTGGATTGCCAAAATCCTTGAATTTGAGTTGGAAATAAAACCCACCAAACTAGTTAAAGGTCAAGGTTTATCCAAACTGTTGGCTTAATATAATTGTAAATATTGGGGGCTTAATTTCATCAACACTTACTTATAAGATTAGCAGGATAAGCTGCCTGATAACAGTCCTCGGGATATCCCTCCACTGGCAGAATGCACATGGTATAAAGATATTATATTTTTTCTGCAAGAGTTAAAGCCCCCTGATGGGATGGGAAAAAGAAAGGAAAGGGTTTTAAAGCTCAAAGCAATTAGATATTGCCTTATTGACCAGGTCTTGTATTGGAAAGACCCTTTAGGTGTTCTTTTGAGATGTTTAGACCCACAGGAGGCCCAAAAGATTATGTTCAACTTTCATGGAAACCTATGTGGGGGACATCATTTTTGGAGAACCATGGCCTACAAAATTCTTAGGGTTGGGTACTTCTAGCCTACTCTATTCACTGATGTCTGTGCAAAAAGGGCTTGCATCAAATGTCAAAAATTCATTGGGAAACAACAACTCAAGTCTCTTTAATTGAAGTCAGTGGTAGCTTCAAGACCCTTTCATTAGTGGCGCCTAGAATTTATTGGATAAATTCATCCTACTTCAAGTGGTCACCACATGTGGTTGTTTTCCTTGGTGAACAGATTATTTCACCAAGTGGATAGAAGTTATTCCCACAAGGAGTGCTTCTCACAAAGTGATCATTGGTTTCCTTGAAGATATTATGGAAAGTTTTGGTTTTCTGAACATAATCATCGTTGATAATGTTGCATCCTTCAAAGATGAGACATTGATCGAATTTTGTGAGCATTTCAGAATTTCATTGATCCACTCTACCCCCTACTACCCCCAGGGTAATGGACTAGTAGAGTCCTCTAACAAAATCCTGGTAAATATCATCAAAAGACTACTAGAGGACAATACGAAAGCATGGGATTCAAAGATTAAGTTTTCTTTGTGGGTTGATCGAGTGACAAGGCCTCTCCCCTTTCCATCTTGTCTATGGGGATAAAGCAATTTATCCTTCTCACCTTTCCCTACCTGTAGCGAAACTCTTCCAAGATTACCAAGAAGAGCTTGATGATGTGATTAGAAGGATACATCAACTGGTAGAAGTACAGCATACCAAAGAACAGATGATAGACAGAGCGCATGACTGTCAACAAAGAATCAAGCAGGCCTTTGACAGGAAGAACAATAAGGAGGATTTCTAGCTAGGAGATCTAGTTCTCAAATGGGATGTGCCAAAGCAGGACAAATGAAAGCATAGAAAGTTTGAAGCACTGTGGATCAGGCCCTTTAAAATCTCTAAGATATATCCAAATAATACATACAGGTTATAGAATTTGGAGGGAGATCAAGTTTTTGGTGGCCCTATAAATGGGAATTTTCTCAAGAAGTTATTTATTTGAGCCACAAGTGGCTCCCACATATTTGTAAATATTTTTTTTATTTTTATTATATGTCTTATAGGTGACTCCATAGCCTAACAGTAAGGCACTAGAATTGCAGAAGAGTTCTTGGCATCTCATAGGGAGAAAGCCATCCCACGTGGAGCATAATGTTATCACATTTGTTTGTAAGGGGGGTTGTTTTCCTAAGAATTTAGTTCCTTGGCGAAGGAATGAAAGAAAATGGGAAAAAAACCCACATTTTGGATTATATCCTAAGTTGGAGGAGTGATGAAACGTTTTGGTGCGACATGACAAGGCGCATGTAGATCTGGGCAGTAGAGAGCTGAGCGTCCCAGATCCACGGTCGATGGACATATCGAGGCCTCAACATGTGCACAGTATAAAAAAGGTAGGGCGGGCCGGGGAAAGCAACTGTGTTTTGTGAAGGTGCTACGTGTTGGCCAAAGACACACATCGGGCCCAAAAACAAGGAGGTTCCAAACCACTTTTCATAGCCCTGATATGCGCTTGTGCACATAGTGTCCTATCTCAGGCCGACAAGTGGCCACCCCTCATCACTTCTGATCCCTCCATCTATCTTTCACTCACCATCCCTCTGGTACCTGTCCCTTTCTCATCTCCCGCCACCTGTGCCACATCGCTCCACATTGCCTCCATCCCATTACACCTCAGCTCCCACTTGTGTGGCCCACATGCTATCCTTAGTCTCCTCATCCATCCATGGCTACCACGTCTGCCATAAGGTTTCCCCATAAGCATCCAGCTCAAATCCAGATGATGAATTCTGAGGCTGCCACATCTTACAGGTGCAAAGTTGACTTGTTTTTCCCTGAGCCTGACGAAGTAGTTATGAAATCAGGCGGGGGGCCTTGAACATCGTTTCCACCATAAATGGAAAACCTAGAAGAGGACCATCAACCAGGAGACTTATCTGTAGGTTTGTGATAAAATGTGATTGTGTCTGATAGGGATTCCTTCTAACATGAGACTGCATACACAGTCAGACAGGAGGCGTCCAGACGTAATTCCTTCAATGATGCTACCCGAAGTATGCTCTTGTGTTTTTGTTTTGAGTATAAATACTCAGTTTTGGTATTTTGTAAGTGTCGATGGTAGAGCTATGCTCCAGATTATAAGGTTTTAACAAGGCCTCTGGTTCTGTGGTTATGTACATTCTTTCGATGCTTCTTGTTTAATGAAAGTCATCTTCTTTCCATCTCTCTATAAACACTGCGTTAAGACACTCAGAATTGGAGGATCTAGTCAAGGGTTGTGATTTAGGTTTAATCACTGCAATATTTTTAACAAGTTTTAATTAGTCTCTCATGTTATCTTTCCCCCTCTCATACTGAGTAGCTTTAGCATGGAGGATCCAATTGAGATATTACAGTTGTATTGTGATGAAGGTTTGATCATTGTGTTGTTGTAACTGTGTCATTTGACATATCTTAGTGTCTGAAGCTTTGAGTTCAAGAGGATCTTGTTCTTGAATATTTTCTTCCTTAGGCTGCTAGAAGACCAGATGTCCACAACAGGTCCTTAGATCTCCTCACCAATTCTTCCCCCTACTCACCCTTTACTGCAACTTACTAAATGAAGTTAGATCAAGACCTCACTTGCCTTAGGCATACCAACCTGGTTTTCTGATTTAAAGCAATATAATCTTGAGACTACATCCATTAGACCACCCTTTAAACTATTGACTGTGACATACAAACTGATGGGTATCAGTCTTACCTATGACACAATCCAGAGGTGACTTCTAGTGCTAACAGTGTCTACCAACACTCCTTGATTTTCTCTCCTCATTAGGGAACCTGTGAATTCCTGATTTACTGGAGTCACTCTCCTTATCCAATTTCCTTTCTATCCTTTCCAAGTTGTGTATCAACTTTATGTTTAATTCTCCCTATTGATCCCTGGCTTTCATGAGCTTTTTGTTATTTGCTCGGTGATTTTGGACATCTTTCCACAATCTTTCAATGATTTTCATCATGTTTCCTTCGTTATATATCTCTTCTCCATGCCCATTGGAGTTTGATCCTTCAACTCCCAAATGGACATCCATTCCTTTAGCTTCATTCTTTGAACTGGAATCATTATGTGCCTCCTCCATTTCTCTACACTAACCGATCTTTCGATTTATTTCTGACAATCATTGACTCTGCAAACACAATGTGCATTCAACCAAAATTTGTCAGGCCATCAGTCCTTAGGAAATTCCACAGTATTCATAAACCAATATGATTCAAGAAAATGTTCATATTTCATTCTCTATGATTCTCGATCAATTAAGAATCCCCGTAGATCTTTTCTTTCTAAGTTATGTTCTAAAATGATTTTTCGGGAACTATCCCCTTTCTCTTAGCCCCCAACCCATGCAACCACAGGTTGTGGCCAAGTGCTAGATTGATAGGAACTTACTTGGGACCTCGGGCCTCTGGATTCAGAAGTTTTCAAGGCACATCTCACCAAATCTCTCGGAGTTCCAGAATGACAAACTCCTAGAGTAGGGTGGATCAACAATCCACAACTACCCAACATCCAACGGATGACACCCAGTGTGGAATTTTAGGCATCTGAGCTCTAGGACTTCGGAGCTTTGGAGCTTCGAGCTTTGGAAGTTTTTGCATCATCACACCTCGCTTCTCCCAAACCATTAATATCCGAACACTTCCATGTCACCTTGACATTATGAAACTTTTTTTTTGGAAATTTCTTCCTTTCATTCCCTTATGAAACATTCTTTCGGAGTGTCAAGTCTCTAGATTTCACAACTAGTGTCATGCACAACTGCGACCATCAGGGCCCCACCACCAATACTCGAGAGGATGTCCACATGATGAAACATTAGAAACAAACATGTGCCCCACTCAGACAGGTGACACATGTCATGTTCTCAATGACATTTCAATATTTGGTGGGTCTGAAACTCACTGACACGTGGAACACATCCCATGTGTCCATGTCATTCCTTGATGAAATCATCATGCCACATTAGTCCAAAATTTCAGTCTTCGAAATTTTTTATGCCTACTTCCTTACATTCTCCCGAATTATGAATTTTCAGACTTATTTACCCTCCTAGTCCACATAGTACAACTGTCACCAACTAAGGTGGTGGCACATGGCATGTCTAGGAAGGTCCACGTCACCCCTGGTGACATCATCCTTCCCTGCTATGTATTCTCTTTTTATTTGGAACTTCGGGCTTCATAAGTTTGTGTACCAACACACTTCACTTCTCCTGAATTCCAAAGTTACGATTTGTCATGAGATCTACAACTCACAACCACTTGCACATAGATCCGACGACTCTAATCCAATTTTCACCACGCATCTTACCTTCTTCTCATGTATTTATCTAACGGTAAGTCTTCTCCCCAAATCTATGGTGTAGATCGCCTACGAGACTTCCGAGCTTTGATCTTCGACCCTTCTCTTATTTTTTCTCCTAACTTCACTGAATTCCTGGAGTCTGAACGTATTCCAGGTCAACCCTCCTACACTTTATCTAGATATGACGGTCATGAAGTATTCCCCTTTTCCTGAATAGATCCTATGACCAACATTACTCTGCGGCCCAATAACACGTTTGTCATGGTTTTATAATACCTCTACACCTCCCGAGCTTCATAACATAGACAAGGTAACCTCTTGGCACCCGGGAATGTTATGAGGTTCAAAATTGGTTCCTCTTAACACAATTTCCTCCTGAAACCTTGGTTCTAATGACCACTTATATGGACCATCTAGGATTAGTACTTGAACCTTGGCTCTGAACTTGAATTTTTTCCATTTCGACAACAATTATTTTTCAAAACTTTTTCTTCAACTTCCACTAACATGGCCCATCCAGGCTCAGTGTTAAAACCATGGACCTGATACCAATTTGTGACATCCCTAGCCTTCAATGGGTTGACAATGCCACAAAGGAACATACATATATATAACATGAATTTCTAATGAATTTTAAAACAAATAACACATAGTTACTGATACCGTACATACTCAATGGATTTGATAGTAATTCCTACATACAACAAAACACATGATAACATTTCAAGAATCATAGACATGAATAATACATAATTAAGCACATAAATGATACATATCTTTTAACTGAGAATAACCACCAACTGTGTGTAGACCTTCCATGAACCTCCCAGCCTTAGACCATGCTGCTCATCATGCTTAGTAGTGGGTCAACCTCGAGCTGGGACTAAGATCCACCCAAGGCAAGGGAATCCTAGACTAGGCTGAGGTTACAAGAAACTAAACAATGCAACTAAAAGGATTCTCTCCAGGAGTCTTCTTACGCCCACTACTCACAGACTCTCATTCCCCACATGCCTGTTCCACCTCGATAATATGCACCTTCACTATTCCACAGTCCATCGACTTCTCTACTTCCCCTTTCAAGGTCTTGACAACATGCCAGATTAGGTATTCTCAGAGCTCTGTAGCTGGTGTTGGGCTCTCTCTAGGAGAAAATCACTTCCCAACAAACTCTCTCACCTGGAGAGAACTTTTCATAGGCCTGACAACCTACCTCTTCAACCATGGGCTTGACAACCTGCTTCTTCAACCACTTCAACTCAGTTCCATCCGGGTGAGGACAACAAAAACAACATCAGCATACAGTTAACACATGGGTGGCAGGAACAACATAAAATGGGCCTAAACACCGAAAATGGAAATATCCAAATGCTAAGACACAACTCGGCCCAGGCGATTACAAATGCGTCGGGCTTCACAGGAGACAAAGATGAGGCCCCATGGGTTATTGGTTTCAGGGTGCATGAAAAATGCAGAGGTCGATGATGGATGCCCAACGAGTTTAGCGGAGCATGGAATAATGGAAAGTGAACTCCCCAATGAGATGACCCTCCAAATTTAACTACATGCACCCAGGTCGACACCTATATTGTTGGAGCTGCATGCACTCCAGTTTTCATTTGTTTCACCTTTCCTAGGAACTTAGGATACCTGGGTTTAATTTTCCCCACTTTAATATTTTCAATACTCAAGAATATATTATAACATTCCCTTGGGTTAATCCCCCTAGCTTATCCCCTCTTTCCTAACCTCTCAGTCCCATCCCTTTCTATACCTGGTGGAGCTTTGTCCCCCATCACTCTTTCTTCGTGGTCAGTCTACATGCAATGATGTATTTTATTAATAATTTGCATAATTACATACAAAAAATCATGCCCACTGACCTTAGCATCTAGGCTCTTCGGCCTAATAAACACATAAGCCTACCAAATTGTAATTACATGGCTTGCCAACCTACAAAAACCATTACATTTCACAGGGGCTCGACCTTGGGGTATTACACCGACACCCATCATCCATCAGATTCTCAACGAGTGTGCGTGAAGAGAAGTTTTTTCTTTCATGGACGTATTTTCAGGGTATAACCAAATTCAGATTAAGCTCAAGGACCAACATAAGACGGCATTTATTTTCCCTTGGGTCACTTTCACATACAGAAAGATTCCTTTCGGCCTTAAAAACACCGGAGCAAGATTCCAACAAGCTCTGACCTTCACATTTCATGATCTCAAGCATATAGTCGAAGCCTATCTCGACGATCTTGCTGCTCACTCCCATAAGAGAGTGGATCACCCTAAGCACCTTCAGCTAGTCTTTGAAATATGTCTCCATTATCGCGTCTGGTTGAGCCCTCATAAATGCATATTTTGTGTTAGGTCAGGTCAACTTCTAGGATTTTTATTCTTTGAGACTGGGATCATGGTAGATCAGTTAAAGGTTGAGGCAATACTTCGATTTTCTCCCCCATGTACTATTCACCAACTTCAAGGTTTACAGGGGAAATCTAACATTTTACAATGGTTTATAGTGAACTATGCCAATATTACTAAGGGTTTCATGAGTTTGTTAAAGAAGGACACTCCTTTTATCTGAGATGAGTGAGCCCATGAATCCTTCAATGCTTTGAAGAAAGCCTTAGTACCGATGCCTCTATTGAAGTCTCCAGACTAAAGTAGAGATTACTTTCCTTATGTCACCACATATGAAGAGATGATTGGTATGGTGTTAGTTCAGGAGGATGATGAGCTTCATGAGAACATCATTTACTATCTTGTTCGAAACTTGGTCGGCCCTAAACTCAAATATTCTTATGTTGAAAATCTAGCTTTGGTTGTCGTTCACGCATTCCAATGGTTACGAGATTACATATTTCTTTGAAAAACAACTGTGGTTGCCAATGTCAATCCATTTCAATACATCTTTACTAGGCGTATCATATGGGGAAAGTACAATAAATGTATTGTCATTCTACAAGAGTTTGATCGTGATTTTTCTTCTATGAAGTCCAAAAAATCACTAGCTTTTGTAGAGTTAATATCCGACTTCCCTCGATTAGACGAGGATGTTATTAATGTTTATTCATTTGTGGATGAACACATTTTCTTTGTCTCATTGTCAGACCCCTAGTATGGAGACATTGTTCTCTATCTTTAAGCTTTAAGTTCCCTCAGCATCTCTTGTGAGATGATTGATGACGTATACGATACCAAGCTAAAAACTACCTTATTGTTAGTGACACTCTATATCATCGAGGAGTGGACAATATCCTCCATTGATGTTTAACTCATGAAGAAGCCAAATATATATCATAAACGACTTCGACAATGGGGCTTGTGGTGGTCATATATCTGGGCTTGCAATGACCTAGAAAATTTTGTGAGCCAGTTATTTTTGGCCGTCTATCTTTAAATATTGTGTCGGAGTGGTTAATAAGTGTCACCCTTGCCAAGTGTTCACTCAGAAAATGCACTCACATCCATCCCCTCTCCATCCAGTCATTATTGTTGGTCCCTTCACTAAGTGGGGGGTGGAATTTGTGGATTGCAACCCAACTTTGGCTGGGGGGCATCAACACATTATCATGGTCATATACTAATTTACTAAGTGGGATGAGGCCATGCCTAAAGTTAAATGCGCGATTCCATTTCACATGGTATTCTCTCTTTAGAGGTTCACATGAACTCCCAATTAGTAGTATTTTAGTTGAATGACAGTTACCGTGTGTGTGACTCTACTCTACTCCGACGATTCCTACAGGTATGACTTTTGGAATGACAATTTGATTTTATTACTTATCGTCATGTACCTATAAGTTTTAATTATGTATTCGATGCATATGATAATTTTGTTTTATATTGGAATTTGTCACATAAGTAAAGAAAAGAAAAAAATTTCATCAATGGACACATTGTAACAAAAGTTAAGCTGAAGAACCACATTTTTATATATATTTCAAAAAAATATGATGTTTATAGTACAAAATTGGGGTTAACACCCTCAATATACATATACAACCGATCATACAATAGTCATGAAATATACGCCTGTGGCACCAGATGAGTGTCATAATAGTATACTAAAGCATTTGCGAGACACCGAAAGAGTCATACCCAAGAACGGGGCACACCTACCACCTGTCACTTCATACCCTTCGATAGATCCTTGGACCTCCACCTGAACTATAGGAATCCTCTGCGTCAAATGAGATAGGTTTCCATGCACATTTTGAAGGACTCTCTCTGTTTCCCCTCTCACTGCCTCATCTCCTCGGTGCCTCCAACAATGTCGTGGAAGTCTTTCTGGCCATCATGGACCTACATTTGCATCACATATATTTTTAATTAGTACTTAACATCATTAAAAAATATTTTTATTTTCCTATAAAAAAATACCAAAAAAATAAAATATTTAAAAAACTTTGACATACCTATGTATCTATAGGTGTACCTTGGTGGTAATGGCATGTCAAGATCTCCTATGAAGTCAATCCCTGCATAAGGGTAGTTGTCCAGAGATATCACCTTCCATCTCCACCAAAATAATAAGTTGTCATTATAGGGTGTTGGTACCCTACCTCCGTGCTATCGCCTCATCACCTCGGTCCATTGTGCCATGGATGGATCACGAGGTCCAGGCAAAATAATCATGACTCTAGGTCCCAAGCCTGGAACATGCTCGAAGAAAAAACTATAAAGGATAGAAGAGAACTCAAAGTTCCTCTTACTACCCTGTTTGCATTCTACCAAATGACTCTTCATGTTGGCCAATAGTGAGGTGCACCAGTCATACATCATGGGTCTCAAGAAATCCACTGAGTAGAAGATAAGTGGCCTCGATGTATGATTCAAATAGGTCAATCCTATGATCTGTGTCAAAATGAGGACAACAATCCTGAGACTTAGATTGTTTATTTCTCTAATTGAGAGTTGGCTCCCGACCTTCTCAGTCCCTGGAATGCAATGAGTGGATATGTATTCCACAATTTTCATACCACTCCTAGCTCCCCTGGTTTTGAGGTTGACCAATTCACCCCAATGTAACAATCCCATCAAGAAATAGATTTCTCAACTTCAATCCTTAATGGTTGTCCATCAAGTTTGAATCTCTTGCTATCCGAATCCTAGTAGTCCACGAGCAACTGTAGGAATCTCACTTGGGCCCTCATACCTTTGAGAGCCCAACACTTGTATAGCCCGCATATTTTTAAGGCCATTTTTTCCCCTAGAACTCTCTCCACTGCAACATACACCTCCTCATGTTCTCTTTCTCTCCACTCTAGTACCATCCTGCAAGAGTCAAACCTTTTTTTGAGTTAGAAAACTTAAAAAAAATTTATCCATGGACATATACGCAAGTTGTAAGGTACACAGTCATGTATAGGGCTTCTGATATGTTTTTTTTCTTTCAAACAACTGCGTATAAGTATGCGTATATGAAACCTGATAAACTATAGCCCGTGTACACCTAAGTTTTAAAATTGTGCCCTAAATAACTTAAAAAATGGTACCTAATTACAAAATTTATTCCACTAAAAAGAAAGAGGAGAGAAACATGATTTATCTAGTCCAAATGGTCATCAATTCCGTCGCTCCTAGCTCCTGCAATCACCAGTTGAAGTTCAGAGGCAATTTGGTCCAAAATCCATTATTTGCGTAAAAAACACAAATGATATAGTGAAATTGATTTTTTTTACTATTGATACAAAAAATTTACCCACTTTGCATAGTTTCGTCCAATATTTTGGCCTAATGGACTAATACGATAGTGGATGGAGTTGGGTTTTGTAGTTATATCCATGGATTCTTGTGGTTTCTAGCACCATGTCACTCATTCGTAACTTTGGAAAAGTATTTTCGTTACCCAACATATAGGATAGGTATCCAATCCATCATTCACACTTGCATCATCCTAGACTTTTCACTTGTATGCCTTAGGTACGAACCAATTTTATAGCAACACATAACCTTCTATCTGCAACTAGAAGTGTCGTTATCAAATGGTAGAGACTTACCAAACATGGGTATTGTAGTTAGATTCTCTGCTTCATTCGATGCCCATGCAAACATTTTTGTCTGTAGGACTAGGACTCCCTTATATCTAATACATGACTTTATGTTGAACCTCATTTATTACTCATAAACATGCTGACCTATACCTAGATGACTCCCAAGCGAGTTTGATTTAAGCTCTTTTCTGACTCATTTCAAAAAGAGAAAATATTTTCGAGTGAACTTGTCTCTTTCACACTCATACATTGGATTTCAAAGGACGTCTATTTGGTGCACGTTTATCCCTTTTTCAAACCAAGTACACTAAGATTACAAAAAAGGACATTTTTTGGTGTTAAGTTGTAATTATATCTCATGCTCTTTCTTGCAATATTGAGCCTATTTTTGGTTCTCTCTTTTGTGTTATAAGCCTCTCACTTCAACAGTTTGCATCATCAACCAAGAAGAGCCTTGTTTATATCCTTTGCATATTGAAACCCTATACCCAAGAGGAAACACTCCCCTAAGTGTCCATCTCTCACATGCACCTCCTTGCATTGAGCATAGGTATGTTCCACTACTAGAACTAGATTTTCTTACTTGTGACACTTATTTCCTCCTCTGTATGATAGCATTCATTTGAATATGAAAAAAAAAAAAGACAGGAGGGAAGGGAATATTCTCTTATATTGGTAGAATTTGGGTCACCTTTGAACAGAGCACACAATTTTTGAGTCCACTTGTCATAAACATTTTGGTTTTAGCACGATAGTAGGAAGTTGAGCTCGTTACAGAGAGTTTACTCCCCCGACTGATTAATCTTCCAGTCCTTATGGATATTTTTATTGAGGCCTCCTGGATATCAAAGTTTCATCATTGAATCTATGCTGTCAAAGTCTTCCATATGACTCATGTTCTTGTTCAAAGGATGTCTATCAAATTGTGTCAACCATTCCTCAGAAATATTGACTTTGCATGTCATCCATACCCTCAGTGTGTCTCATAATCACATGAATTTTTAGTCCTATTGTGCACCCTAGTCCTACTTTCCTCATTGGTAGGTAACCTTGAACCCAACAGTTAACATTTCATCATTGGTCATTGACTGGTTGGTTTCCCTTATGTTCAACGACAAGAAATCTATTCACACATTGGGATTCATGTAGTGTCTTCGATGCCATTATCCTTATTTGTGGTTTCCTTTCCTTTTCCAGTAGTTTTCCTTATTGGCTACTATTTATCGGGTATTTTTCATGTACCTCTTGCATCTCACACACGCGAAAGATGCACAGGATCATTGGTTAGTGAGCATGTTCTTGTCTGATTTCCTCCAAATCATTAAGCTCCTTCTTTGTAACTAATGCTGAATGATGAGAGATGCCTTAATGATCTCCTTTCAATGGGTCTCCTTCCATTGACTTCAACTCATCTATTCTAGAGATTATACCTAGAGTCCTATGAGTACCTAGAAGCTTGCAGTCATTAGTGGCAGGCTCTCTCGTCATCGACAGTTGGAAATACTGCAATGTCTTCTGATCGATGGATTCTTCAAGTGTTCGAACCTGACACATCTGTTCACACTTGTAAGAATGTACTCGGCGCCTTGATACCTACATTAATTATTGGTAGGTTGTCTTTCATTTTTTAATGATATAACTTAATGACCGGTAATCAAACAAAGTCTCATTGTGTTCGAACTCAACTCCTTTATTCACATGATGTAGACTTGCACCTTTGGCAGATTGTGTAGAAGACTTGAATACATCACTTCATAGTCGTATGTTTCCTAAGATGTTGCTAACTTTCATTGGACCAGTACCTATGTGACTCCAATGATCATGGGAGATCAGATTGTACTCCATTTTATAAATATATCATTAGATTGATTTTGGGACTGGTTTTACTGGGCCTTTTCCATGACTATGACAGCCTTTGTCATGTAGCCACCTTTGTATTTCCTATTCATGGCCATGGAAAACTGTTTGGTATATTTTCACATGGATCTACAGTGTAATTCAAATTGGCATCCATGTGTGCAAAGTCAGTATAGATTGTAATAATATCATGAGAAACTAGTTCTTCCAGCTGAGTCCCCATTACTCAACTTCTAGGTCTTATAATGTATTTCGACCATTACAAATACTCCTCTGACCTCACACATTAGGGGGAATCTGTTATAGCAAGATTTTCCTCACCCTATGCAAACTTGCACATAAGGCCTTTTTTTGTTTCCCTATGCAGACTTGAAGTCCCTTTTTACAAATCACAGAGCTAAAAACATTATTTTTTCATGTATACACTCCCTACCTATTATACAACATGTGTATACACAGGTTTCACCACTACAACCCGTGTACATCGGGTTTTGTGCCAAAAATTAAAAATTGGTGTCGCGTTTCCATGGAACATCACGAGATCCACGATCCTTGACCTTCCATATACTGGAAACGTTCCAACTCAACCCTTCAGTTCCACTTGAAGGATACAAATGGGCCAAGTCCAAGCTATAGAAGAGAGGAGAAGAATTCAACTTTGAGATTAAAGTTACTCTGGAGAAATTATTCACTTCATATTGAGTTTGCATCACTTTGTCCTTTTAAGTTTGAACACATTGTTAATTCCCCAAGCTCTTCTCGACTTGATTGAGAACCTCATTGTCTCTCTTATATGAGCTTGCCTTTGGTGGAGGATTGAAGTGGTGGAGGCCCAGCTGGAAGGGACTTCGTTTCTCGGTTCTGAACCGTGCCGACACAAAAGTTTGTAGTTCATTCACTTCTGTTGATGACATTTTAATAGAAATACTTTTTTCTCGTCCAATTAACATCTTGAAAATATTTGAATTGTTATTCCATGGGAGTATTTGTTATGAATGTTCATGGATTATGCTATTGAATGTGATAACATTATATATTATCACCATATGCTTGTGTTTCTTGGTTGTTGAGGACAAGTTGCAGGTGTATTTCTTTGAGTCAAGTGCTCAATGGTGGACTTATGTTGTTGGACTAATATGTAAGTGCGGACACAAACAGATCTCCCTAGTTTCACCACAAAACTAGAAAAAAACAAGATAGTATACTAAACATCCCTTAGATTACAGTTATCAAATAGGAAGAGGATCCAAAACACACCTTTTAAATGTTGTAGACTTGACCTCACCAATGTGATCCCAAATCCATTGTAAGGCTTATGGATAAGTATATGCAAAGAAACACGAGCCAACGAAGATAAGAATAAAAAATTCTATTCGATATGAAACTATGTATGTGATCAAGGAATCATACAATATGGACAAATAAAATTTATATAGGAAAGAAAAGTATATCTGTATTAAAGAATGTGGAAGAAAGATACAACCAGATGCCTTGATGTTTTTAGGTTCCTGTTGATGGGTCTTAAGCCCCTTAACTCAACAGTAGGGACCAAACCCGCCACCAAGGCCCAATTAGACTTTGCACCATTTATGATTGGAATGGTTCTCCATATCTCACGATCCAGCCAGTTTAATCGATGGGCTTTATGTTTTCTTGTGGAGGCATATCCTTCAGTCAGGATTTTCTGTTTTGGTATTTTCTCTTTAGTTAGGATAAATGTGAGAAAAAAATGGTATAAACCAACTTGACCACACAACAATAAGGAATTCTAAAGACTGGGAAAGGTTGGGCTCGTGATAACCCTCACTCCAGCATGCAGACATCGATCTCTTACCATAGGCCTAGTAATAATACTTTAACTGTGTGAGAACTCAATCACTAGCTGAGATTTTAACCTGAACTATCCAAGAAACAAAATGAGAGAAAAATTAACTATTGCAAACGATAATCCTATATCACATGCCTAGTACTAATACGTTGACCATGTGAGCATCCAATTACTGTTTGAGAATACTAATTATTAGAAGAAAAAATTTATATGATAAGATCAATAGAAAGAAAAATAATTCATCTACCATAATCCTTCATCATATATCCACACAAGGATTCATCATTTCCATCATTAGAGAAAATAACAACAAAGCAATTGCACCAGATAACTTGACAATATATTTGATAGCTCTTACTTGTTACATCTTCTCATGAACTGAATAGGAAATAGTTCTTCTCCAGGCTCAATTACACATGCATATGATGAAAACAACTTCGTCTCTGGTCTAGAAGGACTTCTTCATTCATAGCAGCTCCAAAATAATTCTGAACAACTAGAAAGAAAAGCATTCTTGCAACAAACCATTGACCCTTAGACCATCGGGTGAATGTTCCTATTTATAATATAAAGTCTTAACAGTAATTAATGGTAAAATACAATTTGAGATAATAAAAAATTGCCATGTGGCGTCATCATCTGACAGTCTTTCAACAGTCCACTCGAGTTGTTTCTTGAAAAGGGTGGATTCTTTCATAATCAGACCATCTGATAAAGAGTTCTTCACAAGTATGGGCCCATGGGAATTTGTGATGTTCCGTTGGGGCCACATATATCCCTCTGATGTCCGTTGCATGCGCTCGGTATTTTATCAAGGTGGAATTCAACTATTGCAACATGGTTTTATCTCTGATCGGATGTTTTGTGAATTGTCGCACCTGTCCCGGCCTCGCATCGTCTACCTTCGTGCACTCTTTGGCCCATAGGAAGTCTTGTTCGACATACATCTTGAGCACGTTTATTATGTCAATAAACTCACTAGGGTTTCTGAACTTGGGGAGCTTGATATCTTTCATTACTTTATTAATTTTATCCCAATGCTTCTGGCACTTGGCATATTGTTCTTGGATCTCTCGATGTGGGTCCCAGGACATCTTAGTCCAGTATTATGTGGATCTCTTTATGCGGTCGAGGCTATTTTTTCTTAACATCCAAATGCCATGTTCTTCCTTTTCTCGACCCTGTTGGACGACCTCAATGTATTCGAGCCTTTCCACCACTTGCTGCACTCTTTCATGACATCGTTCGATCTCCTTGCATGCTACGAGAGCCATGAGAGTGTCCTCCTAGAATTCAATTATATTTTCAGTTAACAGGGTTCTTTCTTTCTTGTACTCATTATAAACTCTTGAAAACTCACTCTTCAAATATGCTGCAGTTAGTGTGGGGCCTTTATAATACTCAACAATATGGAGCAAGTGTTCCAGTTCCTTTAGAGTATCAGCTAGTTCTCTTTCATCCCTCCTGGCCCTATCCTAGGCAACATCAAAGAGGGCTCTTCCCATGCTTATTAGTTCATACATGCAAGCATTTGTTGTGTTGATCAATCTTTCCTCTGTGGTAACCAAAATAGAATGGCCCACAGTAATTTTCAAATTCTTAGTAATCCTTTGTATGATGGCCTTCCTCTTTTGATCATAGGATATCACATAGATGTCTGCTACTTCATCTACCGGCTATAGTATCTATTGGTCACCCCATGTGAGCATGTTTCCCAGGCTGTCGATGGTATATATTATGTCAAGATCAGACTCTTGAACCTCCTTGTTTTGCTCCAAAGGCCTGACCTCTTCCTAATGTTTATCGGGGACCTGAGTATCAAGTGGAATGGAAGTGTCGGGAGTGAGCTCAATACTTCCCTGTATTCTATCCGTGGCATTGCCGACATCCTTCTGCGAGTATCTTTCTTTTGACACGTCCAATTCTAAATTATCCTTGGGGCTACCTGCTCAGGTCTCCGGTGCATCGAGCATTTATGTGTCTAAGCTAATTTCGACTCC
Source organism: Picea glauca (assembly GCA_000966675.3). Classification (NCBI taxonomy): domain Eukaryota; kingdom Viridiplantae; phylum Streptophyta; class Pinopsida; order Pinales; family Pinaceae; genus Picea; species Picea glauca. Next base: position 898,749 of record JZKD02S1756660.1, read on the forward strand.
TTTTTCTTCTCGTGTGTCCTCTTGAATCTGAACATCGGGAACAAGAGGTGTTTTTTCCTCAGCTACCTTCTCTTCTTCTACATGCACAAAGGTTTTCTGAGATGCCTTCGGACTCTCATCATCACTATATATATCTATGAACTAGGACAGAGGGTTAGGTGCACTGGTTTCGACTGACACTCGACCTGGCTTTGATTGAGTCGTTGCGCCTGCCGGTGAATCGACTAGTGGCAGTGTGGATTCAAGGTCATCTGACCCTTTGATGTTATCGAGGTCTGTGAGCTCGGGGCTACCTACCCATGTCGGGCTCTCTTCTGGGTTACTGGTCGGAACGCTTGATAAGAGGGTTGTATCATTCGATGTCAGATCCATTATTTGCTAAGCATGTTGGAGCAATAGTGTCCCTCTTTCCCTTGCACCTAGAGTTCTGAGAAAATTCCAATTCTATACATGGGATTCTTGGGGAGCTTTCATTGTTTCGATCGATTCAAATGTTAGCCTTTCTTCCCCAGTCCTGAGAATTTCTTCCACTCTTTGTGCTCTTTCATCCAAGGACTCCACTTTCACTTCCCAACTCATGGCCTTGAACTTGGTTATTTTGGGGTTGGCCATTCTTGCCACTACCTCATCCCAATCTTGAGTGTTTTTAGTGAATATTTCATCCTCAAACCAATCATGGGCATAAGGCCAACAAGACGATACTTGTGATGCATGTTTTCAGACCAGACCCTTGGGATCTTGCTTGCGAAAATGTTCTGTCTGGAATCAAAAATCCAATTGACTTAATCCTTCTTGCTTGGCCTATGCACTGTCTTTAACCTGGTAGAAGCCGATATGAAACCCAAAGTGTATGAATTCTCGCTTCTTATCCTTCACCAAAGTGGCATTGTACCCCTGCAATATAGTTTGGTAACATATTTTCCATAGTACTAGTCAGTCGGGGACATATATAGGTAGCAAATGTGGTGCTCCTATGGCACTGAATACCCTAATGTAGGTTTCGTGCTCGTCCAGGTACCAGTGACCAACTTTTTATATAACATTTTTGGCTGCATAAGACAACCTTGGGCACTCCTTGAATAGTAAGAAATGAATAGGTGCGATAAATTGGTCACAAATGAGAGAGTAGGATCTTTTATACTTGTTCTCCCACAAGATGCTAAAATAGACATGGACCGGGAGCTCGGAAGTGTGTCAGCTCAGGTTTATTCCTGTGAAGTCATTTCTTGCACAGATGACGTCCAATAGATAAGACACCATGTATAAGGCAGGAGTTTCTCCTTCCTTTGGCTACTGAGTCTGTAGAATGCAGGTGCTAAGATGTTTGGAGATGATTTCACCCCAGTTGATGCTTGTTCCGAAGATGGTGACAGTAGAAGCCAACGACATCCATGCCTCCAAAAACCTGGAGCAATATTTTTCTCCATGCAACCGGTAAAGGAGATCCATTAGATAGATATAAGGTTGTCTGAGGTTGGTCGTCGGTTACCAGCGGAAGTTTCGGTTGGTGAATTTTTTGTCTTCTCTCCACCAGGATGCCATGATTTTGCTAGTGTTGTGCTTCTGATAAAAATTCACAACAAAATCCTTGTTCAAACGTTCATCTAGCTCCCTGAGCTTGTAATACTTTTGGACTTCTACTGGGAGGAAAACCCCGATGATTTGACCATTATCATCATTAATTACACACTTATGTGCATCATTGTGATCAATGAGCCATTTCAAAATTTCAATGCAAGAAAATACTGGAGTCCTGCTCACCACCATGTGTAGGTAAGCCTTGTGGATGTTGACGAATACCTCATCATCCAACTTCCTCATGTCAGGATCGCTATGCGAGGCATACTCGGGGAAATCTTCATGCTTTATTTCCCTGAACAAGTCTTCCCATCACGGGAATGTTGTCTTGGTCCCAATGTTCGCCTCTGAGTCCCCAAAGGGTGGGGGCTAAGCGAAGGATTCTTTGATGATCGTCTTGATGATTGGCATTGGCTTGGAAGTGAATTCCAATTTTCTTGCAACGGTTGGGGAGGAGCCTTCTCCTACTTCTGATTCTTGCAATTTTGGGACTATAGGAGATTTCCTGGTGGTAGGTTTCTTCGGAGGCATCGTTCCTGCAACCGAAGACGCTCAATTAGTGCCAATACATAGAATAATATTAGATCTTAATTATATGTGAAATGAAATCAAAACCAGACTAGTACATACCTGTATGATTTCTAAACTCTGTTGCTTAATACTCACTATACCTTGGAAGCCTTCTCTGGGTTGTTCATCTTGCTCCTCTGGATGTTCCAGACCTCTTTGCACACATAATGCTCTACTCATAATAATTCAAGGTAATATAACGAGAGAGAACTTACCAGTCGCATCAAGCTGTTAATACAAGTAATGGGACGAAATTTAAACTACTTACCACCAATTCTCTGTAATCAATTTTACATAGGTTGATGACGGAGGCACATGGGGAGATGCATTGTATCTATAGGTTAAAACCGTCATTGGGATTTGTGCATGAATTAGAGACTAATGCACGATCTTGGAATTAATCAATCAATTAAATGCATCGTATCTAGCGTATCTTAGAGCTAAAACGTCCCATCGTGTCATTCTCTGAAAGGGGAAGTCAAGGATTGGCGTAGAGCTACAGGATTCTTTATTGATACTCCTTACAAAATAAAAATTGTCGACGCCGATTGCTTTCATCGGATGGTTCTGACGTGACATGTGGCGGATAAAGACAGGTGACTGGACTCACGAGTGCCAACATAGGTGGTAACCTTCTTTCAGTTGTGCACTTCCTATCCTAGCCTAGGAGTCACCGATGTTGATTAGATATCATGGGTTAGTAACCGGGGATGAACTTATCACATCCTTTCCCTTGGGATGGCTTGTTGGAAATCCGTCGATGCCGAAAAGTTTTTACAGGATCGACCATCGACGATTCCTCCCTTTCCCCGCAAATGACTATTTTCTTTTGTGTTTCACCAATGTTGAATGAAGTCGGTCATTGACAACTTTCTTGTGCAATGCTTATCACGAAAGAACAACTCCCCGTTTACCAATGCTGACGAAAACCGATCATCAGTGTCCTTAGTTTTCTAGGACAATTTTCTTTCACCTCTGATTCTTCCGGGTGCCGAAATTTGGACGCGTCAGGTGAAATGACTTAGTGGTTGATTCTTTAGTCAAATGTTACTCCCTTTAAGTTGTGATGGTTTTGAAATGTTCAGGGAAACTTTTAAAGAATCAAGGAAAAATTGTAGAAAACAAAGATAAGAGAAAACAACATTGTTTCGAATTAAACAATAAGTGGTACCCAAAAAGTAGAGTTTGGCAGAGAATTTTTTAGGGTGTGATGAGAGATCAACAAATGGAGATTCACTGGGCGAAAGAAGAATATATGTTCTTCCTTCAATAACCTTAACTCACGTCCTCCTTGTTTTGTTTATATTTATTTATCTATTATTATATATATATATATATATATATATATATATATATATATATATATATATATAATTTTTTTATTGGAAATATTGTTTTAGGGCCTGACCATTTACTGGGAGGGTGTCAGGTTCTCCCTCCAAGTTTTGCAATTGATAAGTACCTGCCCCTATATTTTCAGCGACCTGGAAAAATCCAAGCCATAGGTTCTGAAACTTAGAATGCTTCCCTTTTGGCTCATTCGCTATGTCCCATTTTAGTACCAAGTCTCCCACCTCAAAATTCTTTTCTTTGGCCTTATGCTTATCGAACCATCTTTTCACTATCTGTTGGTGAGCTAGGAATTTTTACTTAGCCTTCTCTCTCTATTCTTCTAGCATGAGTAGAGTATTGATTATTTTTTGCATGGTCAATGAGTATTCCTCGTTGGAATCTTGGTCCAATTGAAGAGATGGAAGATAGAGACCATTTGAAAGGATGGATTCTTGCCCGTAGACCAGAAAGTACGAGGAGTTTCCTATGGATTCTTTGGGTGTGACCCTATCGGCCCATAAGGCATTATGAAGTTGATTATGCCAATTTATTTGGTTATCTATAACTATATTTTTTAATATCCTTACCAGATTTTTGTTAGTCAACTCCGCCACACCGTTTCCCCGAGGGTAATAATTTGTAGAGTACTTGATTATGAATCCTTTGTCCAAAGAAAATTCTATCAATAGTGTAGAGGAGAAGTAAGATGCATTATAAAATACCATAACAGAGGGGATACCAAACCTTGTGATTAGTTTTTGTTCTATGAATTGGATCACTACCTTCTCATTTACATGAGTCAGAAGGATGGCCTCCACCCATTTTTTGAAACAGTCGGTGGAAGTAGGAATGTACTTGTGCAGCTTAGAAGAGCTGGGAATAATCTCATCCAAGTCCTTAGAAGAGCAGCCTCGAGTCCTTAGGAATGTAATTGTTCAAAGACGCGCATACTTACGCTAGAAACTGTAAGACTTGTCAAATAAGAATTGTAAAGGAGAAAAGGGTAGCAGTCCCACTTCAGCTTGTGACTGTTTCGAGGCTGCTCTTCTAAGCTACTTGGCTGAGTAGTAGGTAAGCCAAGTCCTTGTACCAGGAATCTCATCTTGGGGGGATGTATGCTACTTCTCCACACCATAGAGCTATTTCATTCTCCCATTCGGAGTCTTCATTTACTTGATCCTGGGCTTTGGTTGCTAGCTTGCACAGACCTTGTCCTTTTACCAACTTGGCAGGTTTTATGTCTAGATCAAATTCTTGGACTACTTCCATCCACTTCCCTCTTCTTTCTCCCATTTCTTGTTGGGTGAAAAAATGTCAGACTGTAGGGTGTGGTACAATCACCTTAGTGTGATTCTTGAGGATGTAGGACCTGAAATGCTTTACTACCTTATAGATTGCGTAGGCTTGATTGTCTATGGCAGGATAGTTGAGCTCAGCTCCTTGAAGATTAGTTATCATAAATTATACTGGGGCTTCATTGTTGTCATCATCCTTCTGAGTTAAAACCGTAGCCAGCGACTGGTCAGAAGTGAAGGTATATAGATTAAAGCCTCTATTGAAATCGGGACTTCCCAGCACCGAAGCCCGGGATATGGTAGCTTTGATTTTGTTGAAATAATATTATCATTTGTCATCCCACTTAAATTTGACATCTTTGAGAATCATATTTTGTAAGGGTTTGATAATTTCGGTGAAGTCGGGAGTGAACTTCCTCACGAAATTGATTTGCCTAAAGAAAGACTGCATGGATTTCTTGTTATGAGGTAACAGAAGTTGTGCTACGGCCTTAATCCTTTCGGGGTCTATGTGAATCCCTGCTTGAGATATAATATGACCTAACAACTTCCCTTCTTCAACCCCAAAGATATTTTTCTTAGGATTTAACGATATACCATATTTCCTGCATCTTTCAAAAATCTGAGTTAAGTGTTGGATGTGCTCCCTCCCATCCTTCGAATACATCGTCACGTCATCTAAATATACTACTACACGCTTGTTTATAAGCCCTCGGAATGCCATGTCCATGTCCCTCTAGAAGGTTTATCCTACATTAATTAAGCCGAAAGGCATGCGTTTATAAGCGAAGGTTTCCCATTTGGTTCGGAAGGTGGTTTTCAATTGGTCTTCCTTTGAAACCAACACTTGATTGTATCCTGAGAAACCATCAAGCAAAGAAAAAATCTCTGAGCCCAACACGGTCTGTAGAAGTTGTTCCATCAGCAGGACAAGATAATTTCCCTTCTCCGAAGCTTTATTGAGTCTCCAAAATTCTACGCACAATCAGATTTCTCTCGATTTTTTCCTCACCGGAACGAGATTTTCTACCCAGGCAGAGTGCCTAATCTAGTGTTACACATTATTTTTGTCATCCCTATGATCGTTAATAATGTAAACCTATCTTTTTACTTCAGAGGGGTCAGTGGCTTGAGTTCCTGAAGAGAGAAGGGAGAAGAACTTTTCCTGAGAAAAGAAGTTGGATTTTCCTTTGGAAAAACCCTATAAAAAAGGAAGTTCGCAGGTTGCTATATAGGCAGGGTGCGAGAATGCCTGATTCTTGCAGGTTGCACCATAGCTGGGTTGTGAGAGGTTCATAGGTTGCTTTATAGGCAGGGTGTGAGAATGCTTACACATGGGAAAAATGAGCGTTTTCTCGAATCTTCTGGAAGGAGAAACTTCCAGGGTGAGGTGCAATCTGAATGGTTTGGATATTACTCACTTTCATGATTTAGTGGGATCATCCTAACCTCCTCACCTTATCCTCTTCAACTTATAAAAGGAGAGGAGCTCTCATGGAGAAAGTTATCTTTTGTTAGCTTTGGAACTTTTGGGATTAGCTTGGATTGGATTGAGCTTTGGATATTTTTATCTTGGTTAGATGAGCCACTTTGTCAAGATAGATTGTGAATATTATCAGATGTGTGCTCTCAGAATTCTTGGAGTGAAAGTGTGTGGGGAACAAAGGACAGTTGGAAGGGACCTTATGACATCAAGGCCATGGTTGTAATCTCTATTTCACATTTAATATGATACAGTAATATGATTCTTTCCTATAAAGCTTGTTGTGTTTTATTGTATGATTCCTTGATCACATACATAGGTTTATATTGAGTTTATGCTATTACTATCACTTTGGTTGGTTGTGTTCTTTTGTAGGTTCATCATTGTATGAGTGTTGGAACAGAGCTAGAATGGAGATGGCGAGAGGAAGTGACATTTAAACGGTATGTCACTCACCCCTCTTTAGTTAGTAAATTCAATATCTAAAACCTAAGGAAAGTGTCATGTTCTGGTGTTTTTTGTTCTATATCTAGGTGGATCTAGGGAGATCTGTTAGTGTTTTCACCTACCGATTAGTTCGTTAACACCTGGAAAATTATCTTCGCATCCAGGAGTTTCCTTAATTCCTGGTACATGAGATGTTCTAATGAAGGGTGATATTTCCTAAGCTTCTGTTGGAAAGGCTTGAATTCAGGTTTCAACGAGATGGTGTGCTGAATAATATGAGTATCATATGTTTTCAACTCCTTATAGGACCATGCGAAAATGTCTTGGTATTGTCTAAACAGATTAATGTAGGTCTTTATTTCTTCCTTAGATATAGTTTTTCCAAGGTTTACATTCCTTGGGTTCTCTAGGGTCCCAAGATTCACAATTTCATGGACAGGACAAGTGCTACCAGTCTTTGTGCTTTTAGGACCTCTGAATCATTCCTTTATATCAAATAGATATTCTAGATTAGCTACCCCTTTCAGGATCGTATGGGCCTTTGATATATCCATATGTCGGTCTTCCATAGGACCCCTTTCCATTGAGTTCTCTTGGAACTCTTCATCATCAATAGCGAGATCTTTCAAAATTGTCCTGATTGGTCAAAAAACTTATGATCTGTTCATCTCCTTCGAAGACTTTCCAATTACAAATGTTATTAGGTACTAATGGCTTGTAGAACAGTTCTATAGTGAATTGGGAGGCTTCATAATCTTCTAAAGGTGATAGCCTAGAAGAGGCTGTGGCTAGAGAATCACCAAGGGTATTTTTTTCCCTGGGGATTATGGTAATGTTGAAAACTCCAAAGCGTTCTATTAACCTATGCACCTCCTACTGGTAATTCTTAAGGTGGGGAAAATTGCAATGTATTGTGTTTCTTACTTGTCTAATTATGATTTTTGAGTCTCTGAAAACCTTTAATTCTTTGACATTAAGATCTATGGATTTCTTTAACCCTTGCACTAGGGCATCATACTCGGTAGTGTTGTTCGTGCACTCGAATTCTAGCCTACAAGACAAGAAATGACGCCTACCCCATGGGTCGATTAGAATTCACCCCGCTCCTAATCCTTCTTGTGACTTGGATCCATCAAAATAGAGGTTCCAAATACATGAATTCCAATCATTCCTTCCTTCACCATTTTTGATGTTATTTTGTCCACCCTTTCCTTCCACCCGACCTAGCACGGGGTTTTGAAAAAAGAGAGAATCTTCTGTCGGCATCGGTGATTTCTCCTAGAAAGGAAGCTCAGAGTTTTGGGTAATCGAAACATTGGATATGAGGGGAGAGAAGTTCCTAAAGTAGGAGTCACAAGAATAATTACCCAATATGGGAAAATCTGTGGAGGCTGGTTCATTAGGGGCTTCCAGATTGGTGATCGTGTGCTTCAGATATCTCTCCCTATCAATTTGGATCATGTTCTTGTATCATTTCAGTGGTATCCAAAGGTGTGCCCAGTAAGTACTAAAGTATCCATTCATCTTTTTGGACCAATATCAGCTCAATAATAGCCCATATGCCTCAGGGATATCTACTACAATGATATCAATCACCTACATGAAACTAGGGTGTGTCGCTATCTTGATCATCACATCTTTGAGTTCCCCCATAACCTTGACCTGGGTTCTGTCTAGTTGTATAACATGCTTATCACTTTTGAGAGGGACAACAGCTATTTTATTACAAATAGCCAAGGGCATGACATTAGAAGACGCTCTAGAATCTACCATAAAATTGTGAAGATTCCTATTGAAGACTTCGAATGTTAAAAGGAAAGGAGGCATGAAAGGTCTCTCCTTCCTGCCTTCTGAGCAGGTGTTTATCGTTGGTTTGCTTGCCAAATCTGGAGGGGGTAGATTCTTCTCTCGACCATCACCGGTGGCTGGGTTTTCTACAGAACTTAGAGCCTGCAATAGAAGGTCTTTCTATTGAGGGATTCTACATATGTCCATAACTAATATATTAGCTTTCAGCTTCTCCAAATCTTCGACTACGTTATAATCTAGCTTAGGATATTCCTGCGTATGGATGCTTATAGGTTGTTTACTGGGAGCAACAAGCATTCTCGGGAGATTGGGAGTTAATTTAATTTGTGATACACAGGTGGTATCGGTATCTTTTGGGTCGGGTTGACCCTTACTACATGTTTGTACCACTGATATCTCTGTGGGTGGTGCCTGAGGTTTAAACAGATCATCCGAAGATGTGATCATGTCGGGATCCCATATTATCATGGTCGTGTCTTGTGGTGGGTCAGCCTCTTCTTGATCGACAATGTTAAAGGCCGAACTATTGGGTGGTTCGGTCAGAGAGACTTCACCCAGAAAATGATTGGCCATTAAATTCATGGTTTTGAACCACTGAGGACATTCCCTTTCTGAGTGGTTCTCTTGGTGGTAAGTACAGAAAGAATCAGATGTGACATTCCCTAAGTCAATGTTTAGGTTGGTTCGGGGAGGTTCAATTGCTTTGAAAGGATGGTTTCTTTTAAAGAAAGGCTTATAGGGTCTTTGGCCTTGGTTTCCCTCACCTGCATTTATTTTCATATCTATAATCTCATTTGATAGTTTCTTAACCATGCGTTTTAGCTCTTCTATATCCCCATTACCCTTATTGGGAGTTGGTTCAACCGACTTCCCCGATGGTCTAGTCAAGAGGAGTCCTCTCCTGGGAGGGGGTTGGATTTCTTTTCTCGCTAGAGATGCATGGCCTTCTTTACACCCTTTCATCTGGAGCTCTATTGTCTTGGCCTCTTCTAAATTCTCCAAGAGGGTTTGCTTAGCGACTCTTTTAACAAACATGGAAATACAGGCCAGAAGAGCGTTAGCATAGACCTCAATTTGCAACTCTTGACCCGATGTTGTCGTGGGCTAAAACTTGTTTAGGATAGTCGTGAATCTTTGATTGAAATCTTTGACCCTTTCCTTTGGGGTCATGGTGGCTACGAAAAAATCGGCCATAAGGGCTCCCGTGGTAGTTTCTTCGGCAAATTTGTCTAGGAAGTCCTTTTGGAACTTAGTTCAACTGGTTATGGATCCTACTGGCAAGTTAAAACAACAAGTGGAAGCCAAGTTCTCAAACATGTAGGGGAAAAGTATGCATACCACGTCTTCATGTTGAACGTTCATAATCTTGATTGCAAGTATGAACTTCTTGATATGATCTTTGGGAAATCCTGAGGTCTCAAGATCATACTTGGGGAGGAACTTTTCAGGGTGCTTAGTGATATTGTGTATTCGTCCAGGGATGACCACAGCGTCCCCGACCAACCAAGGTTGTTCGCCTTGAAGTGTAACTTCTCTCTCCTCCTCATGACCATTGTTCTCTTCCATATCTTCGGAGTCAGAGTTAGGCTCTTCCTCCTCTGAAGGATCGTTAGGTTTGGAGATGTCGTTGACTAGCATCTCAGGTATGAGGTCAAGAGATTCTTGGATTTTGGCGATCGCGAAGTCTATTAAGTCTTCGACAAATTGTACGAAAACTTCGTCGGGAGTGCTGACCACTGGTCTGCCTTGTTGTTTTCTTCGAGAGAGAATGGGGGTGAATGACAACTTGCCGATTTGCCGAGCATAAGCTCTAGTAATCCTTCTAAACTGATTCACTTCCTCGTGAGGGAGGGAGTAAGGTATTTAAGGGTGAAGATATCCTATCCCGGAGTGGGGCGAGTTATCCTCTTTAGGAGTACTCTGTAAAGGTGGGTTGTCTGTTGGATGTCTAGCCATGCATGTGGGTCGTTACAAATCTGTAGGTTGTCCAAAATATCATATAACTTATATATTCATCCATTCATTCTCAGGCCCTCCTTCTAGCACCAATTCTGTTGATGGGTCTTAAACCCCTTAACTCAATAGTAGGAACCAAACCCGCCACTAAGGCCCAATTATACTCTGCAACGTTTTTGATTGGAATGGTTCTCCAGATCTCGCGATCCGGCCAATTTAATCGATGGGCTTTATGTTTTCTTGTGGAGGCATCTCCTTCAGTTGGGATTTTTTCTTTTGTTATTTTATCTTTAGTTAATACAAATGTGAGAAAAATCCAGTATAAACCAACTTTACCACACAACAATAAGGAAGTCTAAAGACAAAGAAAGTCCAGGCTCAGGATAAACCTCACTCTAGCATGCAGACAATGATATTTTACCACAGGCCTAGTAATAATACTTTAACTATGAGAGAACTCGATCACTAGCTAATATTTTAACCTAAACTATCCAAGAAACAAAATGAGAGAAAAATTAACTACTGCAGAAGAGGCTGAGCATGGGATAACCCGCTGCTCAAACATGAAAACGATAATCCTATACCACAGGCCTAGTAATAATGCATTAACCATGTGAGCATCCAATTACTGTTTGAGAATACTAATTATTAGAAGAAAATATTTATATGATAAGATCAATAGAAAGAAAAATAATTCATCTACCATAATCCTTCATCATATATCCACACAATGATTCATCATTTCCATCATTAGAGAAAATAAAAAAAAAGCAATTGCACCAGATAACTTGACAATATATTCGATAGCTCTTACTTGTTACATCTGCTCATGAACTGAATAGGAAATAGTTCTTCTCCAGGCTCAATTACACATACATATGATGAAAACAACTTCGTCTCTGGTCTAGAAGGACTTCTTCATTCATAGAAGCTCCAAAATAATTCTTAACAACTAGAAAGAAAAGAGTTCTTGCAACAAACCATCGACCCTTAGACCATCGGTCGATGTTCCTATTTATAATACAAAGACTTAACAGTAATTAATGGTAAAATGCAATTTGAGCTAATAAAAAATAGCCACTTGTCATCATCATCTAACAGTCCACTCGAGTTGTTTCTTGAAAAGGGTGGATTCTTTCATAATTGGACCATCTGATAAAGAGTTCTTCACAAGTATGGGCGCACAGGAATCTGTGTTGTTCCATTGGGGCCACATATATCCCTCTAATGTCCGCTGCATGTGCTCGGTATTTTATCAAGGTGTAATTCAGTTGTTGCAACATGATTTTAGCTCTGATTGGGTGTTTTATGAATTGTTTCACGGCCTCGCATCGGCTACCTTCATGCACTCTTTGACCCATAGAGAGTCTTTTTCATCATACATATTGAGCACGTTTCTTATGTCGATAAACTCACCAGGGTTTCCGAACTCGGGGAGCTTGATATCTTTCATTACTTTATTAATTTTATCCTAGTGCTTCTGGCACTTGGCATATTGTTCTTGGATCTCTTGATGTGGGTCCCAGGACATCTTAGTCCAATATTTTGTGGATCTCTTTATGTGGTCGAGGCTATTTTTACTTAACAATCGAATGCCATGTTCTTCCTTTTTTCAACCCTATTGGACAACCTCAATGTATTCGAGCCTTTCCACCGCTTGTTGCACTCTTTCATGCCATTGTTCCATCTCCTTGTATGTTGCGAGAGCCATGAGAGTGTCCTCCTGGAATTCAATTATATTTTCAGTTAAGAGGGTTCTTTCTTTCTTGTAAACATTGTAAACTCCTGAAAACTCACTCTTCAAATATTCCGTAGTCAGTGTGGCACCTTTATAATACTCAACAATATGGCGCAAGTGTTCTAGTTCCTTCAGAGTATCAGCTAGTTCTCTTTCATCCCTCCTGGACCTATCATGGGCAGCACTAGAGAGGGCTCTTCCCATGCCTATTAGTTCAGATGTGAAAGCATCTGTTGTGTTGATCAAGCTTTCCTCTATGGTAACCAAAATAGAACAGTCCACAGTAATCTTCCTCTTCTTAGCAGCCCTTTGTATGATGGCCTTCCTCTTTTGATCATAGGAGATTGCATAGATGTCTACTACTTCATCTACCAACTCTGGTATCTATTGGGCTCTCCATGTGAGCATGTTTCCCAGGCTGGTGGTGGTATATATTTGTTCAATATCATACTCTTGAACCTCCTCGTTTTTATTCAAAGGCCCGATCTCTTCCTGATGTTTATTGGGGACCTAAGTATCAAGTGGAATGGATGTGTTAGGAGAGAGCTCAATACTTTTCTGTATTCTAGCCATGGTATCTCCAACATCCTTCTGCAGGGATCTTTCTTTTGACATGTCCAATTTTGACTTTTCCTTGGGACTACCTGCTCGGGTCTCCATTACATCAGGTGTTTCTGTGTCTAAGCTGCTTTCGGCTCCTTTTTCTTCTTGTGTGTCCTCTTGACTCTGAACATCGAGAACAAGAGGTGTTTTTTCCTCAGCTCCCTTCTCTTCTTCTACATGCACATAGGTTTTCTGAGATGCCTCCAGACTCTCATCATCACTATATATATCTATGAACTCAGACAGAGGGTTAGGAGCACTAGTTTCGACCGACACCCGGCCCGACTTTGATTGATTTGTCATGCCTGCTGGTGAATCGACTCGTGGAAGTGTGGATTCAGGGTCATCTGACCCGTTGATGTTACCAGGGTTTGTGAGCTCAGGGTCGCCTACCCCTACCGGGCTCTCTTCTGGGTTACTGGTTGGAATGCTTGATAAGAGGGTCAAATCATTCAATTCCAGATCCATTATTTGCTGAGCATGTTGGAGAAATAGTGTCCCTCTTTCCCTTGCACTTGGAGTTCCGAGAAAATTCCAGTTCTGTACAGGGGCTTCCTGGGGATCTTCCATCATTTCGGTTGATTCAAATTTTACCCTTTCTTCCCTAGTCTTGAGAATTTCTTCCGCTCTTTGCACTCTTTCATCTAAGGACATCGCTTTCTCTTCCCAAATCATGGCCTTGAACTTGGTTATTTTTTGTTCAGCCATTCTTGCCACTACCTCATCCCAATCTTGAGCATTTTCAGTGAAGATTTCATCCTCAAACCGGTCGTGGGCATAAGGCCAGCAAGACGATACTTATGATGCATGTTTCGAGACCATACCCTTGGGATCATGCTTGAAAAAATGTCCTGTCTAGAACCAAAATTCCAATTGACTTAATCCCTCTTGCTTGGCTTGCGCAATGTCTTTAACCTGGTAGAAGCCAATATGAAACTCAAAGGGTATGAATGTCCGCTTCTTATCCTTCACCAAAGTGGCGTTGTACCCCTGCAATATAGTTTGGTAACATATTTCCCCTACTACTAGTCGGTTGGGGACATATATAGGTAAAAAATTTGGTTCTCCTATGGCACCGAAAACCCTAATGTAGGTTTTGCGCTCATCCAGGTACCAATGACCAACTTTCAATATAACGTTTTTGGCCGCATAAGACAACCTTGGGCACTGCTTCTTGAATAGTAATAAATGAATAGGTGCGATAAATTGGTCGCAAATGAGAGAGTAGGATATTTTATACCTGTTCTCCCACAAGATGCTAAAATAGACATGGACCAAGAGCTCGAAAGTGTGCCAACTTAGGTTCATTCCTGCGAAGACATTTCTTGCACAGATGACATCCAATAAATAAGACACCATGTAGAAGGCAGGAGTTTTTGCTTCCTTTAGCTACTGAGCCTGTAGAATGAAGGTGCTAAGATGTTTGGAGATGATCACACCCTAGTTGAATCTTGTTCCAAAGATGGCGATAGTATAATCCAAAGGCATTCATGCCTTTGAAAACCTGGAGAAATATTTTTCTCCATGCAACCGGTAAAGGAGATCCATTAGATAGATATAAGGTTGTTTGAGGTTGGTCATCGGGTACCAGTCGGAGTTTTGGTTGGTGAATTTTTTGTCTTCTCTCCACTAGGATGCCATGATTTTGTTGGTGCCGTGCTTATGATAAAACTTCACAACAAAATCCTTGTTCAAATGTTCATCTGGCTCCCTGAGCTTGTAATACTTTTGGACTTCTACTAGGAGGAAAACCTCGACGATTTGACCATTATCATCATTAATTACACACTTTTGTGCATCATTGTGATCAATGATCCATTTCAAAAGTTCAATGAAAGGGAATACTGGAGTCCTGCTCGCCACCATGTGTAGGTAAGCCTTGTGGATGTTGATGAATACCTCATCATCTAGCTTCCTCATGTCAGGATCACTATGCAGGGCATACTCGGGGAATTCTTTGTGCTTTATTTCCTTGAACAGGTCTTCCCATTGCAGGAATGTTGTGTTGGTCCCAACGTTCACCTCTGTGTCCCCAAAGGTTGGGGGCTAATCGAAGGCTTCTTTGGTGATCATCTTGATGATCGGCACTGTCTTGGAAGTGAATTCCAATTTCCTTGCAACGGTTGGAGAGGAGCCTTCTCCTACTTCTGATTCTTGCAGTTTTGGGACTCTAGGAGATTTCCTGGTTTTACATTTCTTCAGAGGCATCATTCCTGCAACCAAATATGCTCAATTATGGCTGGCACATAGAATAATATTAGATATTAATTTATATGTGAAATGAAATCAAAACCAGACTGGTACATACCTGTATGCTTGCTAAACTATGTTGCTTAATACTCACTAGACCTTGGAAGCCTTCTCCAGGTCGTTCGTCTCACTCCTCTGGATGTTCCAGACCTATTTGCATGCAGAATGCTCTGGCTCATAATAATTCAAGGTAATATAATGAGAGAGAACTTACTAGTCACATCAAGCTATTAATACAAGTAATGGGATGAAATTTAAACTAATTACCGCCAATTCTCTATAATCAATTTTACATAGGTTGATGGCGAAGGTGCAGAGGGAGATGCATTGTATCTACAGGTTAAAATGGTCATTGGGCTTTGTGCACGAATTAGAGACTAATGCTTGATCTTGGAATCAATCAATCAATCAAATGCATCGTATCTAGCTTATCTTAGAGCTAAAACGTCCCATCATGTCCTTTTCTGAAATGGGAAGTCAGGGATTGGCGTAGAGCTACGAGATTCTTCGTTGATACTCCTTACAAAATAAAAACCACCGATGTTGATTTCTTTCATTGGATGGTTCTGACGTGACACGTAGTGGATAAATACAGGTGATTGGACTCATGAGTGCCAACAGAGGTGGTAACCTTCTTACAGTTGCACGCTTCCTATCCTAGCCTAGGAATCACCGATACCGATTAGATATCAGGGTTTAGTAACTGGGGATGAACTTATCGCATCCTTTCTCTTGGGCTAGCTTCTTGGAAATTCATTGATGCCGAATTTTTTTTACAGGATCAGCCGTCAGTGATTCCTCCCTTTCCCCACAAACGACTATTTCCTTTCACGTTTCACTGATGCTGAATGAAGTTAGTCATCAAAAAAATTATTTTTCAATGCTTATCATGAAAGAACAACTCCCTGTTTACCGATGTTGACAAAAACCGGTGATCGACGTCCTTAGTTTTCTAGGACGATTTTCTTTCACCTCTAATTCTTTTGGGTGTCGAAATTTGGACGCATCAGGTGAAACGACTTAGTGGTTGATTATTTATTCAAATGTTACTCCCTTTAAGTTGTGATGGTTTAGACATGTTCAAGGAAACTTTTAAATAATCAAGGAGAAATTGTAGAAAACAAAGATTAGCGAAAACAACATTGTTTTGAATTAAACAATAAGTGGTACCCAAAAAGTAGAGTTTGGCAGAGAATTTTTTAAGGTGTGTTGAGAGCTCAATAGTTCCTTCCAAAAATTCCTTGCTTCCCACACACTTCTACTCCATGAATTCTGAGACTGTGGATTTGATAGCTACTCACAATCTATCTTGACAAAGCAAAGCTCAAAGCCAACATAGGCCCCAAAAACTCCAAGCTACAAAAATTACTCAAACCCAATCAATCTAATTTTCCAAAGCTACCAAGCTAAATTTCTCCATGAGAGATCCTCTCCTTTTATAAGGTGAAGAGGTTAGGATGATCCCACTAAATCAGAAAAGAGAGTAATATCCAAACCAATCAGAGGCCACCTCACCATAGAATATTTTCCTTCTAGAAGCATCGAGAAGATGCTCATTTTTCCCACGTACAAAAATCATCACACCCCTAGAACTGAGAAGAGTGTGACAACGTCGCAGGATAGGTTTAGTGAAACATGTGACAATATGGGATTGTCGCACCCCTAGAAATGGACAGGGTGTGACAATCCTCCTTACTAGGGTTTTTACAAAGGAAAATATGATTTCATCTCTCAGGGAAAGTTTTTCTCCCTTCTTTCCTGAGGAATTCAAGTGATTGATCTTTCTAAAGACAAAGGATATGTTTACATCATTAACGGTCATAAGGGTGACAAAAATAATGTGTAACAACTTCATTGAACATCCGAAAGGGGAAGGCCTTTTATCATGTCTTGCTAGCATATTTGTTTATATAGCATAACTGAGATTAGAGTTGATTTATGCAGTCATTTTTGTCTGTTGTACTTTACCCCTAGCCATAGAGATATTTTCCTCGTAAAACTTGAGCCACATTATAATATTCCAGTAGTTCTTGAATTGTCATAGAATTTCTATGCGCACTACACATAGGTTCTACATCCATCATCCCTTCTTCTGAAAAATCTTGTTTCTAATGGCCTAAAAAATGGCATCTATCAATGGAGATTCATCTTCAAAAGTATATGTTACCTTAAACCTTTGAGTTATCTTGTCCCAATCTGTGGTTTCTCTACAAATTTCTAGTTCTAGGTACCATTTCTTAGGGATCGTTTCCATTATATGTATGAACCTATGCGTCCATTCCTTCTTCAGTATCAAATTCCATATGTTTTTTCACTGTGCAATATGATCTTTTGGGTTAATTACTCCTACATATTGTTTCAGAATATACTCAACCTTGGTACCAAATCTAACTTGCATCAATATTCTACACTCCTTCCAGTACTCTATTCCTTCTTTATGGGTATCCCACCATCTAGTTGGAGTGGCTTTCAAGACAACATATAATGCTAACAATATTTTTTGTTCAGGTATATGTAACTCAAACACCCTTACAAAAGAACTTATATCAGTCAAACCATCATACTTGGGCAGGTCACATAACTCCTTTCCAATCCAGCACAATGATCGAGTAATGAGGGTACACAGTCTGGTTGATACTTCATGCATCCTTTCCTGCCAATGTTCCAGTCCATCCTCTTAATCCAACACACATGATCTAATTTTTCTCCAACTTAGGGAACCATCTATAGTTGGATTAACGTATTCATCCATTCATGTAGTCATATTATATATGTTATCATTTTCATTCCCTTTTGTTGGCTCTATGTACCTCTTTCCTTTTGTCGGATCCAATGGTGCAGTAACCTTCAAGTCCCCTACTTCAAAGATCATTTCCCTTTTATTAATATTAACAATTACCTGATTTTCAAAGGACCATTCAAGCCCCATTAGCATTGGGTATGGCTAACTATTATCCACAATCTCAGTGACTTTGAAATCTTCTACATTGTGCACTCTGTCTGTATTCATAGTTACCCTTAAAAACTGACCAATTGGTACTATTTTTTGTTAGTTCCCCAATATTAATTGGACGAGAGACAAAATCAACTTTGTCTTCCCCATAATTTCCAAGGTTTTATTTGGAAAACAATTTACATTAGAACCCAATTCCAAAATGACCTGGTTCATGTCATAATCCCCAATCTGCACACTTAATCTGAACTTGTCACTTGTCCTCTTTTTGTGTAGTACTTGATTCCATACCCTCTTCATGGTAGGAAGTTCCCTTTCTTGTGAAAAATGATCAATCATTTTGTGCAATGCATTCAATGAAGCTTCATCTTTCATCAATGCTAAACAATTTTCAAAAATTCTTTCAAAGGAATTACCTTTTCAAGGGGCCTTTCCAGGGAAGTACGATCATAGATCAAATGCATGTCAACCCCAGGGGTTGCAGATGATGTTGATGTGATCCAATTTGGTTCTATTATCTCATTCCTTGTTTGTTGATATTTATATTTTTATTTCTTTGAGTCAAATGTAGACATAGGTCCTTTTGATTTCCTCACCCATTGCTCACTCTGCGTCCCTTTGTTTATCTCATCAACTCCTATCTTAGCTCCTTCACACATGACATATTCTATTTTGGGTCTTTCATCATGTATCTCTGCTGATATCTTCTGTATGTTCCGATTCAGGTTCTGGTTTTGATTCCCTCTTGCTTGCCACTTTGCAATTAATTGAAGATTCTCTTTTATAGCACGGCTTAGTGCTCTACAATACGTGCAATTTGAACAAGGATTTGGGTAGTCACGAGCTAAGTGTCTTAGCTGATTACAATTGTAGAAAATTATTGGGCCTCTACTTCCTCTACCTTGAACTTTACCAAAACCTCCTTGGCCTCCTGGATTAAATCTTGTATGATTATTATACCGTGGACCACCTCCTTCCATCGCAACATTTTCCTCCAGAATTCTATACATATCTGAAGTGATCTCTTTCATTAGATCAAATGCAAGACATTCCTTCTCTTCATTCCCTACTGACTTGCAAAAGATACAAAATAAATTCCTTGGTGTACTCTAGTATTTCTACAGTAATGGAAAATCATGCGGATGATGTCCCCATTTCTTTCATATTTCACAGTACCCTCCTCCCAGTAATGGGTTTGGTGCTCTGGTCACCAAATACTACGAAAAGTTTGGGAATCCATCCTTATGGTGGCTTTTATTCATACACTTGGTACACCAAACTTGTTCCCACTTCTCTTTTCCATTTATTGGTTCTGCCAATCAAATTTTCAAGGAAACTTACTGTGTCTAAAATTGAGCCATCCCCCCACCATATCCTATAGGAGAGGCTTCCAACATCATTGAAATATCCAAATATTGAATATGTGACGCAAAATTCTATTGTATCAACGGGCACTGAATGTGTGGAAATAGTCATGCAATAAACCATTCTCTATGTTGTTGATTAGGAATTTGAAATGTCAACCTACCCATCAAATCCTTAAATCTTTGATCATAGTCCCACACTGACTCAGTTTGCACTTCTTTGATTTCCTTCAACTCTGTAATGTACTGTGAATCATATTTCATCTTCCTGAACTCCTTTAGTAATTCTTATTAAATTTCTGTCAATTTCCTTGCTTGACCTGTTGGTGTAGTACTCTGCAGTTTCATGTACCATACTAATGCACGACCTCTAAACATTTTTTACAACTATTCAATATTTTTTTCCTCATCCTAAATATTCTTCACAACCCAAATTGTCTCACATACAAATATGTGTTGATCTAGGATCTCCGACCCAACTCCCTGGAACTTTGACATTCTCAATGTATTGTCTAACCCTTCCATGGTGTTTTGTGTAGTACCTCCTTGTGGTGATGTTGGATGACTCTGAATTGACACACTACTTTCACTCCTATGGATACTGTTGTTTTTTTTTACTCTGCTAACTATAAGTTCTCTTGATAAATCCTCAAATGTTACCTCAGATCTAGGTGACGCACAAGGGGTCATGGAATAGACATAGGACCCATCACGAGAAGGGCATAACAACTCTTCTATTATAGGACTAAATTTATTATCCTCTTCCTTTCCTTTTATGTGCATTATTTCCATGATCTAGACTATTGTGTAGGGTACTCTCCTCTCACACTCACTTCATGACTCTCCTTCCTCAGCCCTAGTCTTCAATATCTTGTACCTTCTTCAACCATGCAATACTCCAAATTTGTCTTCCTCTTCTGGTATGCCTTCCTTGTTTCTCTACATCCTCAATCCCTCCCTTCCTTCTTCATTTCATTCTTCTTTCTTTCCTACCTTCAAACCATCCCCTTGTCATCCCCCAGTTCCCCTATGTGCACGAAGCTCCTTAGCAGTCAGATTCCATCATCATCACACATTTTTCACACAACAATGTCTTTATCTAGGTACCCAATGCTTTCATAAACCTTCCATGCGGACCCTTAAAGAAATCCCTATCTGAGACACTATATGACTGGGCATATTCTACTCCAAATTTCATAATGTAACCCCCTAGTATGTTATTCAACAATAAATTGATTGCACACAAAGTATTATTTCTTACAGAATTCAATTTTCTTACCAACTCAGGGGTCTAGTTCCTCAGGGCTACAATATAGTATCTTTCGGTATTCTCCACTCATATTTCTAACCATTCAGTCAAAATAATCGAAACTTTACCAAAGAAAATATCATGCATATTTGTGAACACATAACTTTTCAACCATTGTTTGTCTCTCATCTGAAGGTTTCTATTCTCTCCTCGAGAAAATTTTCACTCTTTCCTTTCCAACCATTCGATGATCTCTTTCTTAGTCGGCCTCCAAAACATTCCCTCACTTATTGATTATGGGTTTGGGAAACAAAACCATTTGTTGGTGCATGGTTATAAGACCCTATGTTCAGTTTATTCAACCAACAAAACCCTTCAGATACCATCCCTTTCGTCATCAACTGCATGCAAGTGAAGTCTCACTCGAGGTATCTCTTGGGGTTGCAGGAACCAATTTTTTATAGGAACGAGGGGATGTAAGGCTATCATCATATCCGTTACTATTTATCCACCCTATGTGCAATATATGTATTCATATCCTTTAATTAGTTAACGACCTTTATTGTGTCGAACCCTTATAAAATAGATTAAAAAATAATTAACCCACTGTAACACATTATTACTGCACATCAATCATATAGTAAACATATCTATACTAATCATTCATAAAAAGAACATCCATGAACAAACACATCAACACAACACATACAAACACAAGTTTTAGCGTGGTTCACCCAATCCTTGGGCTACATCCACAATGGATGGCTTTTATATTGATATTCATGCAATGATCACCTTAGACCTACACACTACACTTATAATAGATACAACATAGTATATCCTCAATCTAGCCTAGCCGCTATGCAGTGATCACCTATGTCTCTCTACAAAATATCTCCACAACCCTAAGCATATATTCTCAATCATACGCCCGCTAAACTCTTACTTTCAGCAACCTATTCTTCCCCAACCCATTACATATTTATACATAGAGTTAGGGATCATGACCCTAATAGTTTATACCAAAACCCTAACATGTCCTAGTTTTTTTCCTTCGTTTTCGCTAGCATGTTTCTTTTCCTTCCATTGCGCCTACATGCTACTGTTCCTGCTTTAGCGATGAACTATTGATTTCCTACTTTTATGCTAAATTATTGATTTCCTTCCTTATTTTTCTCCTGATCTAACTTTTGTTTTGACCTCGCAATCTTCTCCCTTTTCTACTTTTGCACGTGCTCTTCAAAAATTAATTATTCAAACTTCCTGTCAAATAGATGTAGTACTTGTGTGTAGTGCGCATAGAGCTTCTATGACAGTTCATGAAATATTGGAATTTTATAATGTTGGTAAATAAAATCATGAAGAGGAAGATCCAAGAAATATAAAATACCTGAAAATAAGGGGAAACACGTAGTATAGGGTCAAAATCTTGGAGCCGTTTCTTATGCAAAACCATTAAGGACACGTAAGGTGAATATTGGGACCAAAGGGAATCCAAAGTTTGTGTAGATATGTGATTACTGGAATGATGAAGTTGTGGAAAATATTGCATACTTACTGTGTGAGTATCATGATTTATTCCCAACCACATGTTTAGAAATGAAAGGGATAGTTGGTGAGTTAGGAAAAATGAAGATCCCTTTAAAACCAAATGCTAAACCAGTAAGACAGAGACCAAGATGAACCCAACATATAAAGAGAAGGTAAAGAAAGAGATAGACTGAATGCTAGAATAAGGGATCATTGAACTAGTAGTAGAATCATAATGGATAAGTACAATGGTAGTACAAGATAAGAAAACAAGGGGAATCATAATTTGTGTAGACCTAAGAAAGATAAATGATGCATGTATGAACAATCCATTTACGACACCCTTTACAGATGAAGTGCTAGAGAATGTAGGGGGATAGGAGGCCTACTCTTTCACAGATGGATTCTCAGGATATGACTAGATAAAGATTGTGTAGGAAGACAGGCATAAGACTACCTTTGTGACAGAGTGGGGAATCTACCGGTACATAATGATTCATTTTGGGCTAAATAATGCACCTGCAATTGTTTCGAGGTTCATTTTTGTAGCCTTTAAGAAGTTTATTCATAAGTTCCTTGAAGTTTATTTAGATGATTGGACTGTGTTTATTCTATTAAAACATCATATAGAAGTACTGATGTTAATGTTGGATAGGTGTAGAGAATGTCATATTTCATTGAATTTGAAAAAAAAAAATTATATGTGCCTTTTGGAATTTTGTTGGGCCATGTGGTATGTAAGCAAATCTTACTAGTGGATCCTTCCAATATTGCAATAATTCTGGACTTACCACCACCTACATCAGTACAACATTTAAGAGAAACATTGGGCCACATATGATACTATAGGAAGTTCATTAAGGGATATGCATAGATTACAATACCCATGGAGATGTTGTTGAAGAAATAAGATATATTCCAGTGGAATGATGATTTCCATAAAGATTTAGACACATTGAAGTAGAAGTTAGTGACTACGCCAATTCTGATATTCCCAGATTGGAAGAAGGAATTTCATGTTCATGTGGATGCATCGTCCATATATTTGGGCACAATATTATCTCATCCAAGAGAAGGAGATTTATACCACCCAATTGCATTTGCAAGAAGGAAGTTGTCAATATCAGGAAAGAACTACACAACACCAGAATGAGAGGGGTTGGAAATGATGTACACGTTGTAGAATTTTAGAAACTGTTTGTTGGTTGCTCATTTCAATATGTATACATACCACTCTGCACTAAGATACTTTGCCAGTAAACCATTGTTGGGGGGCGGGGGGGGGGGGGGTAATTTGCAGATGGTTATTTTTGTTCCAAGAATATGAATTTGAGGTCATCGTTAAGCCAGAAAACCTGAATGCAGGCCTATATTATTTACCGCGCATTCTATCAGGAGAAGATGCAGGGAATCTAGATGATAGTTTATCGGATGTGCATTTATTTACACCTACAACAAGAGTAAGTGCACAAAAGAAGTGAGTTACAAACTGTTAAAGGATCACGTAGAGGGAGTGAATTGTACATAGAAGAAATGATTGTGTGGCAAAACGAATGAATAAACTAAAAAGTTGCGAAGAAGAAGTCTGGAATCAGCTGTCAGAGCATGTTGAGTTATAGAGTATTGAAAACAAGCTTCAAACTACATAGGGGAAGGCTCAGAAGATTAAGGAAACTATCAACAATTTCCCACCAGTCGAGAAGATGACGACAACGCAAGAGAGTAAGAAACTATATGTCGAGTTGAACCAGCTAAGGGTCGAGCAAAAATATCACATGAAACATATAGAGACGTTGTAGGAAGAATACTTAAAATTTATAGAGGATATATCATAAGTGCAACTCAGGATCAAACAACTAGTAGAACAAGTTGAAGAGAAATGATAGACTCATATCATTGTAGAATTAGTAGAAACCTTTTTTCAAATGAAACATAGGTCAAGGAAAATACCAATACATCAAAGGTGATTCTTGAAAAATTCAAGGAGAGGTTGAAAAATATATAAGTGGCTTGGGACAAGCTCCAGGTGAGTGTTGGGGGCCTATTGGACAAGAATTTTGGATGCGAATAATTAAGTTTTGGGAACTTTACCATAACGTAGGAAAGAGGAAAAGGAAGGGCTAGAAAGAAGCAGTTCAACATAGTTCAAAAAATTTCCAGTGCTAAAGTAGAGAAAATAAGTAGTTCAGTGCTAAAGAAAAGAAAGAAACAGTTTGGTACTAAAGCAGGTGTTGGTCTTAAATTATGCACCTAACTATTGAAGGGAAGAGCTAGGACACCTCAAGTTTTGGAATGGTTGGTTTTCAATTTTGTTGGTCAGATAGAGGGTTGGTTTACTAAGACAAGAACATGATTGTGTTGGAAAAATGATATAGAAAAGGGTTCTCCTTGGCTGGTGGCACACAAACGATAGGCAAGTGATATAATAGAGGTAAAAAACAAAGGGAAACAACAAACCACTCAAAGAAATAATTTGTTGCAAGAAGTTTAATACTTAAAATTTTATTTCAATACATTAAACATGTATCAAAAATACAATTTCTCCCATAGATTGCAACAAAAAAAAAATCTTCACCAAAGCATTAGCTATTTACAGGTTGTGTATTAGTAAAGATAAGTTATACAATAGTTCAAGGAAATGAAATGTACTTTTCACAAATCAAAACAACATTCAAGATAAGATAAAAGACACATGAAGATTTGGACAAAAACCACTGTCATCAAAAGAATATTCACTAGTTAGAGAGATTTAATCCATGCATAGAACAAGATCAACCAACTGATGTATTTATCTTCTTTTCCCAAAAATCAAACCCTCAAAACATACAAAAATTGCATATTTATCATAGTTGCAGAGGCTCCCATCCATCTGGGAATGAGGCTTAACTCTACACCACCAGTTGTAAAACAACTTATTAAATTAGCTAAAACACGGTTGCCATACATTAAGGTATACTTCAAGATTGACTTAACAAAAAAAGAGTGGTTCTTATCACACATAAAATAACACTTATTAACTTAATCTAAACAGTCTTGCAATTAAAAAACTAAAAACTTCTACTAGAAATGAAACTACACTGATGCACATGCTAGAATGAACTGAGATTTGACAGACAATGAATAGGAGTGACAAAATTGAGTTATGTATCGAGAGTTGGCATCCATGCATTCTATTGGAGGCCATAAGGAGATAACTGGATGTGTTCGCGGCGTTCTTCCTCAACTTATCTCCTTGGGGGAAGAAGCAAGTCTTCTGGCACTTTTCTGGAGTCTCTGATATTCCTTCTGCATTTTGGGTGTGTAGTTTATCCAATTCCCAATTATGGTGTTGCAAGGATTGGACCTGCAACATCAATTCTATACCTTTTGACTATCACCGAGCTATTTTCAGATGAGAAATATGATGCCTTTTATTGGCTCGACGTTCTTGGTTTGGCGTCATTTAAAAACTTCAAAATATGTAATAAAGGAGGATAATTCACTTCAGAAATTTGATGTTCAGTAGCTTTGGAGTGCAGAGTGTACATATCTACCGGAGGACCGAACTCCCAGATTCATGAACCAAGAATTTTTCTAATTAATCTAAGATTAATACTTCAATCATTTTGATATTTTTTCACTTCAGCACTTCGGAGCTCCGGATCTCGGGGGAACTGTGTTTTCTATGAATGAAAATATCTCGAAGTAACAATCTCGCTAAGTCATTAATTCATTCTTATCCTAATCTAATTAACCTGATATTAATATATTCTTACAATTAAATATTTTGGGAGTTCGGGACTCTGACTCTTCGGGGTTCAAGAGTTTCTGAATGTAGAGTTTGAGAATCTCCTGGAGTGACAATGTTGCAGAGTGACATGATAGTTTGGGGCTATGGAACTTTGGGGCTCCGACACTTCAAAGGTTTAGAGAACTATGTTTTCTCTGAATTGGAATCTTTCAGAGTGGCAATATCCTGGATCTGATGTGGCCATATGATGTCACAATCATTGACGTGTCACAAAAAGAGAGTGACACGTGTCACTTAAAAATGAGAAGATGACGTACCCAAAGGTTCATGAAATGAATTCCACATGTCATAATAGATGAATTCCACATGTCTCAATAGATGAATGACATTCGTCTCTAGCTCTTTGGTGTTTGTAGCTCCAAGGAACTCTGTTTTCTTTGGATGAAATTCTCCCGTAGTGATAATATCACGAATTCATTAACCATGCTTATTGCTAATTAACCCAAGATTAATATATCTTATCATTAAGAATTTCAGGACTTCAAAACTTCATCTCTTTAGGTTTCAGGAGTTTTGAATTCTGAGTTTGAATATCTCCCGGATAACTGACCTCCCGGAGTGATGTGGCAGTTTGGGGCTTCGGCGCTTCATGGCTCTGATACTTCGAGGCTCTGGTACTTCGAGGCTCCAACACTTTGGGGGTTCGCTCTTGTTCTAGATTGAAATATCCTTGAGTGAAATTTCATTCTTGTTGTTAAAATTTGTGTGATATTGAAACTCCGAATGCACGAGAGTCGTTGATATGAATTGACTGTTGGATCTCCACCGTAAAAAAATTAACTTGTCTGTTTGATTACAATATAAGACCAAAATGGATTGGTGTGCCTTTCTTTTTGGATGTTTCCTATGCATACAAAGGACTAAAACATGTAATCACCTTTCAAGAAAGAAAAGGATGGTGCAAAATAAGTAAAAATAGGTAGGGGCCATTGAAGCTGAGTGACTAAATCATGGACAATAAGCTTAGCAAGCACAAAACAAAAATCAGACTTGATGGATGTATAGGGTAAAGGAGGGAAAGATAATGGGTGCATACCTAGGTTACAACATTGGCTCTAACTGGGGGTAGCACTTCCCTGTGAGTTTCTAAGAACAGTAGATCAGGTTCCTTACCTCTCAAAACATCGCTCTCACTTGTTGTAACTTACCTTTGTTTCTTTCTATCATCCATGTATATTTTCTTCTACTGACCTATGAAATATATTCATCCTCTGATTCATTTGCATCTACATTGATAATCAAATCCTTTAAAATAGGGTTCAACCTGATCTTGGCATTTGACCTCAACTTATTAATGAGGTTGGTGCAAGATTTTCATGTTATGGCTTGTACAACATGTTTTTCTCCCTCCTTCTCTAATGAATTTTCCATATTCTTCAAAACCTCATAGTTTTTTGGAACCAAATGAGTCTTTCATTAGTGCAAGCATGGTCCTTGTGACTTTTCCTTTGATGATTTGACTTGACATCAAGTTTTTTTGTCACATGCACCTCTCAGATTGGACCCTAGATGTGATATTAACACGTGATTGTAGAGGTTTTTGAGGGTGTTTTGGATCCACAACGCTCTGATTTCTGCAATCAACCACCAATTGCCACATACTTCACAATTTATACCATGGTTTTAATTGTGGAACCACTCTAGGAGATTAACATTTGGGTGTTTTTTATTTCCAGAATGAAGTGTGATTAGTCAATCAGTTTTGCAATCTGTGATCTGGGTGACCCTACTACTTTAGCACCCTTGCTAAACTTTTATCTGTCTATGAATTTTAAAATTCTTCTAAGCATATTTAGAGATGGCACCAATTTTTCTTCTCCTCGAAAATAATATCAAACCAGCAACACTAACACACCCCGGTGCATTAGTTGAGCTATGGAGTCTTTACTCACACACAAACTAAATAATCAAATGAAAACGAAAAAGGAAAGAAACTATGGTACAAGAGGGACCTTCCCTCAGTCTTTCAAGGAAAATAGTGTTTTAGGAAGTGTCCATTTACCAGGTCTCCAAAAATCTCAGTATTATCTAGATTGTGCAGAACAAATGTATTATTGTCTAGAACCTCAACCACCTTAAAAGTACCAAACTAGAGGTTATCGAACTTACCATGCTTAGGATTTTCTTACTTTCTGGAATCCCACCTCAAGACCAGGTCACCTTCTTGAAATATCTACTTCTTGGTTTTCTTCTCAAAAAATGACTTGATTTTTCTCCGGTATGCCTCAATTATTTGATTCAGTGCTTCTCTATTTTTTTTAACCTCTATAATCTAAAAGATTCTCCTTTGGATGTCATTTGGTTTCTCAATTTCTTCCTGTAGGAATTTTAGAACTGGTATACCAAGTTGAGTAGGGAAGAAAACATATATAGCATAGACTAGATAAAATGGTGAGGTTCCCAAGGATCTCTTGGTGTTGATCCTATCAACCCACAAGGCATACTTATGTTTAGAGTCCCGTGATTTCTTGTTTTTAGTTAACAATTTCTTGATGATCCTGATGAGAGACTTGTTTGATGACTCAACAATTCCATTCCCCTGAGCATAATAGGGCGTGGAATGTGTTAAGAAAATGTTATGGCTTCCACAAAAGTCAATCATGGATTTGGACTTGAATGCATGGGCATTGTCTGTTATACTCTTTCTAGGGCATCTAAACCTGGAAACGATATTGGTTTCTAGAAAATTCATAATCACCTTGTCAGTAGCATTCCTGGTGGGCACAACCTCAATCCATTTGGTAAAGTAGTCAGTGGTAGTGAGGATCCACTTGTGCTACCCACTAGAGGGTGGATTTATCTCACCTATAATATGTAATCCCCATTGTTGAAAGGGTCCACTGGTAGTGATAGGTTTCAGGGGCAGTGAGAGTAATTTATGTTTTCCTACAAACTTTTGGCATTCATTTCATGCCCTTACTATAGTGAATACATCAAAGAAAAGGGTGGGCCGGTATTACCCTGCCCTTAGGATCTTAAGGGTTGTAGCTTTCCAATTTTGGTGTCCTCCACAAAATCCTTTGTGCATTTTTGTTGTGACTTGTTTAGATTCATTTTCATCAAGACATTTTAATAGGATGCAAGCAGGGTCCCTCCAATAGAGGTTCTGATTAAAAAATCATAATTTTATAGCCTTTAATTTGAGAGACATGGCCCTTGTCTTCTTCAAATATGGTGGACATTCTAGAAGCTACAGAAATTAAATAGCATATATGTACCAAGGTGAATAATATTATTTTTCAAATACCTGCATGTTGTCTTTTCCAGACTGTGTCATGGGCACATAAAAATGGGTGAAGGTCTGATGTAATTCCAGTACCTTACAGTTTATTCTAATAACAATTTGTCGAGTCCATGTCCCTTGATCATCTTGGTGGGATTTATGTGCGGGTCATACTCCAACAATTTCATAATCCATTTCCCTCTCTTCCCTTCACTGTCTAGTTGGACAAGAATCTCTTTGACACTGATGCTAGGAACATAGGTTGTTATGCTATAATGTAACACATACACCCTGAAGGCTTTCAATGCTTTTACCAACACATAGGCCTGCTTTTCTAATATGTCATACTTCATCTCAACATATCAGAGGGATTTGATGAAAAAGTCTATGGGTTGTTCATGCCCTTCTTCATTCTTTTGCAGTAGCACAAAAACAATGGTTTCCTCGGAAGTGAAAGAGAAGATAAATAATTCTTTGGCATAGTCAGGGTTGACCAATACAAGGGCTTCAACCAAATCTTGTTTGATCCTTTTGAATGTTGATTTTTCATCCTGTGACCACTTGATAACAACATATTTTTTCAACATGTTGGTGATAGGCCTTATGATTTCATAAAAGTTTGGCACAAATCACCTTAAAAAAATTATTCCTCCTATAAATCACTGAATAAAATTCTTATTTATGGGGATTTCAATTTCCCAAATGGCCTCCACTCTCTTAGGGTCTATTTTTATATCTCCTGCTAATATGATGTTACCTAGGAGTTTACCTTTTGGCATAGAAAAGTGGGACTTCCTAGGATTCAAAGAAATTCCATACCTTATTTATTTTTGGAAAATATGCTCAAGGTGTTGTAAATGCTCATCATATGATTTGGAGAAAATTGTGATGTCATCCAAATATATAATAATAAATTTATCTTTCTCCCCCACGATAGCTACATCCATATCCCTCTAAAAGGTGGCCCTTGAATTCATCATCCCAAAGGGAATTTTTTCATACATAAATGTCCCCCAAGGGGTGGTGAATGTTGGTTTTTCTTTGTCTTCTTCACATACTATTATCTAGTTATAACTAGAGTACCCATCTAACAAAAAAAAATTGTGGGCACCTACTACCCTTTGAAAAATATGGTCCATCTTGGGAAGGGGGTATTTTTCTTTTAGGGAACACTTATTGAGATTTCAAATATCCACACACAAACGTGTTTCCCGACTCTCTTTTCTCACAGGTACCAAGTCGGCCACCCAATATGAGTACCTCAAAGGCACAATAATACTGGCATCAAGCATTCATTTTATCTCTTTCTCAATTACATACATCAACATTGGGTTAAATTGCGTGATCTTCTGCCTGAATGGATTAGAACTAGCCTTCAGAGGGATCTTTTGCTAGATGATGACAATGTCAAATGTATTCAAATCCTCATTTGACCATGCAAAAACATCAGATAATTTTTTCATGAGGTTGACATACCTATCATTTTGTTCTAGAGGTAGTGCCTTGGACAATTTGACTATTTTGGGATTTTCAGTAGTCCCAATGTTGCAATCCATCACTTCTTCTTCTTGATTTTTTTATGGAAGATCCTCTGGAGACATCAAGACTATCAAATAACCTTTCCAGTGGCACTAGACCCCTATGGATGTGGTTTGTTTTAAGTTCCACAATGTTGTGTCCAACCACTTTTTCAACAACTGCGATGTTTGTTGATAAGACGATTCATCATCTTCATCTCTTGATCTATTGAGATACTAGAGAATTATTGTATGGTCTGCAAAAATATTTATAGCTCCAAGTCGTCACTAAATACCTGCCAGTTCTTTATGTTATCTAGTATGGTTGTCCTATGTCTAAATTCCACCTGATACTTGATATTTGGGCCAATGGGAGGTCTAAAGGTGTTGGAAGCCAATGCCAAAGAATCTTCCTTCTACTTTTCCTCTCTAGGAATGGAGGAGATATTAAATGCTAGAAAGAAGTTGTCAACTAGGTACCTCACCTCATTCCTGTATTGCTTGAGCCTCTATTTCTTATATTGATATACATTTTTTAATTCATTGATGATTAACTCAGAATCACCAAAAACTGCCAAACTGTCAATGGCCATGTCTTTGGCAGCCCTCAATCCAAGCACCAGAGCTTCATACTCAGCTATATTGTTAGTAGTATCAAATTCCATCTTATGAGAGAGAATTATAACCTCTTATGTTGGGGAAATGAGGATTACACCAGCCCCAGAACCTTCCTTTGATGAAGAGCCATAAAAATGCATCTTCCACACTTTGTTATGTTGATCTGTCAAACACTGAATTTTTCATTTGATGACTATAATTTTTGGTTCCTCATTATTTAGATGAAAAATAGATGAGTCGATATCATCTTCAATGGCATATATTGGATGGTTGCTTGGCTTCTGATGGTCACTGACAATGTATACCAATCTGACCTCCATGTATATCCTCTTGTGTTCTCCCCCAAAAATAGGGATGGTGGCATATGTGAGGTCCATTTTTAATGATCCTCCAACCTTCTTGGCCCACGTCCTGGACAAAAGCATGCCAAAATTGGGGGAATGTCAGCCACGATGATGTCCATCACTAATTTCTTCATGGATAACTATGCCAAATAAACCACTATATATTTTATTAATCCCAAACATTTGAATTTTTTGGAGTCAAAGGAGTAAAGGTCTTGGTAGGGATTGGTGATCTCCAAACCTAGTTCCTCCATCACAACCTTAGGAATGACATTATGTGAGGCACTTGATTCCATGAGATGGTTATGTAGGATATTGTCATGGAAATGTAAAGATATGTAGAATGGTTGAGAGGCATCAGAGCCATCCTCAATATGTGGCCCCATAGTAATGGTTGGGTTCTCATCCTGTAGACTAATTACATCAGAAGTTACAACAAAAGTAGGTGGCTACAAAACCTTCATAATGGATTGTTTGAAAGGCTCATTTATCAATAATTATGAGAGAGGTATTGGGATATTTATCTTTCTAAACTCATTCTCTAGGCTAAAATACACTTGTGGCCTATCAACTTCCTTTACTTCAGGGACAACATGTTTAAATGGAGGAGGTTGGTGAGATTTAGCTGATGCACCCTTGCTTGGATTTGGCTTGGGAGGAACCTTTGTTTTTATGTTCTAATCAGAGGTGGTGGCTTTAGGAGTGCTTGTTCTAGGCATCAAGTCATATTTCTGTTGGGGATGGCCTTGAATAACTCCCTCTTCCCCTATCTCAATATCAAACTGATTTGACAATTGTGCTACCTCATAATCTTGTTGTGTTATGTGACTGGTCTAAAAATATGTTCCATTGAAAAGTACAACAACATCATCCACAACATCACTATCTACATTCATCTGCTCTATCTAATTATTTTGGAAAGGAAGTACTAATCTTTGATCATCAACATTCCTCCTCTCTCTCTGCATTATCTAAGGGGCATCATTCGACCTTCTAAACTATTTTGGATTTTTGTTCCCAGCTCCTTGAAAAGATCGGTTTGGTTGTTTAGATTCCCATCTCAGCTTATCTATTTTAGATATCAAATCCTTCAAATTTTTTGTCATTTCATCAAGTTTGGGATCAGATGTGGTTGGTTTAGAGGAGGCATGTGAATCCTCTCTATGTTTCTTCTTTTCCTTTTCAGATCTAGTCTTTAACCTGTCTAATGCTAAGATGTTGGATTCAACCTCAATGGATGCTTATTTCATGGAAAACAAGGTGGTGGATCTTCTCTCCATCAATAAAAGAGAAATGTATTGTCATAAGTGATCTTGGTGGAGGATTCAGTTGGTTTTATTTCATCTGGGATCCTACCATACATCTTGTTGAGCTGGGTTAGAGGAGGCATGGGAATCCTCTATCTATTTCTTCTTTTCCTTTTCAGATATAGTCTTTAACATGTCTGATGCTAAGATGTTGGATTCAACCTCAATGGATGCTTCTTTCATGGAAAACAAGATGGCGGATCTTCTCTCCCTCAACAGAAGAGAGAATTCTACATTAAATGCATTTTCATAAGTGATCTTGGTGGAGGATTAAGTTGGTTTTATCTCATCTGGGATCCTACCATACATCTTGTTGAATCTCTTGGTAAAGTCTGAAATAGACTAACCATTCTTTCTCTTAAGGGCCCCAAACTCAGTGATGTAATACAAATAATCCCTTCTATCTCTACCATTTTCAGATCCATACAAATTATATTCCATGCGGGGCATGCTCTATAAGTTCTCTCTCTAGAATAAGCCAGAATTCAACAAGGTATGCCATTTTTTCTGTAACTCCTTTACTGGGAGGTTCCAAGTAGTGAAATATGGAGGAATTTCATAAAAGACATTGAAGAACATTGTGTGCCATTTTTAGATCTTTATTCATTACAGGTACATAGTTATGATTATTGCAAGTTAGGGTTTTTGACTAATCCAAAATTAGTCATGTGAGACTAAAGTAAAATTTGATGAAAATGATAGTCTCTTCTTGTTAAAGTTAAGGAAGGTTTGTAGGTATGTGATCATATACACCAAGTCTATTACAGAGTTAAAAATCAGATTTTGATGATGAAATTGATGAGGGATTTTGGTTGAGGTACATGTTGGGTACATGGTTGAGATAAGTAGTTTATGAGTTGGCACATACATGAGGTGTATAGTTGATGATGTTGGTACTATTGATGAGTCATAGTTTATGTGTATTTGATGCATGATTGGTACATATTTGGTGCATGGTTGATGCACTCGTTGATGGTACATGTTGAGGTACAGGTTGGTGCATGGTTGATGCACTTGTTTATGGTACAGATTGATTACAGGTTGTTTGGTACAGGTTGATGCATTGTTGATGCACTTGTTTATGGTACATGCTGGCCCTCGACCAAGTTTGTGATGAAACCTTGGTCATGTTTGATCACCTTTTGGACTTCGAGAGGCTGGTCAAAGATGGAGTGCCCAGACAAAGTTGAGATCGTGGATCTCACTTATTTTGCATGCTATGTGGACCCAACAAGGGGTTCCTTAGGGTTTTTGTAATGGGTTATGGGATGTTGGCCCATAGGTTTTCCCATGTTTAGGCCTTTTTGTAAGGGTTTGTAAAAGTATAAATAAGCAAAAATGTATTGTAGAATAGTAGTGTATAGTAGTAGTAGCTAAGTGCAAGCAGTTATGAGTTTCTTTGTGAAACAAAATGTGTGTGTAAGGCTTTGTGCTCGATAGAGAAGTTGGATCTGTGCCTTGATCTAGTTTTGGGAAGGAGGATATGGCGCTAAGTGCGCAGATATCTTGTCTGGTGTGAAGCTCGACTTTGTGTCTTAGTGCACAGGAGCAACTGAATGTAAGATATTAAAGAATAATAAAGAAGACGAAGCAGTTGGTAGACGTAGCCCCACACTGGGGTGAACCACATATATCTTGTGTCTTTGGTTTGCTTTTGTTTTATTGTTTGTGTTATGATATTTCTTAGTGCTTGGAGATTATGTATGATAGATATATCTATTGATGCTTAGTCCTTTATTTGTGTTAAAGATGAATGAATTCTAGATCTAACTTAATGTTATGTGCTCAGTGGTGGAAATACTTAATATTTGTTTTTACTGCACTGATCTCTATTAGGATATGTTCTAAGATGTTATTCAAGCTAATGAACTAATGAATATCATCTTCTAAGTGTTAATAGAGTACTTTGTAAAGTGTTATTATCACAGATATGTGTCCCAGCTTGGTTACAGACACCTGTGTCCTTTAATCCCCCCTTCTTCTACCTCAGGTGAGACTTCGCCTGCTTCGTAGGTGTTGCCGAAAGGGCCAGTAGTTAAGGTTTTGTTGGTCCATTTTTAGTGTTGAACCTTGTGTCTACCCCTATGCCAACAAATGGTTCCATTGCCGAGACCTGAAACTGAGATTGTTGGGAACTGAAGTAAAGAAAAAAGAAGCTTTGTGCATAGATCTGTTGCTGAAGTGCGCAGTACTCTACTTGGATTGCGAAGCTCTATGCTAAGAGAGAAATTTGATATGAAGAAAAGAGGTAATATCTTAAAAGAGGTAAAGCTTTGTGCTTTGATAAGAGTAATATAAATGAATTTTTTTTGTTTCGAAAGGATGAATTATGTATAAATCAAGAATTCATGACTTTGCATTTTTTTACTTTCTCTGGACTGTATAAGTTTTAGCCCAAATTGGATAATTCCCAAATGGAGAAAAACTGGGTAAAACTGCCTCAAGACAAAGTCATTCGAATTATTGTGTAGATAAAATGTTGTCTAAATATGTTTTTCTAAATTTGTGATTTGGGGTCCCTTTTCCTCTGAAGATTCCAAAAATCCCTAAAGTGCAAATGGGAATAATGGATTTTTCCCTGTTTTAGAATATCCACACCAAATCATTTCGAATTATGCCAAGATCCCAAATGGGTATCTTCATTCCTATGTTTTGAGCTCCCTATAAAAGTTTCACTATTTTTTGGGCCCCGGATACTAAGCATGACCCAACTCTTTAAAAGTCACTAATTCAATTTTTTCAGAAAGTTAAAGAAGAATTGGTTCATATCCCTCACTATCACTTTTGTATCCCTCATCACTATGGACACACCCCTAAAATTTCATTTGATTCTGAGTTGAAACAGTTATGTTATGGCCAAAACAAGTTTTTGGCTCCAGACATTTTTTGTAAATTGATTTATTTTCTCCCTTTTTCTCATCTTCTCTTCCCCATTTTAGAAACTGCATGCGCACAATTTTTGTACCACACATTAATATGTAACACACAAAAATGTTATACCTTGCACTAATACCCAACACACTCAAGGTTTGTACCGCATAGCATCCATATTTCACATGTGTACCACACAATAATATTTAGTGTGCACACTTTTCCACAATGTAGTGCTAGCATTTAGCGCACGTAGCGCACACCAATATTCAACGCACATAAGTTCATGACCATGTAGTGCCAATGTTTATCACATGTATCAGGCACCGATATCCAACACATGCAATTTTGTATCATACAACGCCAGAGTTCAACACATGCCAATTCTCCACCGCACCTATGCCAACCTTTTTGCACAAAGACACAAACACCAACCCTGGTACCGTGCTAACATACAAGTTTAAATCTTTCTCTCTGACTAATGTTTCAGCACCAAACATCTTTTCTTCACTTAGCTTGTTTTCCATATTTCCATCTCACATCCATTGTGACCATCGTGAAAATTCTCGATTTTCCTACCTAAGCCAAATTCTGTTTCTTGGAAGTCAAAATGACCCCACATAAAAAACTATTATGAGTGTAATTTCAACTTGAATTTCATTACAATTTTGGGGATTTCACTTGGATTTCATTGTTTTCCCCAATTATGTCACAAATCAAACTCTGAGATGATGAATTTATCAAATTCATGCTAATCTTTGGCCCATACAAGTCTGATGTTGAACCAAAAGCTCAAATACCATATTGTAACATACCCAATCTCCAATCTAAGCCACATTACTATAAAAACAACCTGGCATAGCTTTGATACCACTCTATAACGTACCCAAATCTTTCACTGAGGCATGCTACCATAAAATTTTACCCTTATATCGATTTGTAATGTCCCCAAGTCTTTGCTAAGGAAAACCATGCATGACAACTAGGGCATTGTATTGTGCACAACAATAATTCCCATTGCACAAGGTGACTTGGGAACCATACAGGAACTTGTTACCGTTACTACTAAAAACAATTATCCAATCGATTTAAATGAGGAAAATATGAACAACATGACACACGCTCATGCTACTATAATTAATAATTAAAATCATGAATACAAGTGGTTTAGACATGTGTGACAATAATTTAACACACATTTCAGTAACATTTAGTCACACAAGAACATAGATTCAAATGCATCATTTTAACCACAACACGTAGAAATAAATAAGATAAACTTAGATAGAAATGCACAACAATTAACTATGCATTCAACATGATTAAACACAATGAATAAGAGCACTTATCTTAACAAATATGCAACTTGTTGAAGAGGACGAAAGTTCCACCCAACTGTAGAATTTTTTTTCTAGTTCTCAACAACAAGTCACCCTTGAGTTGGGGCTTCAAATCCACAAGAGACATTGGTCCATAATGATGGATAATGACCCCCACTCAATATTTAATTCCCACAACTATTCCAATTCACCAGCTCTCGTTCCACTCAATTTGCACAACCCTCGGGGTGGGATTCCCTTCTCTGCCACCCATTCCCTTAGGATATCCCTGTTCCCTCCAAGGCTCCAACAAAAGATGGACAATAAATGTCTTTGTTGGGAACTCTAGGAAGATACAGCTGCAACATGAACTCTCTTACCATCAAACTACTTGGTCTGTTGATAATTTCCTTCACACAATCTTATTCACAATCCTACAACCTCTTTCTCCATGAATTTACATCTCCAACCAACTGTTACACATGCCCACTATGGTTTCCTTCCATCTTCAACACTCGACACTCTCTTGTTGTCCCAAAAATATTCCTGTAAAAAATATCTATTTTCCCCATACAACTTTCCTTCTTCTCCCATGCTTGCTTGACTCACACTCTTCCCAAAGATGATTGTACTTAAGCCCATGCTCTCAATAAATATGTGAGGTGACTTCACACATCCACCCTCTTACATGTATTCAATTATTAGCTTTGGGAACACTCAAAAGAATAGAAGGTTCATAGTAAGGAGAATTTTAAAATATGGTTTGAGTTTAATTGGTATGGGTAATTCCCCCCTCTTGGATCCCTCACTCTGTCCTTGTCCATCTGTAGCTGGCGATATATTTTATTTATCATATTCTATATAAATCATTTACATATTACATTACTTTTCCCATGTCCATGTATAACATTTACATTATACATTGTTAATCTGCGGATTAAAAAAATGGATGTTACAAAACAATGATCATGAGACTTGGAATAAAATTTAACAAATAAAACATGTTTCATAACCTATAATTTAAAAATCAAATGGAATATTCTTTATCTCATTCCCTTGATTGAAGATAGATGTACTTATGTGGAGTCTAAAGCCATGACTAGATATTTACATTATAAGTACATATCACTCAAGTTTAAAATATTGGCCCCTATTATTTCTTCTAGTATGAGAAACAACAAATACCAAAGGTTTTGAAGTGGATGTGATAGATATTCTAAGTATTGTCCTAACTAATGGAACATAAAATAAGACAATCAAATTGATTATATTATACCTATGAAGATAAAATATATTATGTAGAACGATAATGGAATCATTAATAAGAGGATTTGAAATACTACAAAGATTTTATAGATCCCAATGGATAATCAAAATTATGTTTCCAGCATTGTGACCTTAAAGAACAATTGAATATCTTCAAAATTAGTACTAATTTTCATGACCCCCATAGAAACAATTGCCTCTTTCTTAAGCTGAAAACATCATGGTATGAGAAACTATGTAAAATTTGTTGTATAAACGAAGTTGACATTGAGCACCATTCCCTTTTAAATTGACCTACCATTAATTAGATAAGACATAACTTTAACTAGTTTTATAACTTAGTGATTTTACCAATGGTGGTTTGTCATGTTAGTGAAAGAAGGTAGCTAATATATCCCCCTCCAAGATTTTAAGTCCTATTAGATGACATGCTTATGATTGAATTTGTGTATGTGAGCTAATGCACCTAATAGTTCTCAGGGCTAGGTGCAAGTCTAGGGAGAGTTTCACAGAATAGATATTATCCACTCATGGATACTTAGCCAAAAAAAAGTTGATTTGAATGGTTATAATGGATCCCTATAATGTTAAATATGGGCACATTAGTCTCATCATGATAAGATGAATCTTAATTTAGAAATAATTTAACTACTCTTAGAGACCTTCTCACTTATGAAAATGATGATGATCATGGTGCTCTTATTTCTACCATAGTTCTGCCATGTTCAAATATAAAAAACATTTGGAAAACATTTAATTTGTTTCTTTTTTATTTGTTTGATAAAACTTTTTGGTCCTAGTGACACCATCATCATCATGTTAGACCTATGGCATGTAAGCTTCATTGTAAATGGCCTTTACTATTGTGGTTTATCATGCTTGTCTTAATATGTGCTTCATTTAAGTGTATTATGTTGTAATCATTGTAAATTATAGTCCAACTTTAGGTTTCACTAAAATAACACCTTCACACAGAAAAATATTGAAAATGTGAAATGATAAAATTGTATAAATTATATCTTCTATATTGTGATATAAATAAAATATTACATTAAAGAAAATATTACCTAAATATATTAGAAGTAAGAATTAATTTATACTAATTAATTATTTTATTTTATTTTTTATAATAAAAATAAAAATAATATTATTTTAAGGTCACGACCAAACAAAACATTAAATTGGTGTATGGGATCCCTTTGTTTATGGGACAAGGGTCCTCCTCCACGCAACGATCTAATTGTTAAATTTTACGAATGTATACATACCCGACCCCCTATAATTTTGAACCTATGATCTCCAAAAAAAAAAACACATATTCTTAATTATTATACCCACATATTAACTAACCATTACTCTTTTTTACATTAAATATAAAATAAATATTCATTTTAATTTATTTACATTACACATTTATTTACATTCCACATAGAACATATCTCTTACACATGAAACATATCTCTTATATTCTTAATTGTAAATTACCTCATACTTATATGAACACACACCAAGTAATATAAAAAAAATACAAGTTTTTATACCATAAAAGAAATCAAGTAATTTTTTATACCATAACATCAAAATCTTCCAACATTATCAAAAGTGTTACATAACATACTATTCATCTTATGTCCACATATTTGACCTGCAATGAACCATACTGAAAAATGTTTAAATAATTTCACCATCTATCCGTACTAAGAAAAGGAGATTTAGATACCAAAGTTAATGATATTAAATTATTACTTTGAAACCACTATGAAAAAATAAATAAACAACCCATAAAGAGGGAATATATGGCAAATCTAATGTCTAGAATTAAATTCACAAATTTGATGTTGTAATATTATAATCGAAATTAAACACGCTATTTACATTCATTGTACATAGAATATCAAGAATCCCAAAATATAAAAATGGGATACTTCGACAGCCAATAATTTTTATGGATAGTGCACTTCATTGTAAAAATCAGATATGTATCAAGAACCCCCAATCGTTGTAATAAATGAGATATGCATCAAGAATCCCAAAGTATAGAAAAGGAGGATATGCCCCAACAATAAATGTATGCTTATGGTAGTACACTTCATCGCAACAAAGAAGATGTGATTCATTGTATATGAAATATACATAAATATGCAT
>JZKD02S1756660.1:956613-976909 GCA_000966675.3 Picea glauca
CATGTTCTTTATTTCTTTTCATTTTGCTCTACACAATTAGTTTATCTTGTTATGTTCTCTGTTTCTTTTCATTTTGCTCTACATAATTGAGAAATATCACTATAACTTAGTACAAGTACTACTATAGTGAAGTAAGCTCATATTACGGTAATTGTCCCTTGCCCTTCCTCTGCACCGGCTATCAGCAGGTGTAAGACCAAGCTACAGTTACAGGATTTCGTGTTTACTCGCACCATGTCAATTATGTTCATGTCATTTTCTTCTTCCATGTATAGGTGAGTTTTTACCAATAATAATTTTCCGTTATTTGTAACTAAATGTTCTTCTCACATTTCATACCTTTTACGAAAAATCATACAGTTACGGGAAAGGGCCTTTCATTTGTCATCTCATTTCTTTCTTCATACGAATTTTTCTCTTATTTTCGGTCGAATGGAAACAGCCATTAAAATCTCTCGTTGAATCATTTCCCTACCCCTACTTTTCCGCAATGACTGTACCCACGGTAATTCAACCTAATATTCAACTCAGGATATTAGATCAAACTAATATCGCGTTAAATCTTTTCAGCACGACCCTGAGAACTGCTAATACCCGGGAAGAATTAGAACGATCATGGGCGGCCATTGAACGAGATATCGCAACCCAGAAATAGTTGGAAGCCAGAAAGCGTGAACGTAGAAATCCTCATTAGCTTCCCATACCGAGGGTTGATGAAATCCTTTATCAACCATTACCATACTTTTGGATGCCTTGACCCTGTACTTTAAAGCCTTAGTACAGACTCAGGAACAACAGTGACCTTAAAATTAGATTATTATTATTATTTATTATGAATATGAACTAGGTGGTTATTCTAACCTCATACCTTGTTGATCAATCTAGAATCAAGCTTGAAGGATTCTACTTATCCTTGCACTTTCTTTAGTAAAATTATCATTCACCAATGCCTTCTTCATTTTTCCAATTTCCTCAGGAATATAGATCAAGCCTTTGGCATTTACTCTAATTGCTCTTCATGCTAACAAGTGTAGTCATTATCAGGTGAGTTGGCTTGTTGTATTTTTATCTTATGTTGCTTGGTGTTGCAACAACATTCAACCGTTGATGTTGTAGCGTAACCACAAGTGTCGCAGCAGTCGTAATAGAACTTGTAACCTTCTTGTCGACTTGAAAAATAGATTAGTACGATGATCGACTCTTATCGCACCGTGTGTTCTTTTGGAGTTCTTTTCTTTTATTCTACAATCCTAAAAAAAAAACACACCTCACAAGTGACGCAGCACCCCCTGCCTCAGTTGGTTCTGCGTGACCTCCCGGTCTTAGGATCATTCCCGAATTCTTCCTCGAGCTGAAGTGGCTCCCTCGGGTCCCTATCGAAATCCCAAAAATCTGATCCACAGGTCCTTCATGAAAACTACACCGGCACAAGCATTGTACTAGGTGTGAGTCTTCCACCTCCACGTTGCCACCAACAATGACCTTCCACATGGCCTCCCAGATATGACCGCGACCCTTTTCCAAAAAAGGATTTTTGGGTTTCGCGATTTCGCAACCCAGATGTCAAGAGTTCTAGCTCTTCGATCTTTCGAATACCAAAATGTCGAAATCCTCCCCGTGACCGCAGTCTACCTTTGCGGTTTCAGAACTCGCGATTTCGTGATTCCACCGCAAACAACCCTTGCTCCTTTGACTTCCAGGTTCCCAAAATGTAGAAGTACTGAAGCCCAAAATGTTGGTCTTCTACTCCAAAGCTGGGATCAATGGCTCATAGCTCCTCTTGATCCGACGGCTCAGATATTTTCGAGATTTCATGGGTCAAGAGTCCCAACTCTTTCCCTTTGTATCTCCCGGTAGCCGAAATGCCGAAATAGACCTTTTTCTCCCCTCTTCACATACAAGGGTTAAACCTTGTGCAACTTTTCTTGGATCTGATGGCTATCAGTCCAAGTACCCAGATCTGACGGCCCAGATCTATTCCTCCTTTGTGAACTTTCCTACCTGCGCCTAGACGTGAAACTCAACGGTCCAGATCTTCTCCTCTCAGCACCGATCCAACGGTAGTTGTAGCTCCCTCCTGAGCTTCAAATTCTTCCTTCTCCTTGGAATATTTCTGAAGTATCAAAGGTCTCGGCCTTTGCTTCCTCTTGCGAGCCTGTAACCTGGGTCTTGCTTGCATTCTTGGGATGCTCCTCCTCCTGATATTTTTTCCTTCTAAAACCTTGAAAGGTTTCCTCGACCTCTATGATTCTTATAGGGTCTCTGTGCACACGAAGGTGCTATCTGTCTTGAGCTTCTCTGTTTCTCAAACCTCTAAGGGACTTAACCCTTTTCTCTCCCTTAGATGGATATTTTGTTGTCCTCTTGGCAACCACTTGCTCAAGCAACTCCTTGCTGAGACAATAAGGTATTCAGCAACCCTATGAAGGTCCTCTTCCTTGGATGCTTCTTTGTTCTAGAACTCAAAGGAGTTCTCTTTGTGCACACATGCACCTACTCAATGCCCTGCTGGAAGATCTCTATAGAATCCTCAGTGATTCTATCTCCCTTCTGAACTCGAACCAAAGTTATCCTCCTCAATGCAACACGTGCATCTACTCAATTCTCGCCTAGCAGAGTTTCTCCAGAGTTATCTCAGTGACTCTATTTCCCTTAATGAACTCAACAAGATTTCTCTTCTGCACTCAGTGCGCTTACTTGATTCCCTCCTGGCAGAGATATACAGAACTCCTCAGAGATTATGTATTCTACTGCGCTTTCCTCTGCATAGTCCTAC
The DNA here is from genome assembly GCA_000966675.3 of Picea glauca. NCBI lineage: Eukaryota > Viridiplantae > Streptophyta > Pinopsida > Pinales > Pinaceae > Picea > Picea glauca. The sequence continues at coordinate 959,390 of JZKD02S1756660.1, forward strand.
CTCCAAGGTATTCAATAACCTTGAGGTTTCTCCTTGAGCCAATGACCTCAGCTGGTGCACCCTCCATGCATGTCCTTACCCAAATTCCACATAATTCAGTAGTGCATCTATGCATTGGCTTTCAGAACCCACAACATTTTGTTAGACCCTCTTGGCATGAAGCCTCAAAGAACCCCAAACCTGAATTCAAAGAACCCACAGATAGCAGAACCTATCCATTCCTACAAATGCACTTCTATAGCATATAAAGAACACACAAAGACATTCATAAAAACATAAAGACACAAAGAAACTCATGCAAGAAATCTGCTATTTATATTAATATGAAATTTCTCCTTTACAAGGTGTTCTTGAGCTCAGACTTTGACAGAGTCTCGGCTCCTTCTCTCCTCTACTCTAATCTCTTGCAGAGATTTCCTATCTCTCTACCCTACTCAAAACAAGATCAAAAAGATCTTTTTACATGAGGGTCTCTTTGAGCTCTTTCCTCCATCTCACCTACTCTATTCAATTACATTGAATTACATTGAATGGGTTGTCTAGTCCGAATCAGATCTAGATCTAGCCTTACAACCATTAAGGCTTTATTTAACTACAACCTGCTCAAAGGCACGACTTTGGCTCTACCATCCTTACAAACATTTAATACAAATTTAAAATTCAAAATTTGAAACGAGAGGGTTGGGCCTCTCTTCATCCCAATGAATGTGCGCTGTGTTGGCTGGCTGGTTAGCGCATGGATGGCTTGGGAGCGATGCTCCTGCATCATACTCCTCTGCTGCAAAAAATTCATGAGCTCCCTAGTTCCGCTATTGAAATCCCTCTGGATCCCAAACAGTCATTTAGAGTTGTTCATCTGTTCCACTGCTCTGTTGTTGCTACTGCTTCCACTAGCAGCTTCTGCTAATCTGATCATTAGCTGTCTGATCTACTCAATCACCTCGTCCAGCTACTTTCCTGGCTGGCTCTGTCTTTGCAGTCTGCTTGGCTACATTTCTTCTCTACAAATGGGCAGATCATCATGATCTCCCATGCCATCTTCTTCATCCTCTGTGGCACTAAGTGTCCATTCTGCTGCAAATTTCATCTTCATAGTCCTATCACTGAGTTGCTGCTCAACTTTTCCCTGTGACAGCTCTACTGCTTCTATATCTCTTTTTGTTGGCTCAAGTCCAACCTCTCCCAACTTCTCCTTGGGCTAGTATGCTCCTCCTACATATGCATCCAACTTCATCTGTTGTATGTGCATTCTCTGCACTATCACCCTTCTCTCCAGGGCTTCAATCTGCTCACACAGATCAACAAATCTCTTGTTGTCTACTTCTTCTTCTTCTGCTGCTGCAAGCTCCAATGCTGCAGTCGTCTCTCTTTCAGCTTCCTGGCTGAAAAATTTGAGCCATTCCTTGGAATGTTCATTTCCTTCTTCTGCTTGGGCAGATTTTGATATCTTCTCCAACACTTCCTCTTCTTTGACAGTCTCTGCTAGCTGTCTTTCTATTGCTGCTACATCAGCAACACAAACTCTCGCCTCAACTGGGCTACCTAGCAAGAATATTTGAATTCCTCTAATGATCAGAATGTCCTTTTGATCCTTCTCCTCTATCATCTTTCCTTGTTGATATGAAATCATCTCTGAGCTCATCTTCTCTCCCTTGCCCTCCTGGAAATATGGGATTTCTCTGCTGCCCCCTTGGCAGTCTATGAGATCCTCGGATCTCATCTTATTGCCCACCTGGCAATTTGAATTTCCTGTCCTACCCTCTTGGTAGTCTATGAGACCCCATAGTGATCTCACCTCATTTACCTCTTGGAAACATGAAATTTCCGTGCTGTCCTTCTGACAGTCTATGAGATCCTGCAAGGATCTCATCTCATTGCCCACCTAGAAATTGGAAATTTCCATTCTTCCCTCTTGGCAGTCTCTGCACACATGGCAGCTCTGAGTTCTTCCAGTGATCTCAGTTCATCCTCAACATCACTAAGATTCCTCCTATTCTTTAGTTCACATACCTGAACCATCTCCTCCTCATCGTTCCTGAGGCTTTTATCATGCCTCAACCATCCTCTTATCAACCTCCATTGTCTTTTGGCCACCAATTCCCTGACTGGTCATTTTACCTTTGTCATGATGGGCCATTCATACACCCATCGTGACTTTGTCTCATGTTGCATCCACAGTGCAAGATCCTCCGTCCTCGCTCTGATCTCAGCGATTTCTTTATCCATCTCAGCCTTTCTCGGCTGCTGCTAATGGTTCTTCTTTCCACCACATCCATGGCCTTCAGTAGCCATCTCCCTGCTTCTGTCTACCCTCCTGGAAAACTTGTTGTCAATCTACAACTGAGAGTGCTTCCAGCTTCTCCTTATAGTCCTCTTTACTGTCTTTTGATTGTTGCATTCCTGCAAACAATCACCACAGAGTTCCAATACTCTGTATTCTCCTGCCTGTCTCTGTAAGCTGCCTCTAATACCAAAATGATGTGAATCAGAGTATTCTCTTCCTCTGTCTCCTTCTGTCTGTAGTTTAAAAACATAATTTCAAGCTATGATACCACACTAATGTGTATCAGAGTACTCTTTCTCCTCTCACTTCCTTTGCCTACAATATACAAACAGAGTCAAGATATGATACCACTTGATGCAGCACCCCCTGCCTCAGCAGGTTCTGCATGACCTCTTTGTCTTAGGATCGTTCTTGAATTCTTCCTCGAGCTGAAGTGGCTCCCTCAGGTCCCTATCGAAATCCAAAGAATCTGATCCACAGGTCCTTCATGAAAACTCCACTGGCACAAGCAATGTATCAGGCGTGAGTCTTCTACCTCCATGTGGCCACCAACAATGACCTTCCACACAGCCTCCTAGATATGACCGCGACCCTTTGCCGAAAAAGGCTTTTCGGGTTTCATGATTTTGCAACCCAGATGTCGAGAGTTCTGAATACCGAAATGTCGAAATCCTCCCCATGACCCCAGTCTACCTTTGGGGTTTCGAAACTCATGATTTTGTGATTCCATCACAAACAACCCTTTCTCCTTCGACTTCCCGGTTCCCAAAATGCTGAAGTACTGAAGCTTGAAATGCCGGTCTTCTATTCCAAAGCTGGGATCAACGACTCATAGCTCCTCTTGATTCGATGGCTCAGATCTTTTCGAGATTTCGTGGGTCAAGAGTCCCAACTCTTGCCCTTTGTATCTCATGGTAGCCAAAATGCTGAAATAGGCCTTTCTCTCCCCTCTTCACATACAAGGGTTAAACATCGTGGATCTTTTATTGGATCCGATGGCTATCGATCCAAGTACCCAGATCTGTTCCTCCTACGCGTGCTTTCCTGCTTATGCCTGAACGTGAAACTCAACGGTCCAGATCTTCTCCTCTCAGCACCGATCCAATGGTATCTGTAGCTCCGTCCTGAGCTTCAACTTCTTCCTTCTCCTTGGAAGATTTCTGAAGTATCAAATTTCTCGGCCTTTTCTTCCTCTTGCGAGCCTACAACCTGGGTCTCGCCTACATTCTTGGGATGCTCCTCCTCCTGAGCTTTTCTCCCTCTAAAACCTTGAAAGGTTTCCTCGACCTCTATGATTCCTACAGGGTCTCTGCACACACGAAGGTGCTATCTGTCCTGAGCTTCTTTGTTGCTCAGACCTCTAAGGGACTTAACCCTTTTCTCCCCCTCAGATGGATATTTTGGTGTCCTCTTGGAAACCACTTACTCAAGCAACTCCTTACAAAGCCAACAGGGTATTCAACAACCCTGTGAAGGTCCTCTTCCTTGGATGCTTCTCTATTTTAGAACTCAAAGGAGTTCTCTTTGTGCACACAGGCACCTACTCAATGCCCTCCTGGCAGAGCTCTATAGAATCCTCAGTGATTCTATTTCCCTTCTGAACTCGAACCATAGTTCTCCTCCTCAATGCAACCCATGCATATACTCAATGCCTGCCTAGCAGAGTTTCTCCAGAGTTCTCTCAGTGACTCTATTTCCCTTAATGAACTTAACAAGAGTTCTCTTCTGCACTCAGTGCGCTTACTCGATGCCCCCCTGGCATAGCTATACAGAACTCCTCAGAGATTATGTCTTCTATTGTGATTTCCTCTGCACAGTCCTACCTCCAAGGTATTCATTAACCTTGAGGTTTCTCCTTGAGCCAATGACTTCAACTGGTGCTCCCTCCAGGCATTTCCTTACCCAAATTCCGTAGAATTCAGGAGTGCATCTATGCACTGGCTTTCAGAACCCGTAGTGTTCTGTCACACCCTCTTGGCATGACGCCTCAAAGAACCCCAAACCTGAAGTCAAAGAACCCACAGATAGAAGAACCTATCTGTTCTTGCAAATGCACTTCTACAACATATAAAGAACACACAAAGGCATTCATAAACACATAAAGACACATAGAAACTCATGCAGGAAATCTCCTCTTTATATTAATATGAAATGTCTCCTTTACAAGGTGTTCTTGAGCTCAGACTTTGACAGAGTCTTGGCTCCTTCTCTCCTCTACTCTAATCTCTCGCAGAGCTTTCCTATCTCTCTACCCTACTCAAAACAAGATCAAAAAGATCTTTTTACATGAGGGGCTCTTCGAGCTCTTCCCTCCATCTCACCTACTCTATTCAATTACATTGAATTACATTGAATGGGTTGTCTAGTCTGAATCGGATCTAGATCCAACCTTACAACCATTAAGGATTTCTTTAACTACAGCCTGATCAAAGGCACGGATTTGGCTCTACCAGCCTTACAAACATTTAATACAAATTTCAAATTCAAAATTTGAAATGAGAGGGTTGCACCTCTCTTCATCCCAATGAATGTACATTGTTTTGGCTAGCTGGCTGGCACATGGATAGCTTGGGAGCGATGCTCCTGCATCAACAAGTTGAAAAGAAACACATGCTAAAAAAAATATTCTAAATGCACACTTATCGAAAAAAAAAAAATGAAATCAACACTAGAAAGAATATTGCACCATTGACAGTTCCCCGACAATGGTGCCAAAATGTCAGTTTATTTAATTGTCTTATTAAAACATCCAATACATTTAATTATCAATCTGGGGCTCGTATGGAACTTGCGAACTATCATGCATTGCACATGCAGGAACAAGTATTCTTTCTATGTGTTGTAGTCATAGTATCAATGATTACGTTGTGGTCAGAGTATAGACCATTTTCAAGCTATGGCAAGTTTCTACAAAAATCCACACTTGCGGGAAATTAAATCACACTTGTGGAAAAGAAACACACAAGTTGAATAGGTATCAACAATATGACTCAACTATCTCTTGAAGAGACCCTAGCTTTGTGAAGTAAAATTGAGTGCAGAATTGAAAATCTAAATTACTCTTGCATAAATTGAAATTCACACCATGCTTGCTAAAAATAAATCATGCATGTTGAAAGGAAATTGATTAACTACCTGCTGGAAAAGAAATTAACTAAGTCCTCAAAATCATATCCTAATCCTTGACAAGATGATCCATGTCATTTCTCAGATTGACAAATATAGTCATAGCATTAAGAACAATTATTTAACAACATAAAAGGATGTAACCCAACCTAAAAATGGATTTATTAGAAACAACTGAATAAATGAAATCCAACATAAAACCCAACCTCGTATGAGTAATCTAATTACATGAACAATTTGAATCAAGAAAGTAGTTATGGGATAAAATAAAATAAATACTATGTGAATTTATAATGAAATTATGTAACAAGGAATCAAAACAACCATCTAAGCTACATGACACTCCATTCTATTGGAATAAGGCATGCCTCCATAGAAAAAAGTGTTGATATTATCCTATATCAACATAAATTAACTAAATTAACTAAATTAACTAAGTTAATCGAAAGAAATCAATCTATTACTAATATGCAAGGAAAATAAATCAAATTAATTAATTAAATCACATGCCACGGAAATTATAAAACTACAATTAAAATGAAAACTCAAATGAATTAATTAAATCACACGCTACAAGAATTATAAAATTACAATTGAAATAAAAACTCAAATGAATTAATTAAATCACACATTACTGTTACGAGGAAAATCTCTCTATTGCTAGGGAAAACCACAATAGACGGAAATGACTGCAGAAATCAACTCTATTCTCAAGTATGCTATATAAACAAATATTCTAGCAAAACAAGATAAAAGGCCTACCTTGTCCAGACGTTCGATGACGTCCAACATTGAGCACTTGACCCAAAGAAATATACCTGCAACTAGTCCTCAACAACCGAGCAAAGCAAGCACATGGTAAAGGTATATGATGTTAGCACTTTCAATAGCATAATCCATTAATATACATAACAAATATGTCCATGGAATAATAATTCAAATATTTTCAAGATATCAATTGGATGGGAAAAGAGTATTTCTATTAATATATGATCAACATAAGTGAAAAAGTTACAAACTTCTTTGTCGACACAGTTCAGAACCAAGAAACTAAGTTCCTTCCAGTTGGGCCTCCACCACTTCAATCCTCCACCAAAGGTAAGCTCATAGAAGAGAGACAATGAAGTTCTCAATCAATAAGGGAAGAACTTGGGGGTTGAACACTGTGTTCAGACTTAAAGGACAAAGGGATGCAGACTCAATATGAAGTGAATAATTTCTCCAGAGTAACTTTTCTCTCAAAGTTGAATTCTTTCTCCTCTTTTCCATTGCTCGGAATTGGCCTATTTATAGCCTTCAAATGGAACTGAAGGGTCAAGTCAAAAGATTTCCAGTATATGGAAGGCCAAGGATCATTGATCTCCTGTCGTGACATGGAAACCCGACACCATTTTTCATTTTTGGGCACAAATCTTGATGTACGCGGTTGTAGTGGTGTGACCTATGTATACGCATGTTGTATAATAGGCAAGGTGCGTATATGTGGAAAAAGTGTATTTTTAGCTCTGGGATTTGCAAAAAGGGATGAAAAGTCTGCATAGGGAAATGGAAAAAGGTCCTTTGTGCAGGATTGCATAGGGCGAGAAAAATCTTTCGATAACAAATGCCCCCTAATGTGTGAGGTAAGAGGAGTATCTGCGATGGCTGAAATACATTATAAAAACCCAGAAGTGGAGTGATGGGGAACTAGCTCGAAGAACTAGTTTCTCATTACATTATGTACTGACTTTGCATACATGGCTACCAATTTGAATTACACTAAATTACCTGACAGACTCACAAGATCAAGCAAAGTAAATATATAATCAAGCAAAGTTTGAAAATTTTGAAAAATAGTCACCTATAAGGATGGTCATGTCCCAACTGTTTTGCAGCTAGCAACCATTCTACAAGCGGTCATGGGATGTACTATAAGTATCTCGTGACCAGTCACTATGGTATGAATTCTTTATGTACGACCATCTACAAAATTTGGGTAAAAGGCCCATATATAGACTAGGTCTGATATATATGAAAGATATGCTCTTTCAGTGAGTGATGAGGAAGATTATAAAATACATAATAGGTTTCAAAGGTAAAAAACCAGATAAATCTAAAACTAAGGAAGAATCGAATATCCTTCCCCAATGGATTTTCCAGTTCTATTATCATAGATTTTCCTGCTACAGATAGGTGATTCCTCCCTTGGATATTCCCTTGATCCAAGATATATAGTAGGATATATCACTATGAGATTTCCCTAAATCTAATTAGATTCCATTCCTTTTACACTAGAGGGAAGAGATTCATACCTTGTTAACTAGTGGTTTTCCTTATGTATCCTATCTGACGCAAATATAGAGATCCAAATCCATCTATTGCAATCTACTTTGTGCACACAAGTGACAAATAAATACCAATCTACAAACCCTTTCAAGAGTTAGGAAATTCAAATCTATTCTAGATATAATCTAATCTACCCAAGGAAAGATCAAATCTACCATACAAATATGAATACAACATATTTGGGAAGGGAAACACACACACACACACACACACACACACACACACACACACACACACACACACACACACACACACATATATAAATCAAAGGAAAGAAAAATACATCAGTGTAGTCATACATTGATTCATGATATAGTCCCCCTGGATCCTTGCTCCAACTCCTCCTTAGTCCTCACACAAGCAAGGATGTGTTGAAAATAGTGTTGTCATTGATGTCAAAGGTAGAAAAAACTATAAAAATCATGTTGTCATTAATGTCAAAATATAGGGAGACGACCAAGACCAAAGAGAAACTGAATAGACAAAGGAAGCTTCCATAGAAGAAGCATCCACACTGCAAACTGAACAAGACAAAGGAAGAAGAGAATGTTTTGTGTGTTGATAAGATTTTGTGAGGTAATGAAGACTGTGAAAAATCAATCCAAGAGAATTCAGGGATGCATAAGAATAAAAAAAAATTGAGCGATGGACACTAGAAGAGATGTCAGATATTTATGAGGAAGATGAGATGAATCCATTGCAAATCTAAGAAATGTTAAACTTGGTGAAGAAAGACCGAGTTGACCAGACTGAAGAAATGGTGACAACGATATATCCCACATTCACAAGAGAATTTGACTTTGAAGGGTTTATATTCCAAAATCACTTTTATGTAATTTGAATGTGAATGGAAGAGCTATGGAACCATGCGCAAGGAGTTAACTTTTGTCAAGGAAAATAGTGGACCCGAAATAGGTTAAAGATTGACCATTGATCATTGGAAATCAATGGATAAATATCAAAGGATTGGGGCTCATTGCCTCATTAGGCCGGTGACCATGTCAGTGCCATGTTAGAGGATATCTCAGATGCCACATCAGTTCCATGTTTATAGTTAAAAGAGTGCCACATCAGAGGGAGTCTGTGTCAGTACCACACCAATGACATAACGAGTATCTATGTAGATGTCACATGTAGTGCCATGTGTCAAGACACATAGTGATGTCATATCATCATCTATACATGTGGAATAAGTCCACTTGAAAGCCACCTCACCTGAAACATCAGCATGCTAGATTGATGAGATTTTGAAAAATTGACCAAGTATCAAGACATATTGGAGTGGTGGAGAATCGAGAGTATGTCAAGAAATAATAAAAGGAGCACGAACCCATGTACCCACAGTAGGATTTCAAAAATCGACTAAATATCAAGGAATCGGTCAGACAAAGATGTCTCACAGAGTGCAGTGATATCTAAACAATCAAATAAATATCAAGCCATCATGGAGGTAACAAAGAGGCTGAGAATCGAGAGATGTAAAGAAATAATGAAGTGAGTGTGAATCTGTGGACCCACTGTGAAACTTCAATAAATTGTATAAGTGTGGGTACAAAATGAGTGAGGTGGAATGCAAAGGTGTATTCTATAGGATGTGGAAGTTTCAAATCAATCTTTTTAGACCCACGGGGAAATACTTAGAAAAATTTCAAAGTATGGGTGAAAAAGGAGTACAGAGGAATGCAAAGGTGTATTATGACGGCCACAGAAGTTTGAATGAAAATGCCATATACCCATGGTGAATGAGATCAATGGTTTATATTTAATTGATAATATGATCTAATGGATGATGTGTGCTTTGGTTGCATGGTATGTTCTTGTGGACAGTAAATAGACTAATTATCAATATTAAATATGAAATAATGATTGGAAAGTCACTGAGAGTTGAATCCATGTTGCGTGTTTAGGTGGATAGTTAGTAGATAGACGATCATGATTTAATTCAAAGAAAACTAGATCAACAATTGAAATTAAATTGAGGGATAATCCAAAGGTTGTTGAGTGTTGGGGTTATGAAGGTGAGCGAAAAAATCAACAATTTAGGTTTCACCAAGAATTTGATTAGATGGTTGTTGAGTATTAATATTTATGCTCTTTGCAGTGAACAGTCAACATGAGAATTAGGAGGAATTTGGGACTAGTTGAAAAGAAAATTTTACAGCCCAATTTTAAGGAAGAGACAAGTGATCTAGAGCCGACCCATACGCACGATTTTTGGCATAAGAGAAAAGGGAATTTTTTGTATGGGCTTGGTATAAATAAGAATTCCCTTATCGTTTTGAAGCATGTAAAGTGTGAGATAAATCGAGTGAGTGTGGATCATGTGAAGAGAATCTATGAGGCTCCGAGGTCCAAGGATGCCAAAGAATGAAAGGAAGATAATGTAATCGTCTAAGGGTGGTTGGGAGGTGCAATTTCTAAGGAACTTCTAGAATCAAGAAGATTGTAAAGTGAAGGAATGTGGCATGAAAACATAGATGGAGAAATGTTTTTATGCAAGTGAATATTTGAGGGAAAGAGAAGATTTGACATTATTGACAGATTTAGGAGATTTGTGTCTTGAGTAGGTTGGTTCCTACATATTGTTGAGTTGGTGCTCAACTAAGTGGATTGGTGTCTCCTACATGTTGTTTCCTGCAAATATTACAATTGTAGGTTGGTGCCTACAAGAAGTGTTGAGTTGGTTCTTAGCTAAGGGGATTGGTGTCTCCTGTAGGTTGGTACCTACAAACATTGAAACAATAGGTTGGTGCCTACATGATCTTATAAAATATTTTTTTGTGGTTTTCTCCCATTTGGGTTTCCACGTTAAATCTATGTACACTATGGATTGTATGGTTGTGTATTTATCATTAACGATTATAGTTGGTAAAGTAACATTGATAAATATTGAAAGAAAGGAAAAAGTAGTCTTATACTAATTCACCTCCCATCTCAGTATAAGTGTGCCAACAATTGGTATTAGAGCGGATTCCTTCATAAACAGTCTAACCACTGGAAGGTGAATCCTTGTAGCACAAATGGATAAACAAGAAATATTTTATACAAACAAAGCTCCATTATTTGATGGATTAAATTATGTTTTCTAGAGCATAAAAAATCAAACCTAATTGATGCCACTTGGGTTTGACGTTTGGAGTGAAGTTGAGAATGGTTACATAGCCCCAATAACTCCACACATAGGTACAAATGGAAAGAGGCTCAGTGACAATAATTCTAAGGCAAATAATGCAATTTTGTGTGGTCTGGAAGAATCAATATTTGTCAAATTCATTCATTAGCATTCAACAAAAGAGATATGCGACAAGTTACAAAAAATATATGAAGGGGATGACAAGGTCAAGAAGGAAAAGTTACAAACCCATATAGGAAAATTTGACACCCTCAAGATGAATGAAGAAGAGAGTATTCAAGCTTATTTTCTTTATGTGGATGAGAATGGAAACACTATCAAAGGATTGGGTGAAGAGATTAAAGAAAACATCATTGTGAAAAAAGTTTTTAGAAAACTTCCCTCAAAATTTAACCCCAAGATATTTGGCATTGAAGAATTAAATGATCTAGACATGCTGAAAATGGATGAGTTGCATGGTGTTGTGGGTGGGAAATCCCTCCTATGGACTAGCACTAAGGGTTTTATCATGCATGCAGAAATGACCTAAAGATTATTACTTTTTACCATCATCCCATGCCTAAACCCCCATTACTCATATGTAAATACAAGGCTCAAGAGATTAAGTTGACGTACCTTATTTTTCGTGTTTGATGTCGATCCCTTTTCGCAATTGGTCGTTCTTTGACTGCAACTCTCCTCCAAATGTTGACCTGCATTCACTAAAGACAAACAAAGAAATCCACATGCATTTGATCTATGAACTAACGGGTTAGAGATTTAATCAATCATACAATCAATATTCCAACAATGACAATCTCATATGGCAGGACGGGAAAAGAAATTATTTTATTAACTTCACAATAATACCTTACAATGATAAAGTTGGCTACTTCTCCTTGATCCTGGTCCTGGGATCTTCTTCCACTGTCTTCCAGTTGCTTTTCTCTATACTTCTCTTTTCACAAGAATGGCTAAAGGTTGGGACAAAGGGAATGCTTAATTGGGTATATTTTATTTACTATGATTCTCCTCCTTTCAAATGGGACCCCTACCCCTTCTTTTATAGGTTAGAAGGAGCTAGGTATTTGGTCGAATGACCGACCATGCATGGACGAAAGCTTTATTTAACTTACCCAAAGTTGTGTGTTCCATCAACAAATTTCCTTTTTCCATGCTTTTTTAGGTACACGTGGGTTGTCTTGGGTCAGCTAGCATGTACACATGTGTAGTAATGGAGCAAGGCGCATGGGCCTTTTAAAAAGGGGGTTTTTAAGAAGAGTTGTTCAGTAGTGTTTTGGAAAAGAAAGAATCTAAGATGGCCTGAGGCTAGGTTAGCATGTCTGATGCAAATTAGGATTATAATAGATGCCCCCTAATGTGTGAGGTCAGAAGAGCATCTGATGGTCAAAATAAATTAATAATCTTCGCCAACGTTCCAAACAAGTGAGCCCAGGGACCAGAAATCGAGAGGTGCCTTTTGCAAAATAATAATTGTCTCATCGAGGTGGGAATACCCATGCTCGGGATGACATAAAATCATGGCTACCAATAAATACACTATAGATCTATGTCATATAACTATATAAAGTGTAGCCATGAGAAATAGACAACGGAGCTACATCTCGAAATAAAAAAGATATACATGTAGAGTATCCATCTTCCAGAAGCTGATAAGGTCTGATGGTTGGAGATGAGGTCTTCAGAGCTCGAGAAACAACTTCAAAATATTCAAAACTTGGGTAGGAGTGTAATATGAGTGTATGACTTCACTACCTAGAGGTCTTCAATGGCTCGTCGGTCATGGACTAGAGAATCTTGATGATCAGACTGAAGGCTTCATTGATTTCGAACAAAGACTTGATTGGAATTTCGAGATGGTCGGGCATGAGGGAAAGAGACAAACTGCAGAGGGGCCGACTCAGGCTTGGTAAAAACTTCCCTTGGACAATAGTACAACAAATGATGAGACTCAGGTAGCATGGAATTAACATATGTTTACGAGGCAGGAGGCAACGTAAACTCTCCATATGTTTGGAAGAATAACCAAATGGAGGAGGACACAACTCAATGTAGCAGGAACAACTACCTAAGGTCCTATTAAATCCCGGGGTTTGACGAACAAACAAAAATATGTGATTTATCCAAGGGCGACTCATTGTGCTACCAATACAAAGAAAATACTTTTCCCTTCCTCTTTTTGGGGTATATTTGATTTTTTTGTATTTTTCAATAATGTTGGAAAAAGAATAAAATAATGCTATGTTACAAAAGAGGAATCGAGTGTCGCAAACATACTAGTTCCAAGCACACAAAACACAGGGATGCTCAGGGCAAAGGGACATATGCAAGAAAAGGACACTTGAGAAAAATCCTCCAGGGGCCAAAGGTGTCAAGACGCAGAGACAAAGTGTTATAGGGCTTGCATATAAGGCATGCTTTAGATGGTTCAGTTGAGAGCAACATGGAGCCATCATTAGACCAAAGACGCAGGTATGCAAATGCAGTTAACAAAACACAAAATGGTAATGTCCTTCAATGTAAGTTTAACGAGCCCAAAGAAGGTAATCTCGGCGGTTTTTCATATTTAGAGAGTCTGAAAAAACATAAAAGGAGACTCCACTGGGGTACCTTTTTCGAAGGTAGTCTAGTCGGTTCAAAAAAGGGGTAAACTAGCACCGAAAAGACGTCTATTCACAATCATTTTAATGAGTGTGATAAAGACAAGATCACTTGGCCATTTTTTCATTTTTAAGGAGTCTGAAAAAAACTTAACTATGGACTCCGTCAGGAATGTTCTTCTGAACCATTTTAATGAGTGTGAAAGAATTAGGTCACTCGACGATCTTTTCAATTTTAGGGAGCCTAAAAAGAGATTAACTATGGACTCCATGGGGGTTCCTTTTTCATAACTTTAGTCCCTCAGGCCCAAAAATGGTTTAAAATTATACCTGAGAGTACTCTTCTAGAGATCCGAGGCCTCTAGAGTGTACCTTTGTTTGTACAATTGACCGTCCGGACCAAAAAAAGGGTAAACTACCGTCGGATAGATGTGACTTCAAATTTTATTTTAACGAGCGTGAAAGGCCACAAGATCACTCGACAATCTTTTCATGTTTAGAGGGTCTAAAAAGGGCTTAAAAGAGAACCCGTGGGGGCTATGACTCATGTATGAAACTGGTTCAGGCAGAGCCCGCTATTAGGCTTAGACCAAGAGTCTCTTCGATAGTCAAATTGGGAAGTCTCTCAAAAGGGAAGAAAACACAAACCACGGTGTAAGTCTTCCCTCAGTATATAAACTGTAGTCATGGCTTCAAGGATAGCCTCATCCAAAGGAAATTCAAAATCCGAGAAATCATGCAAATGAGGGTCGACCATCCCAAAGGATAAAGTAAATTGACCATACTCCATATGACGATGGAGGTTCTGGCCAAGACTGGCAGAGTCTATCAGTGAAGAATCACAAGCATGAGGGCTTAAGGATCTACAAACAATGAGATCAGACTCAGAAGGATACTCAAGCCTACTTGGACCAAGAGGGGGAAACAAGGGATCCCATGCCCCCATTGGATAAACTAATGGATCAATTACTGAGACTAAGTCTCAGAAAGTCCAACATGATTTCACAGGTTCCTTCTCAGAAGTAATTGAATACCGAGGATAAGATGCCACATAATTAACTCGTGGCGGGGTAGAGTCTACACAAACTCTAGGAACATATAAAGGGGTAGTCTAAAATAATGTTGAATTAGGATGGTGATTATTAGATGCTAGCTGGTCGATAGTGACAATGCTTCCATTGTGAGGGAAATGCATCACTCGGAAGAGCATAGACACCATAGCATTCATAGCATATACATAATCACTCATGAGAAGCATATTGAAATCTAACAGGCCTTACACCACTATAACATCAACAAGGACAATATTCTCACCTAAATATATAGGTAACTGAGGAAGAACCCCCAAATATTCACTAGGATGTCTGTCAAAATTCAACATCTCATGCGAAGAAGACACAATCTTGGGAGATCCCAAGACTTTCCAAACCGAGGAGGATAAAATACTTGCGAAAGCTCCTTCATCCACAATACATCGATAAATGTTTGTTGAATTAACTTCAACCCTTATTTGAAAGGGTGCGGAGGAAGGAAGATGAGGCTCAACAAGGTCATTCCAATCAAAGGAAACCATCATAGGGCTTGAAGGGGGTGTGCTCAGAGCGAGCAAAATGCCCCCTTGTTCTAAAAATATTGAACCAAAAATGCTAAAAACATAGTCGGTAGACACGTCACTCCCCAAAAGAAGAGTGGGATCATTCGATGACTGCATCGGCATGACCACTTTCCCAACCAATGGATAAATAGGTTGCAAGACTACATGGTCTAAAGGCACCTCACCCTGCAAAATAGGAGTGGGATCAGCCGATGACTTCATCGACATGACCACTTTCTCAACCAATGGTTGAATAGGCTAAGAGACTACAAGTTCTAAAGGCACATCACCCCTCAAAAGAGGAGGGATCAGTCAATGACTACATCAACATGATCACTTTCTCAACCAATGGTTGGATAGGCTGAGAGACTACAAGGTCTAAAGGCACCTCACCCCTCAAACTAAGAGTGGGATTAGATGATGAGGCATCGACGTGACCACTTTCTCAACCAATGGTTGAATATACTGTGAGGAAACCTCAGTAGACTCAGAATCAGAAGATCTTGCAGACAGGGACCACAATCTTTGTACCTCTGGAATTCCAGGGCATAAATGAGTAAGGTGATCTCCCTTGCAAAGATTACAAGGGAACTTATACTTACATCCTATCCATCTAGGTTTCTCAACAGAATTAATGCCCCTAGCATGAATAGCAGTGGTTGGTTTCACATCTCCAACATGACTTGTGGAGGTTAGTGATGGGTCGATAACATGACTTGCAGAGGCTACAGACCTATTACCAGTATGACTAGCAGTGACTGGACTTTTTCCCTCGGCATGACTTGTGAAGGGTGGGTGTGTGCCCCCATCATAACTTGCAAAGGTTGGGTGTTGGTATTCAACATGACTTGTAGAGGTTGTCGACCTATCTCCAACATGACTCGCAGAGGTTGGTGATTTCTTCTTCCTATTCTTCCTCTTTCTATTTCATTTAGACTTTCGGTTACTAGTAATTGTACTTTCACCAGAGGCAGGAGAAGGAGGAGGAGAAGACTTTGCTGACTAAGAAACATCAACAGGGTGCCCATGACATAAAGTTCTTAACTGAGAAGTGTCAAGAGCATTTGGGACATTTGGAATGGTACCCAACCAAACCATTAGTCCCACATTCAACCCAAGAATGTACAAAGTGGCCATCAAAGGGACACCAACGTTTCCAAAGAAGGGAAAGGCACAAGAATCCCCTTGTGAAGGGGCTCCAAGGTTGGTATCATTGAGAACTTTGGCCATGAATATCTTATGCACAAGTTCTCCCTTTGCAGGATCGTTCAAGTCCGTAAAAGTCTCACACACTGACTCTGAAGAACCAGTGTTATCAAAACAATGCCTATAAAGAGGCGACTCCACGTTTCTAAGCCGAAGACTGAAAATTCCTCTCAACTAGAAGAGTGGGCAGTCTACCACCCTAGGTCAGAGACCCAAAGCCATGACTTACTAACTCACTATGGAAAACTAGGGAGCACAGAGTACACACTAAACGTTCCTAAAGGCAAATCAAGCAAACGACTAACTAGTTGGAAGAATAGTTACACCAACCAACACTAGATCAATTTACTAGTGCAAGTGCAACTCAAATACGGAAGCACCCTTTGGGTATACTCTGCAAAGAATGGTCCAATGTCTTCCCTAGGTACTGCGGTATACCCCCGCGGTCACCTGTGTAAGTCCCTAAAATAAAGGCAACTAGGTTGCCAGCTTGTGAACAATCACCAGGCAGGTACAGTCGACAGTCGGGTGGACCACAATGAGTAGGGTATCAAGCCCAAAACCTATCAAGGGTATCGAAATCAAGTGTTTTGGAAGATGATTGAGGACCTCGAACGGATTCGAGACCCACAAAGATCTGTGGAAAATGCGATCAATGGAATCCCAAGACAAGTCCTCTATATGTGTTCCCCACTATGCTTGGTCCGACTTTGGAGGGGTTATCTCCGCTACCTCTCCGCACGCGACCTTGTGTTTATCCCCAGTGTTAGAGGGGGGTCCTAGATAATTTCCATGTTATTGGACTTCTACACTCCTTATCACAGACTCATATGTTTGTTTTATAGCCTTGAAGAGTTTCCTCTCCAACCTAAATCAAGGCTCTATCCTAATCTAGTTGATGGACCCTACAAACATAAAAGTCTAGTTATTTTTAATTAGCATTCGTTTTAAGGCTTGATTTACTCAAAAGGTGTGGTAGTGCAACTAATGTTGTTAAGACTCTTGCAGAAAAAATAAATGATAAGAACACTAGCAAAGAACGATTATCTTTCTTATTTTTTACTTTTTGAAATGCTTTTAAAATTAGAAGAAAGCACAACACTATGCTAATTTCTTTTTCTTTTTCAAGTAACAATGCAAAGAAAATGCCAAGAAAGAAAGAGATCTAACAAACCAAATTTTTTTTATATATTTTCTTCCAATCAAAGCAGAAATAACAAAAGATTCTAAAAGAAACTGATGAATGCACGAT
>JZKD02S1756660.1:979339-1010284 GCA_000966675.3 Picea glauca
AGGTACTAAAATTATTTATTTGGCTATTGTTATTATTGCAATGATTTTGGTCATAAAGTGATATATTTTAGAACAAAAGTAAGAGACGGTTACATGAGGAACAACAATAGATATAACCATGAATTCTCAAGGAGAAACTACAACTCATTTCCCCCTTTGTTTAACTATAACATCATATGTTATAACTGCAAAAATTATGGGAATATAACAAAGTTAGAAAAAAGTGATTTAAGAAAAAAAAAAAAAAAACATAAAGAGGAAGCCCTGACAATCATGGAAAGAAATCGGGAACGAAAGGAAAAAAGAAAGAAAAATCCTTGTTAATTCAAGTTGCACTTCATGCACAAAATAATAAGGATAAGTGGTACATTGACAATGGGTGTTATAGTCAAATGACCAGAGATAGAAATTTTTTTATCACCCTGAAGAAAAATGAAGGTGATGTTACCTTTGGAGACAATGGAAGTTCAAAAATAATTGGAAAGGGCACTCTCAGTCTTGAAAATGGAAGAGCCAAGGTTGAAAAGGTTCTATGTCTTGAAAACTTGAAACATAATCTTATCTATGTAATCCAAACATGTGACCAAGGACACACTCTTACATTTGACTCTAGAAAATGTGAGATCAAAAAAGCAAATTCAGGCAAGCTAGTTGCAAAAGCAATGAGAACCTCAAACAATGTATACATCTTTGATGAAATTAATGGATAAAAATGAGTAATGGGGTAGATAGATGAAAGTTTGTTGTGGTATAAAATAATGGGTCATATTAATTTTGACAACTTGGTAAAAGTAAGTACAAAACAAGCAGTAAGAGATATGACAAATATAAAAAAAAACCTTAAGAATTGTTTGCAAGCAGTGCCAACATGGAAAACAATCAAGGGTGAGATTCAAGTCAAAGGAATATACAACATCCAAGCCATTGGAAATTGTGTATACATATATGTGTGGACCAACAAGAATAAAAATATTGCAAGGAGAAAGCTATTTTATGTTGCTTATTGATGGTTATACAAGAATGACTTGGGTTACCTTTCTCAAAAATAAATCTGAGGCATTTGAAAATTTTAAAGCATTCAAAGCTTTAGTTGAGAATGAAACTAATCTAAAACAAGATCAATTCTGGGAGTCCTTCAGATTGAATTTTCCTTGAGTTTGTTCCTTTTCCCTATGAGTTATTCATGCCCACACATAACTGGAACTAATCCATGGTAGCAATTAAGCTCATCAATCTCCCTCAAATGCACCCTGAATCATCTCAGATTCTCCTTCTCTAATAACGAGCCATGAAGTTCATAGGAACTTCATCCTCCTCAATCACCCATCTCGATGTCATTATTCTTCTGTGAACCTCATTTTGTGTTCCTTCCCACACTTCCATGAGCTAGAACCATCATCACCAGGTTGGACCCTTCCTTTAACTCTGCAATATTTTAACTACTTTCTCGATCCAGTCTACATGCGACCTCTACGATGTTGGGAAGTCGAAATATTAGGGTTTTGGGTCACCTCCCTCCCAATTAAAAACACCCATTTTTGTGATTTGAAATTCATCTCTATCCAATATATCTTGGGAATCAGAAGATTAGGATGTCGGGCTTGTTGACACATCGGAGTTTCGGGGCATCGAAACCCCCTTTCAACTTATTAACGATATCTCTCAGGGCTAGTCGATCGGTAGAACATAATCATAATTGATGGAACCATGATCCTGGGAAGTCGATATATCGAGGAAACGATACCATTGCACACTTATATCCTCAATGGCTATGATTCGGTCTGGTATGGAACCATGCTCAGAACTCTATGCCACCAAGCACCAGAGTATTGAGCTTCATGCTCTACGCCTATCAAATATTCTTCCAATCTAGTTAGATGATTGTGGTGCAACTCTAATCCTTTGCACACTTAATGATTATTGATACTGGACTACGATAAATGGCTAGATATCCATGGTTCCATACTTCCCAATATCATTCCTTAAAATATCATCGTCGATCCTTTCCGTGATTAATAGTGGAGCTTCTTGATTTTCCTCATACCTACAACTCCTGCGCGTGATCTAACACTCATATGCACTAACAAAATAACATGGAAAAACATAGGGAAAATACACAAATTCTCATTATCAAATACAAATATGGCCTCTAAGGTCCTAGCACCCTTGGCTCAGTTTACATTGTAATAGACCTCTTCTAAAATTCTTAAAAGGCTTACATTATATAGAGAAAAAATAAAACAATGATTAGATCATGAAAATATCTAATCTATCCTCAAACAAATCACTAATATCTCTCAGAATATCAGAAAAAACATTATTGTTTACACAATTTTCGAAGAAATCGGACCCTCAAGGCCAGGTTGTGCCTTCCCAGATATTTTATATTTGAATTTCATTTGGGGGTGTTTTTCTCCTGCATCAGACTCCTAGGGTATAAAAACATTCATGATCTATTGATCATGTGTTTTCAATGTTGCTTCATCTTTACTCCCTAGTCCTTCTTTTTCTTCATGCATCATTCACCATATGTTGATCTTCTCCTCATGCTCAACAGTGAGTTGCAAAAAATTCTCTACAGTAACAAAAATTCTACCTTGCTACACAATACCTCACTAAGATTCCCTCCTGAGCTCAGTATTTTGGTATTCTTTTGGTTCTCTCCTATGGAACCTTCTCAACACTCCTTTCTCTAGGATTCTACATCTACCCACTCACATGAAGAAAACATATTTTCCTACGCTTTGATACCACTTGACGAAGATCAATTCTGGGGGTCCTTTAGATGGAATTTTCCTTGAGTTCGATCCTTTTACCTATGGTTTATTCAGTCCCATGCATAACTGGAACTCATCCATGGAAGAAATTAAATTCATAAATCTCCCATGAATACACCCTAAATCATCTCAAAGTATCCTTCTGCAATCATGAGCCATGAATTTCATAGGAACTTCATCCTCCTCGAGAACCCATATTGATCTCATTATTATTCTCTACACCTTATCTCATGTTCCTTCCCATGCTTCCACTAGCTGGAATCATCATCATTGGTTCAGAGCCTTCCTTTAACTCTACAATGTTTTAACTAATTTACAGATCGAGATTGCATGTGACCTCTATGATGTCAAGAAGTTAGAATATTGGGGTTTTGGAGCACCTCCCTCCCGATTCAAAACACCCAGTTCTATGATTTGAAATTGATCCTGATTTGATATATCACGGGAATCCAAAGATATGGATGTCGGTATTGTCAGCACATCGAGGTTTTGAGGCATCGAAACCCCCTTGCAACTTCTTAATGATATCTCCCAGGGCTGGTCAACTGGTAGAATGGAATCATGATTGACATAATAGTGATCCTAGGAAGTTGGGATATTGCGGAATTGGTACTACTACACACTTATATCATTAGAAACTCCAGTTTTTTCTGGTATGGGACCATGCTCGGAAATCTGCACCATCAGGTACCAAAGTATTTGGATTCATGCTCTACACCTATAAACTATTCATATGTTCTGGTTAGATCATTTCTGCGCAACTATAATCATATGCACATTTAATGACCATCAATATTGGACTAAGATAAACAAGTATATCTCCATGGTACCATAATTCCCGATATCATTCTTTAGAGGATCACCCTCTATATTTTTAGTGATTTATGTTGGAGCTTCTCATTATGCCTCAATCCTACAACTCCTTCTCATGATCTCACACTCATATGCATTAATATAAAAACACAAAAAACCTCAGGGAAAGTACACAAATTTTCATTATATTTAATCAAGCTTAAATACAAATATGGCATGTAAGGGCCTGGCTCCCTTGGCCAAGTTTACATTGTATCATGCCTCTTCTAAAATAATTGAAAGGATTACATTATATAGAGAACAAATAAAACAATGATCGGATCATGAAAACGTCCAATCTATCGTCAACCAAATCACTAATATCTCTCAAAATATATTAAAAAAAAAAAAATTTATCGTTTACACACTTTTCAAAGAAGTCACTTCCTCAAGGCCACATTTTTCCTTCTTGAAGCTTCCATATTTTGAATTTGATTTGGGGGGTTTCTACTCTTGCATCAATCCTTGGTGAAATTAATGGAGAAAAATGCTTCATGGTGAAGATAGATGAAATTTGGTTGTGGCATAAAAGAATGGCTAACATGAACTTTGACAACTTGGTAAAAGTAAGTACCAAACAAGTTGTAAGAGATATTCCAAAAATCACAAAACCCTCAAGCATTGTTTGCAAGCAGTGCCAACATAGAAAAAAATCAAGGGTGAGTTTCAATACAAAGGAATATGCAACATCCAAGCCATTGTAACTTGTGCATA
The DNA here is from genome assembly GCA_000966675.3 of Picea glauca. Lineage (NCBI taxonomy): Eukaryota > Viridiplantae > Streptophyta > Pinopsida > Pinales > Pinaceae > Picea > Picea glauca. Next base: position 983,683 of record JZKD02S1756660.1, read on the forward strand.
CATATCTCTGTGGACCAACAAGAATAAAAATATTGCAAGGAGAAAGTTATTTATGTTTCTCATTGATGATTATACAATATTGACTTGGGTTACCTTTCTCAAAAACTAAATATGAGACATTTGAAAACTTTTAAGCATTCAAAGATCTAGTTGAGAATGAGACTGATCTGAAAATCAAATGTTGAAGGTCAAATAATGGAGGTGAATTTATGTTGGCTTACTTGGGCTGACCCAGGTTCTGGTCTTAAATAGGTTTCCAACAAAACCCTCAAAAACTATCGGCCATCCCGGTAGACCGAAAGGCAACGTTGGGCATAGGGTGCACAATGCAGTCTCACCCAAGATATATTTTATGGGGGACTGCAATACTGAGGCCTTTTCAATATGGGAATGAGTGGGGGTTGTGATTTGATTCTTTTCCTCATACATTATCATCATTAATCATTCATATACTTCTATGATTCATTCATCTTTAAACCTAAGCAAGCATGCTATTATAACTAGTTTTAATCATTCATTATTGAGATAATGATTAACATAATAGTAAAAGAATTCATTAACAATCACATAGGACACATTTTTTTACCTTGGTTCACCCCCTCCTCGGGCTACGTCCACAAAGATCTGGCTTCTCTACTCTTTTATTTATTCTTTTTCAAAATCCACATTGCGTGTATTACATCTTCAATATCACAATAAAATTGAGGGTAAGTACCCTCTAGGAGGCTGACTAGATCACACTATGATCCTCAGCCTGTGACCTAACCCTCAAAGACTATCTTATTTCTCTCTACCAAAAAATGTATTACAATCAATAGCTTCCTAACCAACTAACTCTCAATAATCAAATGACCGCCCTCAACCCAGACCTCCTAGGTCCTTATTTATACTACTCTATCGGCTTATAGTCGTTACGATATTTGTCAAAAAACCTAACACTAGCATAGTTAGGCTTATCTTCATGCGCTCCACATTGCTTTTCCTCATGCATAATGTTTTTACTTCTTTTTCTGCATGTTTATTTTTTCCTCCTAATATGCGCACTCCAAAAATAGATCATTTCCTCAAAATTAGGTTTGCGCCCAAAATAGATCCTTCTTCCAAAAATAGGCCTGCACCAACAGGCCCCCAACACTGACATGTGGATCGTCCCAAGACACTTAGTTGGTGTGTTCTCCATGTACAACCTTCTCCAAGCTATGGAAATTCTTTGCTAGTTCCTTGCCTTTTTCTTTCACCTGCGCAGCTTTATCTATTAGCGCCTCGACCACCTGCATTGTTATCTGTTCTTGTAGAATTTTTTTTGTTTCTAAATGTGCCTATGCCATCCTTTTATTCTCTTCCTCTAGTTCTACAATTATTTGTGTTTCTTTTTCTTGGAGGGTCTCCAGCTAGGCCTATATTTCTTGCTTATTAATCTACGTTATCTTCAACTCTGGCTGCAGGGTATTCATCTCCTAGGTGCCCTTCAAGCGCTCGGTAATGCTCATGGTTTTTTTTCACTGCTTCAACTCCTACATGATAGCATTGATTTTATCCTCTTGTTGGTCCAACATTTGGACCTTTTCATCCTCTTCCAAAGTGGTCCAACATTTGGACCTTTTCATCCTCTTCCAAAGTGGTCCAAATTTGTGCAGTTTTGTCAAACAGTTATATGACTTCCTTTGCTTCCCTTGACATTTCCTCTATCTGGAGTGTCGTTTGATGTTATCTTTTCTCGCAAACCTCAGGAGAAGTTGTAGGATTATTTTTTTCTTTAAACTCCTTGATCTCTTGGATATATCCTTCAATCATCTGCGCAATGATCTTTATCTTTTAAACTGCACTCCTAGCCAGTGCTTGCGCACTATTTGGAATGTGGTTGTATACCATTGTTAGCCCCTTCTCAAGCTTGTCAGCGTGTTCTTTTCCCTCCTCCTTCTCTGAGCTCAACTAGTTGTAGGTGATATGTAACATCTCTCCAGCCTCACTACTAACCTCCAAGTTGGTGGCATCTGTGTGGGCTCTTGATTGTACTTCCTACATTATACTAGCTCAGAGTCCATATAGTGCTTTTGTGGGTATCTGAGCCATGACTACCTCAAAGTGGTCAATGTCCCCCATGGTTTTATGTGCAGTTTCTTGATCAATTCTGACCATTTTCCATGTGATTTTGAATGTATCCCTTCCCTGCACTACTATCTAAACTATCGTATTTCTTTCTTTCTACGCAAGAGGTCATTGTGTCTTTTCATGTTGCTTTGTTGTGACCTGTGGTATTGCCTGAATCTGTAATTGTTGTAGAGTTTCATGGACTTATATGAGTTTGTCCATGATCTCTTCTCTCTGAGCTTTTGTAGTGCAGACCACTTCTTCCCCCCTATCTTGGACCTTGTCCGCCATGACCTCAACATCATCCTCTATCAAGGTGATGACTAGGTCCTCCTTGGTGTACTTCATCTTTTTGTGCATCTCCTATACCTTTTCTATCATCCTTTTTGTTTGTGAGTGATGCACCCCACTCTTTGTCACTTGTTCCCTTTCCTCGCTAGCCTAAGATGTGTCCCCCTTCTTGGCATCCTGCTGAATGTCGGCCTTGGGCACCGTTGATGTCCTCCTTGGTCTCTTTGGCACTATGTTGTTTCTCGATTCCTGAGTGTGTGTCGCAGTCTTCCTAGTGTTAGCAGTTGGGTTGTTTGTCTTTGTTGAAGGACCTACTTCAGCTTTCCCCTTAGGTTTGGCTGATTTCATTACTATTGGCCTTGTTTCTGGTTTTTCTACTTGCATATTCCATTGTGTAGGCCAATATTTGATTATCCAATCATTCTCTTCCTTTGTGACGCAATATTGCATCTCCAACCATTCCTTGTTTGGATCCCTTGTGGAATAGATTCCTTAAACCTGGTTATCCCCTTTGTTTCCTAGACCACTTCCATAGGAACCTACCACACATTCATTGTGCGTTGTTGTATCTCTTCTAGAAGCATAGCGAACACTGTGTTATTCACCTGTTGATTTTTTTTTTCCTTGGCCTGCCAGAGTGATTCATATGAAGTTGTGTAGCACTTTCCTTTCCTATCTAGAAAGGCCAAAAATTTTGGCTCCTGCCAGAGCTATGAGCATAATGAGCCAAGAATAATGAAACTTAGTTCCATTATCCTGATCATCTTTGTAGTCGATCAAGAATTGGTTCAGGAGATAAGGGGCCCAACTAAACATTACTCCCTTTGTGCACTGCGTGGTCACTATGATGACTCCTGTTGGAGCCTCTTCTTTTCTACACTTCCTCAACATCTTGGAATCCATGAGCTTGTTTGTGAACCTTTTCATGTCATCGTTGATATCTCTAAACACAATACCCTTGTTCCCTCTGCTGGTATCAAATTGTGCCTTGACTAGCTCTATGATCTCCTTCTCACGTGCTTTGTTGTTCAAGTATTCCTTTGGTTGTGCACCCACTGTGGGTAATCCTATGATTTTGGAAATCACTTCCACATCAAGTTGTATTTTCCTATCCATCCAAAGGATGTTTCCATGTACCCGGGATAGAATTTTTTTGATGCAAAGACAAACATTTTTACCATGCCCCAAGTGTGGTATGTCTAGGAGGTTCATGATCCTAGAGTTGTAGAACCTTGTTATCCACTGTGCGGGATCCATGATTGGTTTTCCTAGGCATCCAATTTACCCTATATTCGCTAAGTAGGATTCCTCAACCAAGTCTAGTTATTTTGTTGCATTGTGCACATTGTGGTCTGAGTACCTTAGTTTAGGTACCTTTCTGAGAATTTCCTCCACAGTGACCACTGCGTCTGGGAGGTAGGGAAGTGTAATTTTTGTGGTGTCTTGCACTTTTCTTTTCTTCCCAACAGTAGATGGGCCCACTTCTTCTATCTCTCTGTCATCCTCTTCCCCCTTGGATTTCGGTTAATTGGTGATGTCCTCAATCAACACCTCCGCTTCATCGCATCCCTATTGTTGACCTTTCATTTCGTCGGGCTTAGCCAGTGTTTCAGGATCAGGGTTTGTAATACCATTTTAATTCTTGGAGCTCTATCCTACTTCCCCTTGTGCTATAGTCGATGTTTCGTCCTCAACTCTTGTTGGGTTGAGTAACAATGTCTCGGAAGTGGTAACATCTTCGAGCTTGATGATGTTCTCGAGATCCACCATCCTTTCCTTCCTCCTTTGGCCCTGTTAAGTAACCTGTATGTATTTCCCTGGAGCACCAAACTTCAGTGGTGTCATGTTGTATGTGATTTTAATAGTTTCTCTCTTCTTCACACAATTACACCTAGGGCACACACTTCTATCTCTCTCTGTGCTAAAAAATTACTAAGTGTCGAGCTAACGCATGCTTTCCACACTTTATAGACCTGGTTGTAATTTTTCCCCCCCTTTTTCATGCATTTGTACAGAGTCCAATTTTTCCTGTGCATTGTCTTTCTATGTTCTCACAGTGATTTATGCGCATGATTTTTTTTTTCCACTCTCATGTTGTTCAACCAACTCCTACCTCTTTTGTGTTTTAATATTTTTGTATTTTTGTATTCCTTTTCCTTATTTTTCTCCTTTTTAATTATTTTTATCATTTTTCTTTCCTAATATCTACTATAGTACATTATATACATGGTTTTCTTACTGCTTTGTAACTTTTAAGAGTTAATAGGTCGACTCTCCCTATACAATTGTAGTTGACTACCGTTGACCATTCCTTTCAGTTATGTTCCACCCAAGTCCTTTAGCAGCATAGATCCTCCATCTGTGAGAGTCTTTACTTCATATGGCCCTAGCCAGTGCATTCTGAAATTACCGAGTTATTGCAAAAAAAAAATTGTCATAGAGAAGAACTAGGTCCCCCTCCTTAAATCTCTTATTTTTAATGTGTCTGTCATGCCAGGATTTTTCCCTTGCTTTCTATACCTCTTGGTGAAATCCTGACAGAATGATGTCTTCTTCCTGACATATTGGTAATTGGTACTATGCGCAGATTGGGTACATGATGTCTCTTGCACCTCTTTCTAACATATTGATAATTGCTACTACACGCAGATTGGGTACCAAAAATTCTAATGGCACCATCGCTTCTTTTCCATACACCAATATGAATGGTGTATTTCTTATCAAATTATTGCATGTGATCCTGTATGACCATAGTAATGTTGGTATTTTCAAGTGCCAATCATCCCTGTTAACATTGTAGATCTTAGTCAAAGCATTTTCCAAAATCTTATTGAAAGTATCTACTATCCCATTTTCCTGAGGATGATATGGCATACTCTTCTAGTGATAGATTTCAAACTCCTCATTCATATCCTTGATGTTACTATTAATAAAATGAGTTCCTTGGTCACTCATCAAAATCTTGGGACATACAAATCTAGTAATCACCTGCTCAAATAAGAAGTGTTTTGTTGTTTCTGCATTACAATATTTGACTGGTGATACTTCCTCCCATATGGTTAAGTATTCGGTCGCAGTAATGATATATCTAGCTCCTAAGCTTCTTTTTGGTGGATTAATAGGTTCAGAAAAATCTATTTCCCATTTTTCAAATACCCGCAGAGTTACATGTGGTCTTAGGGGCATCTCATCCCTCCTTTTGGGTTTTCCAAACCTCTGACAGACATCACAGTTTTGGTAATATTCCTTGGCACCTTTATGAATTTTTGGCCACCATAATCATGTGCGCAATAGCTTCTACATGATATATTTTCTTTCATAGTGTCCTCCTGTTATGCCTTCATGAGATTCTTCTAAAACTGTGGGTCATTCATTCTCCAATAAACATCTTTTGAAAATGCAATCTGCACCCATCTTGTATAAATGATTTGTAATGAGTTGATAGTTTGCAGCTATGACTACCAGGTTTATCTTATGCATAGTACTAAACCCTTACGTTTCAACTCCTGTACTTATGCATTCAATGATATCAACAAAGTATTCATCAACTACATGTACTGAAAATAATTGTGCAACAATGAAGTTTTCTTCCAAGTTAGTAGGCTCTTCTCCATTGATTACCTTGACATGTGATCAGGTCCTGCATTCAACCTCCCTGGTTTGACTATTACTTCGAAATCAAATTCTTGAAATAATAACAACCATCTATGGATCCTCCCCTCCAACACTGGCATGTTGACTAGATATTTGAGGGAAGAATGATTTGTGAACATTTTAAAATGTTTACCCAATAAATAATGCCTAGATTTTTGAAGTACATATACCATGGCTAGGCCTTCTCTTTCTGTGGTGTTGTAATTCTTCTCATATTCTAACAACTTCCTTCTTGTAAAGGCTATAGGATGGTCTAAGTCCCTTACTCTTAGCTAGGCTAGAATTGCTCCATGTGCTATTTTTGATGCATCTACATGCACATGAAATGTCTTTCCCAATCTGGAAACACTAATATGGGTGTTTTCACCATATTTTCCTTTAGAGTGTCCAATCCTTGTTGACAATCCTCATTCCACTGAAATATGGTGTTCTTCTTTAAAAACATTCCATCGGTGTAGTAATATGCACAGACCCCTTTATAAACTTCTTGTAGTAGCATGTATGTCCCAGTGTGGCTCTTAATTGGCGTACTGAATTTGATGGTGGTAAATTCACAATGACTGCAATATTAGTAGGGTCAGCCAATAAGTCTTGTTTTCACACTATATGTCCTAACAATATCCCAAAAGGTGTACCAAAAATGTATTTCTTTATGTTTAATGATATCTGACATTGCCTGCATCTTTCCAACATTATTCTTAAATCTTCTACATGGTCTTTCAAATGACTATACACAGTCGAGTCATCAAGATATACTTATAGAAATTGTTGTATAAATTCCTTAAAAGAAGCTATGACTACCCTTGAAAATATAGTTGGTGCATTCTTCAATCCAAAGGGCATGTTAACATGAGAATCCATATGTGAATTAATATGCTTCCTGGCCTCCCACATTCTCCAAGACCTCATCTGTAAAAGGGGTAAGGAAAGGGTCATGTAAGAAAACATCATTGAGTTTCCTCAAATATACACAGATCCTTATCCCCCATTTCTTATTTTCTTGGACTACCATGGAATTGATCCATTCAAATTCCTCTACTAGTTCTATAATGCTAGCTTTCAACATCCGATCAATTTTTTCTTTCACTTTTTTCTTATATAATGGATTTTGCATGTAAGGTCTCTATCTGACAAGTCTAGCCTCAGCTTTGAGGGGTATATTAATCTCACCTATATCCTCTTCTATGCCTTTCATCTATGTAAAGGTTGTTGGAAACAGGTCACTATATTCACACAGTAACTTCGTTATCCTTTCTAATGTTCTGTCATCCTAGAAGTCTCCAATACTTTCCATTTTAGGATTGTCGTTCATCCCAATGTTTACTTTCTTGACTTTGATAGGTGAAACAAATGCCTCTAAATCTAGAGATGGAACTTCCACCTCTCTCTCTCCTTCAATATCTTTGATCTGAATGTTGCACAGATCATCTTCATCTAGTGCCTCCTCTTCGACATGATAAGATGAGAGTAACTCTTTGACTGTCTATTTGTTCTGTTGTTGATATTTGGTTATGATTTCAACCTCTAGTTCATCAAAAAATATGACTCCCCGTATTAGCTTCAGAGATGAATCGATGTTGGGGTTCTCATGCTCGAATGAGAAGGTTACTATAGAGTTATATTGTAATCATGTCCATTCTGTAGTGCCTCTGCACATTTTCGGGTCTATGTACCAGTTCCCTAGGATCCCTTCCAATGTATGAATAAAGTGATGAGGCCATTCCTCCAGTGGTGTCATCCTCAATTGTGTTTTTTATTTCTCCAAGTGTTCAACTGGTGTTCCTCTCCCATCATACTTATGCATTGTAGTGCTCCTCTTTTTTTCACTAAATCTAATGCACATTAGTCATTTACACTAACAAAAGTCTTGAATTGTTTCTTTGTGTACACCCCACCATATTGAAAGTGTTTCCTTGAGTGCAATATCTAGGGATAACAACCTATGATTTTCCAACACTTCCCCCTCATATTTTTCCAAGAATTCCTCTAATTTGTTCAACCCGTGAAAACTAGGAGGCTCTCTTATCTCTGCACCAACCCACCTTACTCCGCAGTCTATTCTTGTGCACCTCCTTGTGGAGACTTCATGTAGTCTCTGCTGCCAATTATTCAAACCTCTGTATGAGTATGAAGCACATGATGTAATGCTTCTCCATCTGAGTACCCCATCTATAGTTGGGTTGACATAATCCTCTTCTCGCGTGGTGGTTATGTACAATTGGTTTACTTATTCCAGGTCCAAACAAGTCGCCTCTACAAACCTTTTCCCCTCTGAAGGATCCAATGGTGAAATAAATCTATATTCTCCTAATTCAAAAGTCATTTTCCTTATCTTCAATTTCATCATAGCCTGGTTATCAAATGGACAAACTAATCCAAGTAATGATGGGTAAGGTGTTGTTCCATCTACTTTCTCTATCACTTCAAAATATGCCATAGTGCGCACTCCATCCAAATCTACTGTCACACCTTTAAGCCTTCCAATTGGTAAGACTCTATGTTGATTTTCTAGTTTCAAATGGACCGGTGAATAGTTTAATGTGGGTTCTCCCATACACTTCTATGTCTTCTTAGGAAATACATTTACTTCAGAGCCTAAATCCAATATAATATCTCCCATGTTGAAATCCCCAATGTTTGCATTTAGCCTGAATTCTCTGCTTTTCCTTCTTCTTGTATGGATATGATTGACTATTTTCTGCTCTAACTTCCCTTCTACCTTTGTGTTTCATCTTTCTATTATATTTTTTAAGACCTTAATAGATGATGGATCATTCAATACCTTAACACAAGATTGCATAAAAGTCTTTATGGTTCTTACTAGCTCTAAATGTTTTCCTTTACTGGTATGGTCCATTGAAGATGGCATCTCGTACATTGGTGGGTCTTTATTTTGTTGTGAAAATGATGTAGACGCAACATTCTTCTTCAAAAGCTCCTATCTAGCCTTATTAAATGTTTCCTTTTCTTCCTGTGCATCAAACTACTTTTTTGGCTCATTATTCTTCTTTACCCATTGGTGTTGATTTGGATCTTGTTTTGTTGCATTAACTCCTATCTTGGCTCCTCCTTGAGTGACTATATTGATGGTTTTCCCATCCTCCTTGTCTTGTACAACAATCCCCTGGATATTCTAGTTGTTTTGGTTCCTTTTTTCCTGGATATTTCCCAAGAGTGTTGGGCAATCTTCTGTGCCATGGTCTGTTGTGCAACAGTATATACATGTCGACGGTGGAAGTGGAAAATCCCTTGCATAATGTCTTGGTTGCTGGTATTTTTGGAACACTATTGGTCCTCTGCCTCATCCAAATCCTCCTCTTCCTCATCCTCCACCTCTGTATCCACCTTGATCTCCTCGTGGTGCGTTATATTGAGGTACCTGGTTATACTACGTGTAGTTATACTATGGTTACACGTTGTTGTATTGCAGATGCACATTGTTGTACTGCAATTGCGTATTGTTGTATTTTGGTGGAAACTATATGAAATGAGGTGCATCTTGCCCTATCATCATCTCTTATTTCACCCTATAAGTGTTTGAAGTTCTTTCTCTCATCATTTCCAACATTCTACAATCCTTATCATCATGAGCCATTGATTTCCAAAAATTGCAATATGAACTTTATACTTTTGCAACATTGGACAATGATATGGATCATGCCCATGCATCTTACAAATATGGCACCATGTTCCTCCTATTGGAAAGGGGTTTGACACCCCTATTGCCAAGTATTGTGAAAAAGTTGGACATTCGTTCTTATCATGTCCTTCTGTCCTGCATAGCGTACACCAAACAACTTCTCTTTTCTCTTTTCCCTTATTATGGTTTAGTTGAAATGTCAAATTCTTCAAATCCTCCTTCATCTCCTCTATTGTTGGATATGTATGCTAATACTGGTTCTCTTCCAGTTATAGGTTTTCTTGCAAATCCTTTGTCTAATTTTGGAACTTTTGCAGTCTTAATAGATACTTCAAGTGTGGTAACAGTGAGTTCACAAATAAGTGTTTATGTTACATGTCAGTAATTAAATATTTCAACTTACCTTTAAAAAATTTGAACCTCTAATCACTCTCACAAACAAACTCACTTGGCTTCTTCCTGAATTCAATCATTTCATTCATGTACTAGTCTTCTGACCTTAGCTTTTGAAACTTGTTTACCAATAGTTTTTTCACATATGTGATAGTATTTGGCATCCCCTATGGGTTGTTTACATCCAGGCTCATGTACCAGTCCAATGCACGGTCTCTTAGTGTGATATCTAACTATACGATATTTTTATCCTCATCTATGATATGATTTTCTTCCTATATATTCATAGATGAATAAATTCTTTTCAGGGTCCTCTGATGCCTCTCCCCAAAATCCTAGTAATTGATTGTGGGATCTTGTCCTACCATTTTAAACTGTGTTGACCTAGTACCTCCGTGTAGTGTAGATAATTGAATGTTACTTCCTAAAATTTCTCCCCCAGTTGATTTTTCTTGATGGGATCCCTGTATTTTTTCTCTTCTTCCAATAAAATTCGGTTGTCTAACGTTGGCGTTCTTTCAGGTTTATTAGTCTCACATGGGGTTGTAGGTTCCACACTGACGGTTACCTGGACTGGAGTTCTTCCTTATGTTCATGACCCTCAACTTATTATTTTCCTTTCATATGTTTTGCATAGGATTTCCTCAATATTCTCCACATTCTGGAGATACTCTACCTCTTCGTCATCACTCGCCAAGCCCTCTTTGTCGGCTATGGCCCTCTTCTTTTTATTAATCTTATATTGGTAAGGTCTTCTGCTACGCGTCTTCCCGGATTTTTCCATTATCTGCTTTATATGGTCCTCTTCCATCATGATTGGGTCCATGGCCTCCTTCCTCTTTCCCTTATCCATATCCCTATCCATATCTTAACCTCCTATTAGTGCTTCCCCCCTTCCTCCATGCACACACAAAAGTCTAGTTGTATGATTCCATGGTCATCACACCTTTTTCATACAATAAAATCTTGATTGAAGTATACAGTGATCTGATGTACCTACTTCTAGGTCCTTTTATAAATTCCTTCTATGAAATGGTGTAGGAATTTGCAATATCTACTGCAAATTCAGTGATAAACCCTGCAACAATACTATCTAACCAAAAATTTACAGTCCGTGTGAATTTGTTATTAACTTGTTGTAACTACGTGATCTCCACAAGATGTCACTCTAGTCGTCTGAACTGATTCATAGGCTGGTTTTCCTTCAACCTTAATAACCACTCTTGCAATAGATGTGGGAAATCAAAGAAAAATACCTCATGCAAGTCGCTAAACACGTATTTGACGAGATATTTGTGCGATGTCAATTTAGGGTTTATGTTTTCCTTCTGTGAAAACTCAAGATCCTTTGTTCTCAACCATATTTAAATCTCTTCTTTTGTTGGATTCCATGGCCTGGACATTCCCTTATATGCTTTCATCCTCCATACGTTTCTTCCACAGATCCCATCCACTCAATCCTGTGCAGTTCCAGTTAGCAACAGAACCATTTGTTGGCTTACTTGGGTTGACTCGGGTTCTGGTCTTACATAGGCTTCCAACAAAACCCTCAAGACTATCGGCCCTCATGGTAAACTAGAAGGAAATGATGTGCACAAGGTGCACAAGACAATATCACCCGAGATATCTTTTATGTGGGACTACAATACTCAAGTGTTTGCAATCTAGGAATGAGTGGGGGTTGTTCTTTGATTCTTTTTCTCATACATCATCATCATTAATCATTCATATACTTCTATGATTCATTCATATTTAAACCTATGCATGCATGCATGCTATTATAACTAGTTTTAATAACTCATTATTGAGCTAATGATTAAAATAATAGTGAAATCATTCATTAACAATCACATAGGACACAATGTTTTACCGTGGTTTACCTCCTCCCAGGGCTACATCCACAAATATCTGGCTTCTCTTCTCTTTTATTTATTTTTTTTCAAAATCCTCACTGTGTGCATTACATCTTCAGTATCACAATAAAATTAGGGTAAGTACCCTCTGGGAGGATGACTATATCACACCAGGCTCCTCACCCTGTGACCTAACCCTCAAATACTATCTTATTTCACTCTACCACAAAACGTATTACAATCAATAGCTTCCCAACCAACTAACTCTTAATAATCAACTAACCGCCCTCAACCTATACCTCCTAGGTCCTTATTTATATTACTCTACTGGCTTATAGACATTACAATCTTTGTCAAAAACCCTAACCCTAGCATAGTTAGTCCTATCTGCATGCGTGTCACGTTGCTTTTCCTCCTGCATGTTGTTTTTCCTTCTTTTTCTACATGTTTTTCTTCCTCCTAATACACGCGCTCCAAAAATAGATCTTTTCCTCAAAATTAGGTCTGCTCCCAAAATAGATCCTTCTTCCCAAAATAGGCATATGCCAACAATTTACAACAAATGATTTTGAATAATTCTATGAAGCTCATGGAATAAGAAGATAGTATTCAACTGCAAGAACTCCTCAACAAAATGGAGTATTCAAAAGGAAAAATAGACATGTACAATAAATTGTTAGGACAATGTTAAATGAAGCAAAATTGTCATAGATATTTTGGAGAGAATTAATTTACACTGCTTTCTACCTTCTAAACAGAGGGAAAATCAGAGTCAACAATGACAAGACAAACTATGAAATATGGAAAGGTCGACCAACATTTGTGAAACACTTCATAATATTTTGAGGTAAGTGTTATATCAAATGAGATGATGAGGATATAGCAAAGTTTGAATCAAGAGTAGATGAAGGAATGTTTCTTTGGATATTCATCAAGAAGTAAATCCTAGAGATGTTACAACAAAAGACTATAGAATATTATTGAAATCTTAAATATCAGAATAGATGAAGAAATACCACACAAGAACAAACTAGAAGTAGAAGAAATAAATTACAGCAAATACGAAGAAGAAGAAGAAGAAAATAATGAAGAAGAAGAGGAAGAAGAAACAAAATGCCAAGATACACAAACACCATCAAGGTTTGTGCAGAAAAATCATCCATAAAACTTAATTCTTGGTGATAAAAATGTTAAGACTCAAACTAGGAGAAAACTGGAAAGAAGGTATAAGTAGGTAAATCTCTCTTTATTGTAAAAAATAGAGCCTAAATGATTTGCAGAATCCAATAATGATAACAATTGGGTGAATGCTATGGAACAAGACTTAAAATAGATTGAGAAAAAACATACATGGGAACTTGTCCCAAGACCCAAATATAAAAATGTGATTGGTATGAAATGGGTATTCATAAATAAGTTAAAAGAAGATGGAAAAGTAGTAAGAAATAAAGGAATATTGGTCTGTAAAGGGTATTCTCAAGTAGAATGTATTGAATTTGAAGAAACCTTTTCTCTTGTTGCAAGACTAGAAGTCATTAGATTTTTTTTGGTATTTTCCAATTTCAATAATTTTAAGGCATATCATATGAATTTCAAGTCAACATTCCTTAATGGAGTTTTAGAGGAAGAAGTGTACATTGAACATCATGAAGGATTCTTATTTTCATAAATTGAAGATTATGTTTGCATATTGAAGAAATCACTTTACTGATCCAGATGGATATCAGTGGCCACCCACCTATTCCACTAGCTCAAAGAATATTTTTCCATTTTGGCATTGTTTTACACTTTTTCGGGTCCCAAACTTTCGGGGTCATTTTTAGGCCCTAAACAATGTTTTTTTGGAATTTTGGGGGGACATGGGTTATTCATAACACACCCTGACCCTTGGCGGAATTTTTACTTATCGAATAAACCTTTTCGACAAGGTATCGAACACCCCAAATGAAGATCGTATGCAAAAGTAACACCCTCAAGAAGTTGACATATCAACTACACCCATCAGGGCCCACAAATCATTTGGTGCTTCATCTCTCGTGGTTAGGGTTTTGGATGTTTATGGTTTTCTCATTTATTATTTATTTTAAAAAGGCCTTTCAAGCCTCATTGTAATTATCTTCTTGCAAATGAGTGTAGCCGACACATCTCTTTTTAGAGTTAAGCTACCACCATTCTAGCTAGCTTGTATGTTTTTACATTTTACAATATTTTGTATTTTAGACAGTCATTAATACAATATGAGATTTACTGTATTAATGTGTTCCATTCCATATATCTTTGTATTTCTTTGTTATATCTCTGTTATATTTCCTCCTTCATATGTTTTGAGAATAATTTGGATCAGTGGTATTAGAGCAGTCTTCTCCTTGTCATTCTTATTGCATATCCCCGACGAGGTTAGGGTATGTAGAGTTGGGTCTCGAGCTTGTTTCTCTTGAGTAAAATTTCTCTTAGACACCCAAGAAGCTTTCCATGGTAGAAGAAAATAGGGATGAAGGGATAGGAGATCCTTTCAAACTTTTTTCTTGAGGAATCCCTCGTGCGACAAAGAAACGAGATGATGGATAATTTCTCCTAGGTCCTTCAATGGTTGCTGACAACAATAGAGGCACCTTCAACCAGAAATCACTTTGGAGGTTTGATTTCCTTCAAGGTAAAAGTCAAATTTTTTGTTCCTTTATTGGAAGGCCAGATAGACGTCGATGCTTTAGAAAAATGGTTCAATATGCTAGAGGGTTATTTCTTTGTCCACAATTTTTCCAGCAGTGAAAATATCACCTTCACGCTCCTTAAGGCCTTTCCCCATGTTATATATTGGTGGGAGACTTACTGTGAGAAACATACCATGGAATATTGTATAATTTTTGTGCCAGGACCCACTTGGGAATCTTTTGTTGATGCCCTCAAGGAATAATATTACCCTGTTGGAATTTATGATGACCAATACATGAAATGGACCACACTGTGCCAATAGAGGATCCAAACAGTGTCGGAGTTCAAAAATACTTTCCATAACTTGTGCACCAATATGGGTATCAAATAATCCAAGTGGAATATGGTCCTAAAATACCATGAGGCTCTGCACATGTACATATAAATAAAAATGAAGTTTGTAGACATCTCATCATTCAGAGTCGCTTATCGATATGTTGTCAAAATTGAGCATAAATTCAAGAAACAGAACAAGCAGGAGTTCAGGTATGAAAATACATAACATCCAAAGTATGGTAAGGGTGGCCCTAAATCCCAGGACAAAGGATAGAGAAAGGATGGCCAATCCCAAGATAACCAAACCAAGCCACCTACAAAGAAGGGTAATGGGAATTCAAAGAAGGACACTGGAAAATGGTGCAAGTTCCACAAAATCCCTTGGCACAATATTGATAAATGTTTTTCCAAACAGTCTTTGTTGGATGAAACAAAACACCCAAGGTCAATTGTTGACTCAAACTCTTATTCAAAACCCATTGAAGCATACCCCAGTGTCACCATCGCTACCAAAAAAGTGTAAGGGAAGACGAATCATTGATTTAGAACCTAGTGTTACCATTACTACCACAAACGTCCAGTCAGAGGAACCAGAGGAGAATGAAGAAGGGGAGTTCTTTTTCCACTCATATATGTGGTTCAAGGGAACCCCACTTCATTTCATTGTTGGCAGTGGTAGCCATAAGAAACTGATCTTAGCAAAGGATGTCAAGAGGTTGAACCTAAAAATGGCATTGCATGCTCATCCATACACCATTGGTTGGCTCAGTCAGGGATGGGACATCTGCTTCGATGAGCAATGTCGACTACACTATGACATAAAACCCTTCAAATACGAGGTATTGTGTGATGTTTCCCCCATTGACATTTGTGATTTTTTTATAGGATAACCATATATTTGGAAGCCTCATGTTGTTTGTGAATCTAGGCCCCATAGTGTCATTATTACTTTGGGATATCAAATCTACAAGGTATCGGAGGCAGTCCCAAACACTGTGGTCTCTTTGATATCCAAAAATTAGTGAAAAAATATGGTCTCTTATAATGGGATACTTTTCCTCTGTATGGCTCAATTAGGAAGTGAACAAAAGGTCATTGCAACCACCAAAACCTCTTCACGAGGTCTCTCTTCCTAGCAACAACAGGTGGCTGAAATAATAGATGAGTACAAAGACATATTCATCTTGCCTACTAGGGTTCCTATGAATTGCCATGTAAAGCACTCAATTGATATGACACCTGGTGCTCCTCTGCCTAACAGACCAGTATACAAGTGTTCTGTTATGGAGAATGAAGAAATCAAATGACAGATCCAAGAGATAATTATGAAGGGCCACATCATACCAAGGTCCTCACCTTGAGGGAGCCCAATTGCTCTGGTACATAAGAAGGACTAGACATGGTGAATTCGTATTGATTACCAAGCCTTGAAAAATATCACACTAAAGAACCGATATCCAATTGAATGGATTGATGATCTTCTTGATCAGCTCAAGGGAGATAAGTTTTTCATTAAGATTGATATAAAGTTAGGCTAACACCAAGTGTCGATTTATCAAAATTATGTGTGGAAGACAACCTTCAATTATAAACAAGGCCTCTTTGAGTGGTTGGGCATGCCTTTCGACTTGACTAATTCCCTGAACACATTCATGCGAATGATGGAAGATATATTATAACTATTAACAAACTCCTTTGTGGTTGTATATTTGGATGACATCCTCATCTTCAACAAAACTTGGGAGGAACATTTGGATCATATTCAAGAGGTATTGGGCACTGTGTGACAACACAAGTTATATACCAATTTGGAGAAGTTTTCCTTTGGCATGAGAATAATCCAATATTTGAGATACATTATGGATGAGTAGGGGTACCTGTGGATCTAGCCAAGATCCAAGTCATTAGTGATTGGCTGGCCTCGAAGACAATGACTGAGATCTGCGGATTCTTGGTCCTTGCTAACTTCTATTGACGGTTTGTGTTGGGGTTCTTTCATATCAATTGGGCCCTAATCCAGGTGACCAAGGGTAGTGCGAAGGGAAATTTTATGTACTCTGCACCCCAATAGAAAGCATTCAAGGATTTGAAATTCTTCCTATGCTCAACACCACTCCTCATTCTACCATACCTACAACAACCATTTGATATTGAGACAGAGTCTTCATATTATGCTATTAGTGCAGTCCTCACTCAACATGGGAATCTGATAGCCTATCATAGTGAAACTCTATCTCATTTTTTTCAAAGATACCTGAACTATGACAAATAGATGTACTCCATTGTGAAGGCATGCTGACAATGGAAGAATTACATTCTGGAGAAGGAAACGATCATCCACATTGATCACAGGGCTCTGCAATTCATTCATACACAAGGAAAGTTACAAAATGACCATCATCATAAGTGGTCCATGTACCTACAAAAATTCCACTTGAATATCAAGTATAATAAGGGTAGCACCAACCATGTCACATATTTCCTCAGTCAACACCTGGTGGTAGTGCTAACCACATTTCTTAACTCTTGTGAAAATGAAACATGTGGATGGACACAATTATACAATAATGAATCTGACTTTGCTACTTCCTATCAGACATTGAGCATAGGAAAAAAAGTTCTCAACTTTCATCTGTAGGATGGATTGTTATTCCATATGATCCATCTATGTGTTTGTTCAAGCCAGTGTGAAAATATTATCTAGGAATCTCATTATAGCCGAGAAACAAGACAAGATATTTATTGGTCGAAGCTTCGACGAGATGTTTGCAAGTACATCATATCATGCACTGTCTAGACCATTGCCAAGCCTGCCATCAAGAAACATGGGTTATACACCCCTCTTCCTACTCTGAATATTCCTTGGGAATCCATCTCCATGGACTACATGTCTATTCATCCTTCAACCAAGCATGGGAATGACTATGTCTTCATGGTCGTTTATCGATTCTCTAAGTTGGAAATTTTGGCACCCTACAAGAAGAGCATTACAACAGATCCTCTTCACACATGTTTTGGTTCATTTTGGGCTCACAAAAAATATTAAACCCAATCGAGATAGTAGGTTCCTAAGAACATTTTTGTCTAGCCTATGTTTGATGATGGACACCAAGCTGACCAAATCGACTGCCTTCCACCCACTGACTGATGGAAAAATAGAGGTAGTCAACAAGATGATTGTTCATATCCTTGGGATGTATAATTCCAAACATCCATGCATATGGGATGAAATCATTCCTTATTATCAACATGGCTACAATAGGTCCCTCCAAAGCTCTATTGGTCACAACCATTTTCAAGTGTGCTTGGGGTTCTGACTATTGGCCCCCATTGACATAGATTTTCCCATTATAGCTACATAGGAAGAATCCTCCCATGCTCGGAATAAGGATGACCAAGAAACCAAATTTATTGAGTGCATCCAGCTCATTCAACAACAAGTTCATGATATTGTGTAGAAATCCAATGCCAAGTACAATCAATGCCACGATCAACATTGGGTACCACACAAATTTTAGGTGGGAGATAAGGTATGGTTGCATTCGCAGAAAGAGCACCTCATGGGACCCCATTGAAAGATATTCCCACTCTAATACGGGCCTTACACCATCATCAAGGTTTTGGTTGAGAATTATTTTTAATTGAGTATTCGTCCTTTCCTTGGCTTGCACCCGATATTTAATGTGGAACTGCTCTGATCATAGTTTCCACCTCTCCTGGACACTTCGGATGCGGCCGAGTAGTTGGACCCTAAAAAACTCAATATTGACTAAATCAAATAGGAGATAGTTGATCATATCATGGACACCAAGAAAAATTACACCCACCACCATACCATCCAACTCTATCAGGTCATCAAAGTAGGGAAATTTCTTCGTCGTCCCCAAGAGTAAGATTCAACAGAAGTTTCCCCATATGATGAAGGCACTTGAGGAAATTGGTACCATTGGTTCCTAATGGGGAGGAATGATACAAATATATATCGGTTTCCACCCACCTATTCCACTGGATCAAAGAACAATTTTGCATTTTTGCATTTTTTTATAGTTTTTCAGGTCCCAAAATTTTGAGGTCGTTTTGAGGCTCGAAATGATATTTTTTTAGACTTTTGGGAGGCCAATGGTTTCCAAAGAAACACTATGGCTCTTAGCAAGATTTTTTATTCTCGGATATACCTTTCTAACAAGGTATCAAACACCCCAAACGAATATTGTATGCAAAAGTTACGCCCTCGGGAAGTTGACATATCAACTACCCCCATTGGGGCCCACAAACCTTTTGGCACTTCATCTCCCAAGATTAGGGTTTGGGATGTTTATGGTTTTCTAATTTATTATTTATGTCAAAAATTCCTTTTGAGCCTCATTTTAATCATCTTCTTGTGAATGAGCATAGTCGACACATCCCTTCTCAGTGATAAGATACCACCATTCTAGCTAGCTTGTGTGGTTTTTCATTGTATAGTCTTTTGTATTTCAATAAGTCATTAATAGAATCTGAGATTTATTGTATTATTGTGTTCCTTGCCACATATATTTTTATTTATTTGTTATATCTATGTTATATTTCTTCCTTTGTATCGTTCCCAAAATAATCTGGATAATTTATGGACTAAAGCAATCTCCAAGAGCATGGTATTCAAGACTTGACAAGTACTTGTAGCAACAAGGTTCCAAAAGAGGAACAGTGGATAACAATAATTACATCAAAATAGATAATGTATAAATGTTAATAATTGTATTTTATGTGGATTATATCATTTTTGGAAGTAATGTTGATAGAATGATCCAAAAGTTTTCATAAGAAATGAAAAAATAATTTGAGATGTCCATGCTTGGAGAATTGTCATTCTTTCTAGGACTGTATATTACTCAAACCAACAAAGGAATATTCATTTATAAAACCAAATATATCAAATATATGTTGAAAAAGTTTGAAATGGAAGACTATAAACCTATTATTGCACACATGGTCACTAGTTATAAGCTAATTAAAGAAGATTTTTACGTCACATGCCCCCTAGTTTTAGTTAGGGTAATGGGGTGTCAAAATTTTGATTTTTCCAACTACTATATTTCTCCAATTAGAATTCATAAATTGATTCTTCTCATCCAAATATTTCCAACGACTGTAACCATGCTCAATTCTGAGTTATGGATCAAAAGTTACATCCCTCCAAAGTTTTCGAGTCTTTCACCTTCAAATCCAACTCAGTGCCACATGACATCCATGTGGAAATCTGGTATACATGTCACTTGACATGGCACTGATGTAGTGCACACCTAACACTTTCCATATGGCTCACCATCCCATGGTTCTAACTCTATGGAAGCTCTTGATGTCATCTTCATCGAGAATTTCATTCCCATGGGTTGTTATCTCCCAAAACAAATGTTCTGACGACGATCCATTACTCAAACCCCTCCTGGATCTGATGGTACCTAGGTCGATAATCCAACAAATGTAATTGAATCAGTGATCCCAACACATTCAATATTTATAGTTCATCCCTTTTCACTCCTTAGGACAACAGGTGGGATACACAAGAGATCGACGATTGAGACTGAATCATCCCCCATGCGCCGACCAACAATCCTAATATTTCCTCCTTTCGACGTAGTTGATGTTTCTCAAAAATGCCTAATAGTTCCACTCTCAAGTCCCGACAACAACGCATCTCAATCAATGGTCCATATTACACCTGGATTCTCCAACCGATTAATGGTTTGGATCTACTACTCCTATATCTGATGGTTGTGACAAAACCAAGGTATGTCTCTGACAAGAATCCACATTTGGCCCTTCCTTCCAATCGCAAGATGCCACATGTCTTCCTCTAAACATGTTGGAATTTTGCGTCATCATGACTTCACTCTGTGCATAGCCTCATTTAAACAATATCCTATGTGTAAACTTATTTGGAACCTAAGACATATGGCCCAACCAAAATCAGCCACCAGGCTTGACACATTGCACTCAGGCCGCATCATCTTTGCCACCTCAAAGAATCAAAACACATTTCCACATGGAAAAGTTACTACCTAACACATGGACCCTCCATGTGTACTTCCATGGTGTACACATCATCATTAATTGTTGGCAACTCCTCCAGGTGTTGACACCTGTCCTCTACATATTGGGTAGGTCATGTCATGTCCATCAACATGATTTCATGCTCCTCTTGACCTTTCTTAGGTGATACCCATCAAGATAGATGGTTAGGATTAATTTTGGTTGGGCTCCAGTGGAAAATTAGAATTGATTATCAGAGTCTTCCATTGGGGTTCTTCGACATCCTTTTCCTGAAATGCTCTGATGGTTATATGCTCTGACCAGCGGTCAAGATCCTATGACTCCCACTCTGACCAATGACCATGATCAAAGAACCTTTCTAAAGGAATGGACCTGATAGGGGACCAACCGCTATTATATCAACCAATTATAGGTCTCCACATGTCTTCCTTTTACATGTAGACTCATTCCAACCATGTGAAGTCAAAAGGACATCACCCTTCCTCTCTATCAAGTCTAATGGTTTCCACATTGAACAACAGCTGAGATTACATCTCAGTGGTTCTCTGATCGACATTTGGAATTTCTCCTTCGAGTCTTCCCTTCATAGTATTTTCCTTATAGTCAACTAAACTATACCGAAGGACCCACTATGATGGACGGTTATGATCACTTTGATTTAATCTCTGATAGATCCAACGGCTGACAATAACTTGAATGCTAGACAAGTCCTTGTACATGAGGACCCCAATCAACGACTAGGATCTCTCGATCTACCTCTGATGAATCCAATGGTAAAAAATGAACTTTATTTTTGGAAATCCCTTGAGCATGAGAGACTCAGATCAATGACAAAGATTGAGTCATTGTGCTGAAATTGACGTTGTGATTTCTTCTGGAAAAAGATGAAAATTCCTATGCTTATCAGACCGCTTCTGGACTTAGTCGACTTTTAGAGGTTTTATCATACTTTACCCTCGGATATCATTCTAAAAACTCTAATATATTTATTCATCATCACTCATTTGAGGAATTTCCATCCCATGAGCTATTCATACCAACACAGAGGCATTTCCATCCCTAAGTTATTGTATTTCCACTCTGTTATCATTGATTTAAAGGAAAAATATGCATATGAACAGAGATAGGAAAAATATTAACCATGCCCATATAAAAAAACATTTATAAGAAAGTGAAACCATATAGAAACACACAATTATGCTTTGTGTGTAATATAACGACAAATATATAGTTTTGGAAAATATAGAAGTAAAATGCTAATGGATAACTATGACAGTAAAAACCCATGGTAGAATATACATGATTATAGTATTGGTGGAGTTCTAACATCAAATGTATTGAATTATATTAAGAACAACATATTCCCATAATAAGAATACATAAACATTTGCACAGTAAGTATCCAACACATGATTACATATTCATTCAAATAGTAAATTAAAAAAACACAATGTAGACACTTATATGGTATAAGTAAGTCACCAACTGCATGTAGAGCTATGGCTTTCCTCCCATCCTTAGACTATGTTGCTTGTAAATCAGCAGTAGGTCACACCCAAGTTTGGGATTAAAATCCACTTGGGAAACTAAATCCTATCTAGGTAAGGTCTCTCAGCAACAATAATATTTCCAGTTCAGGTGCCAAGTTTAACAGCCAGCCTACAGTCTCTCATTCTCCAAATTCTTTTCCCACCCCAGGAAGTGTTCCCTTTCTCTGCTCAACAGTCCTTCGGCTACCCCACTTCCCTTCCAAGGCTTTAGACATAGGTTGGATAGGAAGTATCATAGCCTTGTAGCTACATCTTGGGACCTTGGGAATCGAATTCCCGACAACTCTCTTACTTGGAGAGAATACCATGAGCATGACAACCCACTTATTTGTCTTAATTTCCAACAAATCCCCCTTCAAACATCCTCCAACAAAATGGAAAAAATGGAAGCAAGGACGTACAACAACAACAAAAAATAGTACAGGTTGATGAAGAGCAGAACCCCCCCTAGAATGAATGTCTAAATGAAAAAAAATGCACTAAGGTTTTATATTTTGTTTGCATGCTCTTGAAGTGGCACTTGTCATTTTTCTAACTTCCCTTTTGAACCCCTTGGTGATTTGTTCCCCTATTCCAAAGACTTGGGAGAAAATTCATGTCCTTGCCTTTTTACCTTTGTTAGAAATATTTTATTAATATTTCCTTGGTTTAAGTCCCATGGATTAGCTCTCTTCCTAGACCTTTATCCCCCTTTCCCATATAGTGTATTTTGTCCTCCCAAACTCTTTCTTGTATGAATGGTCTACAACAATGATGCTTTTTCATTAATTCAAAGTCAAAATACATAATGCAAAAATAGGTGCATTGGCTCAAAAGTTCCAAACTCGCCAGCCTAAGTGCACAACTGTAATTATATTTCTATTGGGCTTTGGGCTAGGGGTATTACATTCCCCTCCCCCTTGTTTATGTGATGTCCTTAGTGAAATATAGACATATATACACATTTACAATAAAAAAATTCAAAAGTTTACAAAAATATGTTGATACTCTTCCCGCATAGCATCTTCATGTTCCCAAGTTGCTTCTTATGAGGACCATACCAGGTCCACTGGACCTTTACCAAAATTAAGGCTTGATTCTAGAGTTGCTTAGATTTTCGGTCCAAAATACATATTGGTTGTGCTTGAAATTCTCCCTCTGTCTCTACATGAATCACACTCCAATCAATAACGAGATTAGTATCATGTACATACTTTTTGAGTGAGGATACTTGAAAAACATTATGAATACGCATAGATCTAGGTAATGCAATCATATAAGCTACAATACCATTCATTTCTAGAACTTCGAATGGCCCATAGTATCATGTTGCTAGTTTTGAGCACTTTCCCAACCTTAGGGAACTTCTCCTTGCTTTTACTTTAAAAAATACATAATCACCCATTGAAAATTCTCTAGGAGTTTTATGTTTATCAACATAAATTTTCTTCCTGTCTTGGAAATCCTTCAAGTTCATTTTTATCTTCACTATTTGATCATCCATATCCCTAAGTAAGTCTGGCCCAACTATTCTCCTATTAGCTGGATCTCCCCAACTTACTGGTGTGTTGCATCTTCTTCTGTAAATTGCCTCAAACAAATTCATCTTTATATATGCTTTGTAACCATTGTTATAAGAAAATTCAACCAAGTGTAAATAATCCTCCCATTTTGAGTTTTTATACATGAAAAACATTCTCAACATGTCCTATATTACCTGATTGACTCTCTTTATTTTCCCATCTGACTCGAGGTGATAGGATGTGTTGAAATTTAAATATGTTCCAAATCCTTTGTATAGCCCCTTCCAAAATTTCGATGTGCACTTGGGATATCTGTCATAAAAAATTGTCTCAGGTATACCATGAAGTATGGCTACTTCCTTCAAGTAGATATCAACAATGTTGGTTTCCTTGTGAGTTAAATTTAAAAGAATAAAATGACAAAGTTTAGTGAGCTTGTCCACAACTACCATAATAGAATCATGTTGTTTGGAATTCCTAGGAAGCTTAGAAATAATATCCATTGTTACAACTTCCCATTTCCACTCAGGAATGGGCAAGGGTTGTAACAAACCAGCTAGGTGTCTATGTTCAACTTTGACTTTTTTACATTTAAGACAACTAGTAATGAAATATGCAACCTCCTTTTTCATACATGGCCAATAGTATTGTTTTTTAACAGTTGTAATTGTCTTTTGGTATCCTGGGTTCCCAACATAAGGCACTTTATCCATTTTTGTTAATAGCGGGTTTTTCAACTCCTGTTCATCTGACACATAAATTATTCCCTTGAACATGAGGATTACATCCTCCTTCAGAGAATAATTAACCATTTTCTACTACATTGTACCCTGTTGTATCTTTCCTTTTGTTTCCACATACATTTGGTCTGATTTTGCATCCTCTAAAATTCTATTTTTTAAATCAGATTTGCACATGCTAATAGTTGTAGAATGTATTTCTTGTACCCTCGTGTTGATTGAATCATCTACCTTGTTCTCTTTACCTTTGATGTTATTACTATCAAAGTCATATTCGCTGAGGAATTATAACCATCCGCTTTTTCTGGAATTCAGGGTTGGTTGTCTGAATAAATATTTCATACCACTATGTTATGTTCTTGGCTCAAACCGATTTCCCATGAGGTAGTGCCTCCACATATTCAATATATGTGAGCTCTGAATCATGAGTGGAATACAATCTCTCATGTTCTTTCATCTTCCTTGATTCATAACACACCACATGGAAATTATGACTAAGGACTCCATCGATCCCTTCTTTCCATGCATAAGTGCATACAATAAAATATTCATTAGGGTTAGCAATTTTTAATATGGTTTCACTTGTGAGAAAAAATTTCAAGTGTTGAAATCTTCTTTCACACTCAGGTTTCCATTCAAATTTCACACCCTTCTTCTATAGAGATTTGATTGGGTTTGAAATTATGGAAAACCCTTCAATGAACCTCCTATAATAACCTGCAAGTCCCATGAAGGAACTTACTTCATAGACATTTCTTGGTGTTGGTCATCCTTCAGTGGCTTTTATATTTTTCGAATCTATTGCTATCACTTCTTCTGATATGATATGAACCAAATAATGAATTTTTCTCTAGTACAAGGAGCATTTACTCAATTTGGAATAAAATTGATGCTCTCGTAATACTTGAAGTACCCTTATCAAGTGTTTCACATGTTCTTCTTCAAATTTGGAACAAATAAGAATGTCATCTAGGAAGACAATGAAGAACTTATCCAAGTATTCTCTAAAAATACCATTCATTAAACACATGAAGACAGTTGATTCATTTGACAATCCAAATGCCACCACTATGAACTCATAGTGACCATACCTTATTTTGAGGGAAATATTACTAATATCCTCTTATTTAATTCTCACTTGATGATATCCAGACTTGATATCAATTACAGAAAATACCTTTGCGTCTTTCAACTGATCAAAGAGGTCATCTATCCTTGGAAAAGGATAATTTTTCTTTACATTTACTGTATTTAGCTTCCTAAAATCAATGCAAAGTCTCAAGGTTCCACCCTTCTTTTTCACAAATAACATCGGTTCACTCCAAGGTGACACACTTGAGCATATATACCCTTTCTTCATAATTTATTCAAGATGCATTTGTAGCTACTTCAACTAGGCTATGCTCATTCTATAAGGAACCTTTGATACATAGGTTTCTCCAGGAATTAGATTAATTGAAAAATCAACATCCCTTTTGGGTGGTAACCCGATAATTTTTTCAAACACATCTTCAAATTCTTTTAGGAATGCATAGTCCTCAATGTTTGGAACCTTGTTGTTAGGAGCTTCCTCCATATGTGATGAAAATATTTGACATCCCTTTCTAAAAAAATTCTTTATCTGTGGGGCTCAAACTTCTCTAATAGTTACATCTTTTGGGATACCCTATATTTTTCTCAAGTTTCCCTCCTCATCCAAGCAAGTAAAGGATTTATTGTAACAATCCAAGACAACATGGAGCTTGTCTAGCCAATCCATACCAATGAGGACGTCATAGGTGTTGGTTGTGGAGCCTGATTATCTTTCTGATTCAGAGGTATTTTACTTTCATCTGTGTTTATACCCCATGAAGTATTTACACCCCAG